>JAPMOR010119857.1:138058-162093 GCA_026543865.1 Argiope aurantia
TCATTGTAAAGATTTCATTGTTCAAGTTCATTGAAACTAATGCACGCACATTGGTAAACAAAACAGTAGTCAGAATTATAACCTGGTCGAATAACTACATCATCTTCATTCATAAATAAAAATATCCATTTAAATTTTTTACCCTTTAAAGATTATTTTTACCATTGTGTAAATATATCCTTTAAAAGCAGAAGCAAACAATAGTAAAGGATTCTTTTTAAACATAACCTGCACAAGAAGAAAATAAAATTTAAAAAAAAGAACTGAAATCTGCTATCGCAAATTTTATATTATATCGGAAGATAATTATTTTTTTAAGTCATAGTTTGTCTTAATTAAATTAAATTATTGAAATGGTTTGAAACAATCACGTGTTTATCAGATTACGATGCATCGATATTTAAAAAATAATTTTTTTTTCACTTTAGAACTTTCTCTCAAAACCAGTTTTTTTTAACACAATTTCTCCCAAAAATCTCTCTTAAAACTCGTAAAATTTGAATCTTCCAAAGCCTCGAGTAATCGATAGAACACTTTAAGTAATTTTGAAGGTATCGCTCCTGCCCCCCCCCCCCCCCCCCTTTTGAACTTTTTGCGCCAGGCGTTAATTAAAACTTCCAAGTTCATTTCTGTCCTCAATTCTTGAGACTGAGTCTTTCTTTCTTCTGCAGTTTTTCCTGGACTCGTCGACAAGTTCATTACTTTTAAACCTCGGTGCGAGTGACAAGGCAAAATTGATAGCTTGACGGAACTCAGAGTTCATTTCCTCTTTAAGAACATATAAACTACTTTACTGTCGGGTGAAATTGTTGTGATAAAAAATGTTATTGGTAAACTTGAGTAACAAATATTTTAAAAGAAATCTGCAAGAATTACTTCTGATATCTTAAGACAAATCTCTATTATCTTTTCACAAAATAATGTTTCATGCTATAGATTTTGCAACCTTTTTTTTTTTTTTTTTTTTTTTTCATATTGAGAATTTTTCTATAGAAATTTTTTTGTGTCATATTTTGATCAATTCGTCTAAAAGATTAAAAAAATAAACTATTCTAAAAAATATTTATTTTTGTCAATTTATATTTAAACAAATAGTTATAACTTTCATTTTCTTAAATAATTACTTGAATGGTCAATTTATATTTAAACAAATACTTTTAACTTTCATATTCTTAAAAAATAACTTGAAATTAAAAAATTTACATGGACTGTTTCTCCGTATTGATATAAGTTGGCACAATACAAAAATTCGCTTGCAGCTGAAATACTGTGAATGAAGACTATGCGTCTGAGAGATAGAGAAACGTCTGTGGAATAAAAACAACTTTCTTTTTAAATACAATGTTTATTCCAAGCAGTATCAATTACTGGTGTTTAAAATTAAATTTTGTTTAGTTATAATAGTTGCTTAAACGGTATGATATCGACGGGATACTTGGGCATGACTAGCAGTCAAATAAAATTACCATTATTTCCAAATATTTCGATTTGAAAGTTAACTAAAAAAAATTTCTGAAAATACAAACCGGAGAATAAATATTTGAACACTGTATGTATATCAAAATTTAAAATGCATTAATATTCTTATAAATTTTCATGATAAAGCACAAAACTCCATAATGTAATGAAATAAAGGAAATTAATCAGTGTTATACATTTAGTTTTATTTAAATAAAAACTTAAGGTTGTCTTATTTTTCATAGCATCACATTTTTCCTGCTTATCAAATGAAAAAAAATGATTCTATGACAAATCGTTTTGCAAAATAAAATTTCTCTAATGAATCAAGTTAATGCTTATAAAGAATGCTAACTATTATTTTCCATCCTTAAACACAGAAATTTTCTCATTTCTTGTAAATTCTTGTTGTTATGTTTTTTTATCCTTGAGGTTTTATCAACTATTCAAATGTATTAAATATTAGATGTATAAAAATATATTAGATGTGAAAATATCTATCTATAATATAAGATTCAGAAAAGGAATATATATATTTAAGGTACATTGAGATTAGATCAAAAAATTTATTATACTCTTCAGATTTAAATAATTTATTTCCTTCCTAAATTTTTCTTTGCTTCCCAATTACAAATTTCTCTGATTATTACCCGAGTTTCGCATTTATTAATCCACACTTTTCTAAATTTGTTTCAGATTTGAAAGCAGCAGACATACTTCACTGAAATTCCAAGAAATTAAAATGGACTGCTTAGTAATACTGTACAGAAAAATATATCAAAAAAGACTTTCAGAATGGGAACCCAAAAATTAAATGAGAATGCCTAAACAGCATAAATGATAATTTATAATTTTACCCTTAAATTATTATTAAAAGAAATTTAATTTGAAGAAATTTATATACTGATATTGTAATCTATTTTTTCCTTCTATTAATGTATAGCTAGTAAACACTTCACTAAAATTATCCAATATTTTTTCTCTTTTTCATATCATACTTCTTCAGTATATATTAACCTGTATCAATAGAACAATCTTGTTTGTTGAATAATGTCTAACATGATTATGTAATAAATATTCATGACGCCATGAACATTGTTTCCTACTATCATTAGTTTGTCTTTGTGATTAGTGATCATAAGTAAGCAAGGATGCATGTACTATCATAAACATCAGTATATTTGCGTGAATAACGAGGTTACATTTAAAATCAATTCTGCATAAAAGAACTACTATTTTAACTTCCTTACTTTACTTTGTCTATAATGAGATATTAAGTATGATTCTTATTGTTGCTAATGATTTTGCTGCTACTGATTATAATTTTTGGCTGAAAAATTCTTGATACATGCAGATCCATATTTATGTTTTTTATAATCGTTGAAGTTATTAATAATTTTAAAATTGCTACATGTTAAAATCAATAAATATCTTTTATGTTGATTATTCATAAACAAATTCATATTTTGAAATCTTAATTGCACAAATGAAATATCTATGTCTCTGCACCAGCATCCATTTATATCTAAAAAATTAATTTATAGTATTACTTAGATTTTGCGTAAAACTATTTTGATTAAATTAATTCATTTTAACAAATAGATATGTACGAAAATATGTATGTAGAATATATTTGCACTTACCAATAATTGTTAAAAAATATTTGTGTTTATTTCATTTTTAAAAAGTTGTTCTTTAATGATGGCTACAGGAAACAATTTTAAAATAGTTCAAACAAATTTTTCTTTTCTGAAAGATTTTTTTCTGCTCAAATTCTAGTGAGCATTTCGAATGCAACAAAACGTATCTTATTTTCTTCTCTTGAAAATGAATCCCTAATCACCTATTTTCATTGTTACAGCTGGAGGTGAATCTTTTCTTTTTGTTACGGTTAAGAATGGAAAAAAAATCATTTCTGCAAATTTTAATTGATTTATAATTGTTTAACGATTTATGTTTCCATTATTACTGTATTTTCCTTAAACAAATATTTTATTAGAAACAAAATAAGAGTATTCAACGTTAAATAAGACAGTTGTGCTCATAAATTCACTACTTCACCCAATCAGTGTATAGATTGTTTTTGTAATGTTTTTCATATAAATTCATATTCAAAAATAATTAAAGAATATTTAAATATTGAATTGATATCATTGATGAAAACAATATTGATGATGAATACTTTATCATAAATTATTGTTATAGATATGAGGTAAAAACAATTGTATGACAGAAAATAACGCATTTTATTAACTGGTTGATTTGTTTGAGTTAGAACAATTCAAAATTCTTGCGTTTTGTGAGTGCTCAATGATAGACTGCTTTCTATTGGAATTTGTAGATAGACTATTAAATACAAGGAGTGGTTAATATATATAACTGCCAAAAGGCTTTTTTAACCCTCATTCCTCATTTTATTGCTGTCGAATAAAGGAGACTTTTCCCTGACGAAGTATTTCTGCACTGTTCGTGAGCACATATCCTTTGCTTCTGTTTGCAAAAAATAGAAGATTCTACGTTAGAAAAATCAGGAAACAGTTTTTTTGACTAGTCAGCCATTTATTTACGTCGAGCCACTCCTTATTTTTATACAATTTTTGATAAGCAATTCCATATCATTGATACGAATATTTCTTAAAGACAACAAAAATTATTTTCTTCATAAACTACTGATTTCGTGAGAAACTCGCTGGGTTTCCGTAAAATAAATTTACTCTGCTTTTCCTCGAGAACTACTCTTCGCTCACACTCCTGGTGAACGTCTACTCTTCTGACTGCCAAGCAAACAAGAACTCTTTTCTGAATAACTTTCAAGACAACGGGAATGTGCTGTCATCTGGAATCGATATTTAATCCCGAGAATTGCAAAATTTTACATTAATCATTCCATTATTGCTTCCCTAAATATCGATATTTAATCTTGAAAATAAATTTTCTTGCTTATCCTTTACTAAAAATTGACTTCAAAATGATAAAAGTATTAATAAATTGCCTTTTTAGTAAAATATTTTTGAAAAATAAAAATTAAGATGTATTTGCTTTTTCAGATATGATTTACATGGAAGTAAATAAATTATCGATCGAAATCTTTAATACTTTTTATTCGTCATGTCCCGAAATCTTGAGTCTTCATCCATCTGAATGAATGGCAAATAAATGCACAATATAGTTGATTTTATTATTATTATTATTATTGAGATGGGTGTTATTCTAGCTCAAGATCCTTAAACAATATAGATTTGTATCACACGCAAATATCAAATTTCAATAGAAGCAGGTTGCAATATATATTAGATGGCTTCGTATTATTTGTAAATAACGTTTAAGTCTTTCAGAATAAATGAAAAAAAATATTTATTGAAAACTTTAATATATTTAATAGTCAAATATATCATCAAATCCTACACCAGCATCCGCTTGAAGCGGTCAGAAATAAAACTACAATATGGATTTGCATCATAAACAAATTGTAATTTCTAATAGAAGCGAGCCACAGCATGTAATAGACTTCAAACTATTTATGAATAACATTTCAAAATTTCAGACTTGCAAAAGAAGTAAGGCTCACAAAGTGCCCTTCGTATAAAAGCCAAAATTCTTATCGTATCTTCGCAAATACGAAACTATTATACGCATGGTAGACAATAATAATCCACAGTAATACATTTTTGTGGTACAACAGTATGCCTTTTGTTAAATGATTGAGCTTTGAGACTACAACATTCAAAGACTCCGGAACAAAAGTTGCAGAGTAAGCGAACGGCAGCTATCTGATCTTCTGCAGAAGTAAATTGTTCAAGGATGGCTACAAATGAAAAGATTCAATAACCACAAACAAAGCAAAGCAAATCTCTCTTTTATTTACAGATATCTCCTTATGCCGAAGAAAATGAAGAATTGCTGTCTTTCTTTTACTTTGTTTGCGATCTTTATATCCCACAAAAGATTTCTGGAATTTGTATAACCTTGGAGAGAGAAAAAAGGTTAAAGAAATAAAAGAGAGTATTGATAATATGGACAAAAGAATGCAAAGAGAAAATTTGCTAAAATGTTCTTAGAGACTGTGAATATAAATTGCTTTTTAAAAGATAAACTTTCTGGTTTTAGGACTAATGAGAAACAGGTTTAATAGTTAACTTAGAATCCGTCGTAAAATTAATAGTTTGTTTGGATTTTGGATTTTTTTTTTTCCTCTAGTAGATTTTGCAACTAATGTTTTACATAAGGGCCACAATAAGCCCAAAAATAAAAATTCTATATCAAAATAAATAAGGATATAGTGATTGATTACTAATAATACTTTAAACAATGGCATTTCAATATAAGAATGAAATGCTAAGCCTAATCTTTCACATCAATATTTGTATACTTGTATGTCACCTGAAATTGCAAAATGTTTTTCAATTAATGATAATTTGTATCATTTTCATGGAAAATTCATTTCATTTTTGTTTTGGTTTATTTAATATTTTCAGAATTTAAAACTTGGCTTTTCTTATTAAAATTGAAATTTCGTTTACATTAATATTTTGAAATAGCACAGCTTTAATAGCCTTCTGACCTCTTTCCGTAGTTAAAAAGTTAAAATACGGAAGAAACTTAGAAACTTTAAATAACTAAAAAAGTTTGTGAGTATGAGTTAAAAATGCATAATTTGCTAAAACATCACTTAAAGGCTTTAGATATGAACTGTCTTTTAAAATATGAGCTGCATTTATTTTTAGGAATAAACGGGAAGAATTTTGATGCTTAGCTTTAAAACCTCCATAAATTGGTTAAAAATTTCAGCCGAACATTGTTTACATCTGATGCTTCTATTAAATGAGTACGAGCTCATAATTTTATTTCATTTTATTCAAATAAAGAAAGAAATAATAATTAACTTGAATATTTTTTTAAAATTAAAATCATGGATCTTTTTAAAAAAATAAAATGGTACACCACATTCTTCGGACAAATAAATTGATCTATTGTTCGAATAAAATCATATAATTTATTTTATTTGTTTAAAATAAATTCCAATGCAATACAAAATCGAAATATGTGTTATTAAATTTTTCTTTACGTTTCTAAGGATTATTGTCCTTCTAGAAAAAGTCCCTGTAGTATGCTAATAATTTGATTAAGACGAAGTTCAAAACTTTGTATCTAAATAAATGCTAGTTTATCCAAAGAAACATGTTCCAACTTTATTTCATATTTTAGGATAAATATTACACAAAACTGAAGTGTAAAAAATATAATGTTTTCGAAAAAGTTAAATACAGGAAGAAATCTCATTTATTTGTACATGTTTCGAAAATTTAAAATCTTCGAATTCAGACAACTTCTCTTTTAAATACCTCAAGCATCTTATGTAAGAATAAATTCTAATTTAATAATAGCCTTCTTCCTTTTATTTTGAAATAAACTAATTTATTGTTTCTCGGAAACTTTACACAAAACAATCTTTTGATATTCCACTGATAAATATTATCAAAACTACCAGATGTTAACAAAGAAATTATCGCTAAAGAATTTTCAAATGTCATTCGATGTAGGATAATCGCATAGACTAACACAGGAAATCTGGGAGAAATCATAAATTAATTTCTTGACATAATAATAAAATTTTTTGCATAAAATATAAGTTTATAACTTTACTCTTTATTATTAATAATTTTGGTTCTGTAAATGGAAAAACTCCATTTAATTAAGTCATATTAAGTATTAGCGAGCTTCTAAAACTAAATGAAAATAATTGGACACTAGAATAAAACTTTGAATTGATTTCACTTGAAATTTCACTGAAATTTTATAGTTATTATTATCATTCGATTCCTCTACAATATATTACGGAAAGCTAAAAAAAGATTTAAAAAATATTATAAATCTGCATTAAATACAGTTATTAGAATAATATAATTACTATTCTGAAAATAAATAAGTTTATTCAGATTACAAATCAAGAGAATACAAAATAATATCAAGAGACTATATCACTAGCTAATATTTAGGGCATTGTAATAAAAAAAATTGTTTCATGTATTTCAATAATATCTAAAAACATCTTATGCAAAATGCATTGATTTATAGTTAAAGTTGCAAAATTCAAATTATGAATAGTAAAAAAAAAAACTGAAATACTTTTTTTTCCAAATAATGAAATAAATTAATGAGGGTAAAATAATAAATACTGTAAGCTTTAATTAGTGAAAAATAGTCTCTCTCTGAAGTGGCAGAGCATTATATATTTAAAAGAGCATAATGCATTTCAAATTAGATATGGGAGAATTATAGATTGTAGAATGATTAAATAACAGTAACAGGTTTTAGAAATGAAAATTTGTATAAAACAAATAAATTAAAGGAATGTTTCCATCATATTTACATAAGGCGTTTAATTTTCTAATATCCAGAACTTTCTACCCATTAAAGAGAGAATAAATCAGAATCTAGTAGCTGCATTTATTTTGATTTTAGAAAAGCGTTACATTTTATTATTTATTGTCAGTTTAAAACCATAAGAATAATGCCCGCTTTTAAGACTATCATTATTGTAAGAACAAGGATTCCAAGATCATTTTTTCAGTACTACTTATATTTATTTCAAGTGTAAAACTATTTAATCATATATCCATTCCTAATAATCATAATATTACTGAACACTATTCTTTTATATTAGCCAAAATATTTGCGAAATCCAATTTATATTCTAGTATACTTTATTTTCAAAGAATTAAAAAAAATTAATTTCCCAGAATTTTGTTCTGCTTTGTTAAATGCTAAATTTGAATCTCGGAATTCTCATATTTAAGAGGCTCAAATTCTTAGAAATATGATATTTTTCAAGGATTTTGACAAAAATTTAAGATGTCTTATTGCTTCCTAAGTTTTTTTTTAAATTCACGTATATTAACTTCTAATATATTTATTAATCCTATACGCTTTTACATTAAAATACATTTCTTTTTCACAGTTATTTAATTCCTTCAGTTCCAAATGTTACTGATATCGCTGACGTCACATCTTCTATCCGAATTCTGTAACAATCAAAGGTATTTTATTACTTACAATTCGGATTTCAAAGAATTTTTAACTCTTTTTTTACATGATAAAGGAAGATCTAATCTCCAATATCACTCCCCCCCCCCCCTTTTTTTTCACGCCTACTCTTTTTTTTTTTTTTTTTTTTTTTTGTCAGAAAAGAGAGTGACTTTCTTTTTACATTTGGTTTACACGGATTGGAGCAAATCGTATTAACCGTGACTAGAAACCTCTCTCGAAGTTTTTCTAACCGAAATAGAAAGATTTAAAAATAAATTTTCCTCTCACAATTTGATCACTATGCAAAGATTCTTTCTACCAAAGGCAATCGATTTACGCAGAGGAAAAGAATATCTTAATTTGATATGTCCCTGTCACTGAAAGTTTTTTTAAAAAAAAAATTGTCTGCAAACTAAGACACGAGAGAAAAAAAAAGGAAAAGACTGATTCGTTGCTTTCAAATCGGTTCCTCTATAAAGTTAGGAAGACAGTTAATCTAAATCTTAAAAGTGCCGGTTTGGTTACTTCTTTACATCTCCTAAATCATGTTTCTTTTTTAACTCTATTTCCTGGAAAGCGAAAGAGCAAATTAATCGTAACTACTTTTTGACAAACATTTCTTGGAAAAATAGATGCCAGAATGGATAAAAATGAAACAGAACGTTCATTTGCTTTTGAAAAGAGAATACTTGTAATTTTATTCAATTTGTGCAATTGGAAACGCTAAAAAGGTTTACGGTCTACCACTATTTGAGTGTCAATTAGGAAAACCACATGAACACTTATTTAAAGTTCGTTATCTTAAAAAAAATTATTTGATTAATTTAGTATGTAAATTAAATCCAATCAGGTAGTGATCTTCAATTAAGTGTTCACGTTTTTATAACCTTATCAATAATGCAAATGAATATAAAAAGTTCATAGTTTGCAACTTCGAAGATTTTATTAACATGGATATGAAACGGATATGTTGGTAAAAATGAAAAAAAAGGAATTATAGATCAATAACCTTTCTTACTATTAAAATCCAATAAAGAAGTTATTTTTACATTGTTTTATATTGAAAAAAATATTGCAATCTATAAAAAATTAAATTGTGATATTTTAATGAATCTCTGCATCTAAAACTTCAATGAGTTCGAAAAATTCACTTATGGCATTATTGCTATTTGTCTATCTCTTTGTGTATGCGATAACTCTAAAAAGGCGAACGAATACATCCATCACCAGACGAAATTGTTGTTCGGACACAAATGAATTAGGTAGCTAGAAAACATAAATAAAATTTGATATATAGATTTAGTATCTAAAATTTATTTTCTTATCAGATTTTCAGCTAAATGTATCGAAGAGGTGACCATCTGTTGGTGTGTACTTTCACATGAATATAAACGCAATGATTTAAACCAATGAAATTTGGTATGTGATCGCATGACTACAACTTAGTTCCGTCAAATTTTAAGTTCAATCCATCAGGAAAAAGTCCAAAATATATATTCGCCCGAGAAATTCAATAAAAATGCAAGATTCACTTCAAAGATCATATTTCTTATCTATTGTTCCCCAAAACCATGAAAGACAATCTCAGCCTTAGCCTTAGCGACCAGCCGGTTCGCCAGTATTACCACTCGCTACAATTTTCAATTAAATATTTTAAGTAACTGGTCTCTTAAAGGATTCTCAAACAAAACATTTTTAATCTTCAAATTTTGATAGTCATACCAAACTTATACTGTTTAGATCGTTTCGTTCAATTTACTATATATATTTTCCTAATTTGTTGTTATTTCCGGCAAAACTTCAACTTTAATTTAAAGAGGAAATGATGAAATTGCAATTAATATAAAGATATTTTTAAATAAAACCAAGCGTTTTATTTTATTTATCATCTTTATTGTTATTTATTTATTATTATTATTATTATTGAATATGAGCATTGCAAATAGAATCGCTCGGTATTTAAGTCTTATGTGTACTACAAAATATTTTTCATAATTTATGTAATATCTCAAAGAATAATTCAACAAAAATTTATCAGATTCAGCATAAAATTCGGTTTTTAGTTTTGCTTTCAAAAGGATTGGCGTATTTTCTTTGAAACGGTCGATGAAAAATCTAAAATTATCCTTTTTTTTTATTGAATAGTGATATTCAAATTTTCATAAATGAGTCCCTTTAAGTGACTGATTTAGTTGATTGGAAATTAACTCTTTTTATTTAAAATATTAGTGTTTCAAGAACATTTTGTTAATGGTGATTTCCACAGCAGAAGCTTTATGTAAAATCAAAAATTCGTTATTTATTAGAGCATTTATTGAATCAAGTTACATAAAATATAATCATTTTCCATTTAGACCATTTTAGCAGATCTGTGTCTTACTGAAGGTTTACAAATTAGCTGTGTGGCCCTGATTTGAATGGTTATCCTGTTCATATTAAACAAAACTTGCCTTAAAACAAAACTGATTTATTGGATTAATAATATAGAGAGTGTAAAAGATCATAAAATAATTTTTCTTGAATTTATTTGTTAGAAAAAATAATTCTTCTTATTTGTTTCATTTCCTACAGACACGTGCCGAAAATTATATTTTTGCAGATTTTATTTTCAAAACGATTTAATTTATTTTTAATTGGAGATTTAATTAATGTGATGGCAACACTTTGAAAAAAGCTAATTTTTTCCCATGAATGCGAAACGTGCTCGTGCAGCTTAAATTTTATTTTTATTTTGTACGAAAAAAGTTGTTGGAAAAATATAGTTAAAATATTTATTTAAAAATTCATTAAAAATAGAAATTTAATTTTAAGGTTAAAACATTGGTATCATTTAAAAGATAAATTTTTGATCTTTAACTTGATGCAAAAATCTTTTTTGTGCGGTAATATTTTCGGAAGTTATAGCAGAAACACGCCAAAATTTCGCTTAATTTTTAAATAAATAAAATTCTAATTAAAAAAATCGAAAAAATAACCTCCAGGTGCACATTCCCAGCCTCCAAGGTATACACGTGCCAAATTTGGTAGCTGTAGGTTGAATGGTCTGGCCTGTAGAGCGCCAACACACACACACACACACATTGAGCTTTATTATAAGTATAGATATAGATATAGATATAGATATAGATATAGATATAGATATAGATATAGATATAGATTAGCATTAC
Organism: Argiope aurantia; assembly: GCA_026543865.1. Lineage (NCBI taxonomy): Eukaryota > Metazoa > Arthropoda > Arachnida > Araneae > Araneidae > Argiope > Argiope aurantia. The sequence continues at coordinate 149,710 of JAPMOR010119857.1, forward strand.
TATGTTATCATTTCAATTGAAATCATACCACCCTTCAACTGAATGTTTCATTTTCAAGCTTGCGTTAAAGAGATATGACAGCTGTATTATTTATTTAAACAATATTCTTAATTCGTTTTCTTTCAGCATTTTTCCTCATTAACATTATCTAATAAAAAAAATGGATTTTTTTAATATAGATATCTTTACTTTTTCCCATAATCACAGAAAATGCATGTACATGAAAATAGTTTTCATCTAATTAATTATTTAAATATCTTTATTTTTTACGATCAAACAGTTAAGTTTTTTTTTATTAAGAATATTTCGCTTACTTTCATTCGCTTTTTTCATAATTTAAAAAATGTCAGAAAGAATACAAATGCTTCAAGAAGAAAAATATCATCGAAGAAAGTAATTTAGCTGTTATCTTTCATTCTATGATGGACTCAAAAATAATATCAAGTTCTTTTTTTCTTTATTTTCCATGCATAGATTGCATATAAAAAGTTAATGATTATGCGTATTTTTATTTAACTGGTAAAAATGGTACCAAAAATAAGTGTGAAAAATTATGGCCATTAATTTTTTATAACTTTTAAATTTATAAGAATAATCATATAACTTATTAACTAAGATTTTTTTGTTTTAGATCATTTATATAATATAGTTTAATTAAAGCTAATAAATTATCTTCAACTCAAAAATTATAAGTTATTTGGTTAACAGTGAAGAACTACTATTATTAGCTGCCATTTATCCAACGAAATAATTTCACTTTAAAATCTTCTACAATAAAATAAGCTATGACTTTAGAAGTTTAAAAGATAAAATGTGACCAAACAAATAGCTACTATGTTCAAGTAAAATGTAAAAAAAAAGAGAAATGTTTAGTGTTTTTGATTGCATGTGAGTATTTTAACAAAAAAATACATATGCCGTGTTTTTCAAAAAACATAGTAATTATGTTAGGAGATGATAGATAAAACTAGATAAGCATAAATCACCAAACAATATGTAAAAACTTTGTACATATTCAAGCAATCTGTTCAATTTTCTCTAGTGACCATGACAAGTAGGGTAATTTTAATTCAATTTCAACAGGCGAATCATAAATCTAGGAAGAATAAAATTCTTGGTTGAGTTCATCGATGAACTACCAAACTTAAAGTTGGGGGAAAGGAGTAAATTCCCCCTTTTTCTATAAATCTCTTTTTATTGAAGACAGAAAGACAATTCAAATTAAACTTATTAGATTCCATAATGATAACAGCAATGTTTAAATAGTTTTTTAGATGGAATTTTTAGAATTTAAGAACTTAAAACTGATTTTTATTCAATTACTTCGAGTGCTTTTGAACCTAAAAGTTTTGACATCTAGTTAGAGCATTCTCATCAGTTATATTATTTTTCACTCTCTTTCATTAACATAGCTTCAAATGAAATTGACGAGGATAAAACTTTGCTTCCTTTCAATCACTGAAAATCTCTTTACAACTCCATGATTTCTAGACAACTGCAGTTATCAGAAAAATATTGAATACAAAATTTGTTTATTACGATGCGCTTATAATTCTTCCAATTTGAATGGCTGTTTTCAATAATAATTGAATTACGGAAAAGAACGGAAATTCTTATCATCCTCTCCAATTATTTTCCTCACTTTTGAATTAGATGGTGGAAATATTTGAAAAGAGAGGTGAGAATTTCATATCATTTTTTATCTACGAACTCTGCCGAGAATTATATCCTCCCTACAAAAAGCCTGCCACGTCTTTTCTCTTTTTATTTGTCAATGCCCATTAATTGGAATACTTCACTTTTATAAGTGCAGGAAGTTTCTACGGTTTTAAAGTTAAAAATAAATGAGGCTGTTAACTGAACACCAAATTTTCTTATAAAATCGTTGTTCTTCCATTTTCGAAATGTAAAAAAACTGCTAAATATTCAAAACCACTTTAAAGCAATAGTTAGTATCATTTATAGATCATCGATGAAATGACGTCGTGTCATTTTAAGAAATCGCGTTGTTGTAAATTCGAAGTTAATGCTATGCAATTCCATTACTATCAGGTTGTTAGGTATACACATTTAAGCTTTTCTTTAAAAATACTGCTTGTTTTTCGATAGGACTTGTGAACATAATCTTCATGGGCGTTTGCTTCTAATTACTTCAAGTTATTCTTCAAAAATTTTGGTTTCTTGAACTCAACAGAATAGATTTATTTATGTATTAAATTATAACTAGAGGTAAATCCTGTCGGTTTAATTCTGCAGTGATCATCAATCACAAAAAAAATGAGAAGGAAAAAATGATCAGGAAAAGGGAAAATATTGGATGAAAACGAATGTTATGAGCTCAAAGGAAGCGCAAATGATCTGTAGCCTCCATTAAAATCTCGCAACGGGCAGCTCAAAAAAACTTTTATGTTTCGCGCTGATGATTTATTGGTTTTGAAGAAAGAGATTCGCTGAATTATATACGGTAATATTCTATTTTCGATAGATGTGGATTTAAATTCATCCACATGGGTTTAAGTTTCTATCGATTCTAGTCATATATCATACTGCAACCTTTACAAGAAAAAGTTATGAACTGTTCAAGAATAAAAATTATTCTAACCAAGGACGAAAAACTAAACGATAATATTCCTCTAACATAGATTGATTTTGATGATTATTCTCTCATATCGATGAAATATCTTTTTATCATATGATAAAGAATTCATATTGCATTTTATTTATATTAAAACAATATAATATATCTGACGTTGTTCGGAATGGAAACACTCTCATGATTAAATTTTTAGTGTCAAAAATTAATATGACATAAAATATTTTAAAGGATTTAATACAGCATTTTTTTCTGTGTCTTTCTTTGATTATAGTTCAACTTCTTAACATCTGATCCTTCGTCCAGCTTCTAAATCGCTTTCTACTTTGTGTCTTCATAATTTGAACCAACACAAGTAAGCTTAGCATTCTTTTAGATTCCTTTTATTTCTTACTCATCATTGCTATGTGTAAAACAGAATTTCTTCCATATAAAGTTTTTAATATTATGACCGAAACTTCATTGTTATCATCTTGATATATCTGTGTCGACCGGGGAGCATTACATAATTTTCCATCTTTTCCTTGTCGAAAGAAAAGCAAATGCCGTTATTCCGTTTTTCAATGCCGTTTAGGAAAATATTTTAACTTTTGAAAATTAAATATATTATGTAGTATTTAAACTGTTGTTATTGGAGAATAATAGCTCTTTAAAATGCTTTGAAATTGATATTCATGTAATAATTATTTTAAAAGTAATTGCAAAAAATATGAGCAAACATGCTGAAGTTTCTGTTTAATTTATTTCATTCCTTTAAATACTTCAAAGGATAAGTAATGTGAAATGAAATTTTATTCATCATAACCTGCAGTTCCGTAACAGCTTACATTACATTACATTTGCTTCCATTTTTCCTTCTACGGCCTACGATACTAAAATCAATTCTTTATTTTTTTTTCTCCTTTAGTAATTAGACTATAAATAAAAATTGCATAATTCTATTCAGTTTATGGTAAGTAATTGTAGAAGATTCAATTGAATAAACTTTTGCTAAAATAAATCCGAGATTGAAATCAGTTTTCTAGTAAATGTTTTATATAAGCAGAGTTTTTAAGAGAGAAATGGAAAAGATTTCTTTTTTAGTGTTTTCGAAATTTTAAGATATAGATATTCCTTCAATTAAATAAAAAGTTTTAATGGATTTATTTTCCTTTAGATATTCCTTTCTTTCTTATATTTCATAAAATTATTTTATAATAAATTTTTGCAGCCACTGGTAATTATAAGACATAGATTACATTAAGATTTAGTAAACGGTGAGTTTTATGAAAATTTCTCTAAAACATAAATCTGTCTAATCTATCTTTTAGGGAAGTGTCTGATTATTTCTTTTGAGGAGCAGATTCAAATTGATTCAACATCAGTATAAAGCACACCAAAACTTTATTGATTTAATCCTTTCGCGATGGGCGTGTCATATATGCATCACCTACGAACGTCTCTCACAGCCGGACCGGTGATGCATATGTGCATTTTAAACTGGAATGATTTTTAATCGCCACTAGATGAGTCCCTGTGTCCATTATTTTTGAAATAAATATAGTTTTAGTATCCTGACCTTCAGTTTGATCATATTAAACCTGACTTTGATATTTTGCTCATCAGCTATTGCGGGGGGAGGGGTAAAATTAATATAAATAAACAGAGCTGGATTGTGAAATTTTTCACTTGATAGAATCATTCGCGTTTCTTCTTTTTCTTACTTCTTTTTTCATATTATTGTGTAATTGTAGTCTTTTCGTGTTTTACCTTCAGTTCTGTTATATTTTGCGCAGTTTTAGGATACATTTCGTGCATTTTTTCTTTTTATAACGGAAAGCCTTTGTTTCGGTTTATTATGTCAAGTAATTGCGATTTGTCAGAGGAAGAATGTGCTCGTATTATGAATGAACTGATAATCTAAAAAGGTAGCAGAAAAGATGACTTTAGGACTTAAACTTTATTTTTTGTGATTTTTTTTTCAAAGTTAGGACTTAATGACGCAAACCCCGAAGAAATTATCCCGAAAGGAATTAATTGTCTTTTCTGTTATCCAAACGAAAATTAAATGTATATGATCAAATGCTTTTAAAATTTTAGTACGTAAATAAAATTTTGTATAACTTTATTTAGAATTTATGTGTTATTGAATGCTATGATTCAAAGTAGAAGTTATCGTACCTTAAATCCATAAGCACAAAATAAATAAAGCGAAAGATTTACGACTTCCTCCAGTAAGCACAAATCTCTTTTTGATATTTTCTGTTGCAAAAATTTTCATCCTTTTTAAAAATGTCTTTGTTAAGACATTTTTCTTCGCTCCTTCCATATCAAAACTCACTTGTTCCTTCTGGCAGAACTTCCCTTTCCAGATACAAAATTCGATATCTAACTTTAAAAATGCTTTATTTCATTTTGCAAAAGTTTGACCTTCGGAATAAAAAGAGAAAATACTGAACAGGAGTTCTTACTGACCCTCGAGATAGAGCCAGCATCTCAGAAAGTGTTCAAACAATTCATGAAAAGGTCCATGGTCTTTTTAGTGTTGAAGAAATACTCTTCGGGCGACACTGAGCAGACCGAAGTGAAACATAAGTTGAGCAGAAAAAGGGCGGAGAAATGCCTGTTTTTTATTCTTTTTAGTGCGCATCTGTGGCTTACATTAATTTTAATTAATTATTTTCTTAAAAATAATACCTAAAAAGAGTACTTCTGCATAAAAGAAAAACAGTAAATAAGAATCTCGGAATGAAAGTTCGAGAAATAATCAACTTAAAATGCTCTTTTTACAATCTGAATAAAGCTTTCTTTTTATCAGATTTTAAACGGAGTAAAGAATATCTTAAAGCACTAGAATTAAATGGGACATAGAATTCTAAAAAAAAATTTTAAGCTGGAGGGAAATTTAGTAAGTTAATCGTGATTTCTTATTCTAGTCATTTCTTTTAAAATCTTGAACATTTTGAACAAAAGAAAACTAGATTTTACTACCTGATTTTAATTAAGAGCGTCCTTCATCTTTTTGAATTACCTTTATTTTTGTACTTTTCTTCTAAATTCTGCAATGTACTTTAATACATTTCTTACATTTTAATCGTAATTGAATTATTTTTCTTATCCTTTGAATGATTTATTGCATTCAACATTCTGACTTAGTAATAAACTTAACGTTTGCAATTTAAAACAAATTACTGTATAAAATAAAAATAAAACTTTTGTATTCTTAGCATTAGAAAATATGAATTCTTCAAATTTTTAAAAAGCAAAATTTATCAACACTCCACTTTTTATATACTATAATTAAAAATTTGATTATTTTTCGGTGAGCTTCAATTACAATTTTATTCATGCTTTGGAAAAAAATGAGCAATTAATTTTTAATGCAAAATTAATTCTTTAATTTTTTTTTCTAGTCCATGATTTTTATTAATTTTATTCAATCTTGATTGTATTTGAATTAATAAAGATGTATAATTCTTAAAATAATTTCTTTCTTTCTTCTAATTTCATTATTAAAGGCAAATAAATTTCTTTCTTGTTTAATTTTTAATTTTTGTACTGTGTTTGAATTAAAATGTATTAGAAATTTTTCCACTCAGTTGCATTATTTAAATTTACATAATAATTGATCATAGCTTTTTGGGTTGTTGTTGTTTTTTTTTTACTATTTCATTTTAATAATCAAACCATGTTTCAAACTTTTTACTGTAACACAAACTATGAACAGTGTCTATAATTTTCTATATAATGTCATATTAATTGTCGATTTTTTTAAAGTTTTTCCCATTAATAATATCGATTTTTTTTTTACGTTATCGTCGATTTTTTTTTATCTTTATCAGAACCGTTGACAAGTGTTACGTTTTCATTTTGGTGCTATTGTGCTATTTTTAGCACTAATTATGTTTTTAATTCGTAAAGAAATCAGTGCTTTTTTAACAAAATCATACGGGTAAGTTTAATAATTTATCCTTTCAAATAACTAAGCATTTCTATCTTTTTCCAAAGTAAATTAGCATTATATACCAAATTTAAAGTACATTTTATTACTAAGTAGTTTTTCATATATTTATTCAAAATTATAATAATTTATATCATCTATACTAATAGTACTCTTTTATTCTTGAATGTATTAAACTTCTTTTAACACTTTTAATATATTAGAACAATTTCTCAATTTTGTAAGAATATCTTGGATATACACAAAAGCAAACTAAAAGAAATAGTTCGCCGCCCACTTAAAACTTAGTTAATGAAAGCGAAAAGAATAACAAAGCCCTACTTCAGTCTTCCGCGGTGCATGAAATAAGCAATTAATTTCATGAGGATACTTAACTGTACAGTTTTCTCCAGAAATCTTTCACAGGGTTCGTAAAATTCGAACTTTCGAAGTCTCAAGTAATAGATAGAACGCATTAAGTAGTTCTGAGAATATCGTTTGCCTTTAAGAACGTTTTTGCGACCAGCGTTAATTAAAACTTCCATTTCTACCCTCATATTCTGAAGTGAGACGTTTCTTTTTTTTTTTCCAAAAATATATAACTTAGTTTTTCTTCCTTTTTCTATAAGTTCATTATTTTAAAACAGAGAGTGCCAGTGACAAGTTAAAATTGATAGCTTAACGTAAGCTTCAGTTCATTTTCTACTTAAGAAAATGTAGAACTACTTTTTGACAGGGGAAAACTGTAACAAAAAAAAACGTTCTTATTTTATAAATTTGTTTATTAAGCAATAAGATATTTGATGAGAAAAAGACTTCAAGGCCCAACGTTTATATTTTAAGACAGCTTAAGGCACGCTTGTATTAAGTTTTATTAAATTATAAGTTTAATGTAGAAAAATATTTGATTTTATATTATGTTCTGCGTTACTTCATCTTGGAAAAAAATTTTAAGTAAAAAAAATTATTAGTAGTCAGAACTCTTTTTATCAAAAAGTATTCATTAAACAATTATATTTTTTTTTGGTAATTTTATTCTCATTTTATCTCAAAGTGAGCCAGAAAAATTTTAGCAGGTAAAATTAAGCTTCCATTCTTCCTCAACAGACTTTAAAGTACTCTGTTAATCCTAAGATCAACAAAAGGAATTAAATTTCTTCCAGATAAAAACTATAAAAGTATTTATCGCTTAAAAATATTTCTAGAATGTACCTTTTATATTAGAAAAAGTCCTTGAAAATTAACAACTACCACATAGAAGCGAATTTCGATGGGGGAGTTGAAACGAACTCTACTTTTTTCTTTCGTTGAAAAGCACCAATATTTGTCCTAATGTAGTATTCAATAGCACTGAAAATGTTACTAAAGGGATGAAAACATTTCAACACTCAACATACCTCAACACTGAAAAACACAGTTTAATATTTTTTCAATAATATTAAAATGACTCATAAAATATTAAATAAAACAATTTAATAGCATGCAGGAAGTCGTCAACCATCATTTTACTTACTCATAATTAATTTAATACTAATTTTAATGTGCCACGGATTACTCTTCCCAAATATAATAAGACATTAGTCTTTTACAATATTGGAATACGTTGTGCAGTATTTTTAGATATTTGTTCATAGGATTAAAAAGAGTTCTGCAAAATGAAGTGATTTTTTCTTGTAAAATATGAGATTTATAACATTGACTATCTGACATTTTTCTTTAAGGCGATAGTGGATTTTAAGTAGATAGTATATAGTGGATGTGTGTGTGTGTGTGTGTGTGTGTGTGTGTGTGTGTGTGTGTGTGTGTGTGTGTGTGTGTGTGTGTGTGTGTGTGTGTGTGTGTTTACATTCAACTAAAATAGCTTTATAAAATTTATTGTTCAATAAAATAAATATTTGAAGGGCCTAGCGAAAAAAAAAGTACATTGTAATGACTTTTCTCGAAATAATATTGTAATTAGATTTAAATACCTTTGCAATGTTCAAGGTGCCTTAATTTTTTAAGAAAATGAAAAAAGAAGCGTTAATAAAGATTTCGTTTAAGCATTAAAAGGAAGTAAGGAAGGCATTTTATATTTCGAAATTTGTTTAGATAATTAAAATTCAGTTTTAGTTATAAAAACATAAATTTCTTCTGAAAATTCAATCAGTGAGCATAAAAAATTTTCTAAAAAGTTAACACTTAATTGAAATTACAAAATTAAACACAGTTTTTTTTCCAGATAAATTTATATTAGGTAATAAAAAAACAATAGAAATTTTTTCTTATATATCGCCTGAACAATTTAAAAAATTTTATATATTAAAAAATATATAAATTTTAAATTTTGAAAGAAATTATATATTTTTAATTTTTAAAAAATAATATATTTCGTTCCGAAAGTTATTTTAAGAAATGTGATGTATTTATATTTTAATACATATGAACAAATTTCATAAACCTGTGCGAATAATTCGCAAAAGTACCTAATAAAGTTCACCGTCCCAATCAAAATTTTTTTCGATTTGTTTTTAAATATAACAGTATCACATTCAGGATGTTTTAACAGATATTAGATTTCAACGAATAATTTTGACTATACTTTGAACTTCAGTTTGCGTTGAATAAAACTGATAATTAGAATGGGAAAACTGAACACTAAAATATTCATTATTTGTAATCTTTTTTAGTGGTCTCTAAAAAGGAACTCAAAGACCACAGTACACAAAATGAAATTTAAATTGCAAAGTTCTTTGATTAATCTAAATAACTTATAATTAAACTGTTGTCTGTGCAAAGAAAGATACCTAGCAATTAAATATTGTTCATTCTAAGATGTATCACTGGCATTATTTTTTCCCACCTGAAGAAGATGGTTTAATGAGGCGATAATTACAATTAATTCATAATGTATTTTCATTTTGAATTAATCATGTATATAAGTCAATGCTTATGACAATGATGCTACAATCAAAATCATATAATAAAAAAATCATTAAAATTGGGTATTATTTCAAGCATGATGTATAATACCTAAATTTTATTTAGATCTTTAATTTTTTTTATTTGCTTCTGAAAAATATATTTCAATTTTTTTTTAAACTTTTCGTAGTAACTTTTCATATCATTAACTGAATCAAGCTTACTGAAATGTTAATGATTTATGAGAATTCATTTTTCAATTATTCAAACAAATAATCTGAAGTGTAAAGCATCAGTGAAGATAAATGGAAATTCTTAAAATGTAAATACCCATTATTTTAAGTAAATGAAGATTTTTTAATTTCTAAGATTTGGTCCATTTCAAATTGCATCATTTAAGTAAGTAATGAGCTTGGATATTTGATATTTTTCAAAGTTATTTTATCGAGTAATAAAAAAAGAATCAAAACTTTCTACTTGAAAATCAAATGAAATGTTGCAAAAAACAAATCAAAACTATTTTTAGAACAATTTGTTCACAGAAAAATCATATTATACTATGGTTTAACATCACGCTTAATATTGTAATTTATAGCTCAACCCCATTTCAATATTTGGAAAACCAAATTAAATTTGAAAGTCATATTCAAACAACATTTATATCTACATTATTCATCATTTAAATTATTTTTGGCATACCATATTCAATATTCTCATACTGGAATTGTCCTCAATCTTCATTAGTCAAGATCTTTAGGATAACATGGCACGCTGCTCCTAAATAACGTTTGATTTTATTAGATAATCTTCTCGCATAGTATCTTTAATATATCTTTCTATAGTAATTTATGATCGCAAGTAAACAATTCATCATATGCCTACGTATACACAAAAGTGCGTGTACTTGATTAGTATAATAACATGAGAATTCGATGTAGACAGGAAAAACTTAGGTTGTTTTTCTTTGACTTAACTCAACATAGGCTGAAAGGACATTTTCAGTAGGATTCTTTCACTTTTCTGAGAAATGCTCGATTAACCATAATTCAGTATTAGAATATGAAAAAGTAATGTCTTCTTTATACTTAAATTCTTTGTATGTATTCTTTGCATGTCTTTGTAAAAGTGTACATGTTGTATTCTTTGAATTATCTTAACAATGGCTGAAACGAGACTTTCAATAAAATTCTTTGACTTCCATATATGTCCATATTGACATCTAATCATATTTCTACTGCAGAAAAAATCATTCAACCGGAATAAATTTTGCATCAAATTAATAAAAATAACTATAAATTGATATCAAAAATAAAATTACTCGGGTAAATAGTATAATACGAACAAATAACTTTCAGAAAGCTATGCTAAAATGTGTTTGATTTTGTTGCTTATTACAGAATATATTTCTAATTTTTGGTTATAATTTAACGATTCTTGTTTGAAATCCAAACAATAATTCATTTTTTCCATTTCCATTTTTTCCATCCATTCAATAATTCAATTCCAAACGAGTATTATTATTATTATTATTATTATTATTTTGCAATATATAGTTATGTCAGAGAATGAAAATCATAGTTTGCTTTTCTTGTTTTAATAATGAATTATAGGACTAAACAACCAATCAAATATTTTCACTGTTGTTATTACATGTAAATATTTTTACTATAGTTACGGAGGAAAATATGAAAAGAAGAATCATTGATTTAATCTCTTGAAAATTGTCTATATGGATGCATTGTTTATTAACGCAAGTTTGATTTTTTATTCGAAATTGAATTGTTAAAATATTTTAATTATGTATTAATGTTCTACTCTTTTACCAAATTGAATAATAATAATTGCACATATTCTATAAATTGTGCATAATATTCTAACAATCAGTTATAAATATTCGCAATTATCTTACAGACTATGAGACCCTATCAAATAGATTGTTAGAAATTATTTCTGAATTATCAGCAGATTAGTATATAATATTTCTTAAATGAAATTCCAACTAATTTTTAAATATTTTCTGTATTTTTCAGTTGGTTTATAATCATTAAATATGATTTATAAAGGATTAAGAATAATGATCTCAGATAAGTTTTCTTCCCATAATAACTTAAAGGAAAAATGTCACTGCCTTAGAATGCTCATAAATTTAGTTTCAAAAAAAAGCTTCCTCATATCTACTGCAAAAATAGCCATATTATCTAAATCGCTGTAAAATGTTAACAAAATATTCCACCCTTCTATCCTTTCTCAGAATTTTCTGCATTTAAAAACGAAACTACTCTAAGTTTATTTAATTACCTTATTTGTAAATCTTTAACATATGAATGCGCAAATCATAGACTTTCGTCCAAGATTGAAGAAAGTTATTGAAAGAAGATTTTGATGAAATGCGCTAATTTAAAAACTTAATATCACTTTTCAAGGAACATTTGATTTTATTTATCAGGAAATCAATACATTTTAACTGCATCTGGCAATTACCCGATACAAATTTAAATGCTTGAGATAGAAACTTTATGATTAAGAAAAAAAAAATACAAACACTCCTGTTTTATACAAATATATTTTATTCCAATTCAACATAACTAAAGTTGAGGTTCATTTAAGCATTTCTTGGACAAAAAAAAGGAATGTATAATTTGTTACAAATTTAGTATTTCACATTCATTATGTCACAATTTACCAATATTTTAATGTCAATAATTTTGGCACAATCATGCACTTGCCAGAATTGAACACAAAATGCATTAACAAAATATATTGGCAGTTTTTATTTCACAGCCCATGAGTGAGGATTTGTGAGTGCCAGAATTAATTAATTCATTTAAACAATTTTTCCGCCGCCGTATCCACCTCCATATCTTCCACCTCCAACTCCACCGCCATATTTTCCGCCACCAAGACCACCACCTCCATATCGTCCTCCTCCAAGGCCACCTCCACCATATCCGCCACCGATTCCTCCGCCTCC
>JAPMOR010119857.1:162103-204738 GCA_026543865.1 Argiope aurantia
CCTCCAAGGCCACCTCCACCATATCCGCCACCGATTCCTCCGCCTCCTAGCTTACCTCCTCCTACACCACCTCCAAGGCCACCTCCGCCATATCTTCCACCTCCTCCATATCCTCCTCCTCCTCCTCCATATCTTCCGCCACCATATCCTCTGTCAGCATTGACTGCAACAAACAGCACTACAGCAACAAGTAAAGGAACCTAAAATTTATAAAGCAAGATTAATTTCAAGTAAAGGATTCCCAAATGGATCTTTTATTAACTTCCAACAAGTAACTCAAAAATGTAATCATTAAATAAGGAATTTTTAAAATCAAGAAAAGTAAGTTATTGTTTTAAGTAAGCGAATTCGAAATGGGATTAAAAATGTTAATTTTAAATCTAAAATCTAAAAAATAAAATATTAATTCATTAATTCTTTTTTTTTTCTGCTTCGTAGAAATATTGCATTATTATATATAAAATTATGCGATAAGTTTAATTTTAAGTTTTGAATTCTTATAAACTTGTATTGAGAGAAAGATCTTTTCAAGAACACGACCTTCACTGGCATATTCTTTTTTGTTTATAATGTTAAATATACACAACATCAGTTTATGTAAATATAGTTTAATATATATAGAAAATGATATAAAAATCGATACAGCGTATATTAAAATTAAATCTTTTTCAAAGAATATAAAACTTTGAGGATGTTTTAACTATGTAAATATATAACTGGAAAAAAAATTTGACATCGCTACAAAAAAAATTACATACATCATGGTAATCACATTTAGATATATACATTTTTATGATTAAAATGAGTCGTAATGATTTTTTTAAATAATATCTATTTTTCATCCTTTGTTTTACAATAACTTAAACAGATTCTCAACTCATTATTGTTTCTTATGTGTAAATTTTCATACATATTTTTATTTAGGTGGGTTTAGAACGTATCAGTATTTGCAATTAGCATACTCTAAAAGTAATTATTTCTATTAGCCTTATTGCCCTAATTATAACTTAAACAATTTGATTTTTGTTATATTATATAAATTAATATTGTATTGAATGCGTCTGTCTAAATTTTTCTCTTCTGGAATTCTATTTTCAAGGTCCTATTTATTGCATAATTTACTTTGAGTTTATTAATTTATAAGATAATTGATTGTTTACTCTAAGATGATTTGTGTTAATGAAAACTTCCATTTAAAGATAACAATAAGTGCAGCATTTGCAAAATCAAATGTTTTTAAATGAATTTAAAATAGCATGATTCTCTTTCAATAAAATTGTTGGATTTTAGTTTACCAGCTTACTTTTCTTCATTCGAAAACATGCAACTTTAGAAAAAATAACATTTGTCATATTTTTATCTGTTCAATGCAATAAATGCATTTGATGATCTAAATACTTGCAACTTATATTTAAAAGCCTGACATTAAAAAAAGACCTTATTAAATCATATATTCTGACTACAAGTGAGACACTGTCACATTCTCACATTCTGAATAGCAAAACGTTTGTTATAAAACTATAAAGGAAATTTTATTTAAAACTTGTATCGAGAAGCTAAAAAATTATAATTTTCGACTTGAATTAAAGATAAGTGTTGGTAATAAGGACAAATGTTTATCATTCAAAGTGTCCAAGACAATTTTTGATCAAGCACATGCTCACACATACAATTCACTTTAGCTTTATATATATTGTTACGAAATTTCCGGGGTTCGTTTGGATAGTGAAAGTTATATGGTGTGGAGAACGCTCAATCAGCAGGCGGCAGTGGAAAAAGAAACAACGACATTTATTTACACGAAGACACACAGGACAGCACAAAAACGACAACTATATACAGCATAGAAGACGATTATCTTCAGCCGAGACGTGCAGCATGCAACAAGACTCTACTGCAGACAGTAATAGACAGAAGCTTAGTTCAGCACTAGTTTGACTCCGTAGCTGCTCTGCTAATCCCTGGAAGACCAGTTCTTCACCGTCGATTCCGACTACTACCCCTCTGTCGCTTCTGACTACTCCATTCTGTCGCTTCCGACTACTCCGCTCCTTCGTTTCCGACTACTCTTCTCTGTCGGTTCCTACTACGACTATCTGTCGCTTCCGACTACGACTACTCTGGCAGCACAGACCGGCTCCTTTTATAGGTCTCAGGAGGCTTGGCTAGAAGCCTCTCAACCAATCAGGAACGCTCAATGCGTATCTTGGTTCCTAATGGACGGATCGGGAAAATTCTCGATGTTTCGGATATAATCTATTTTGGCGCCAAAGTCGTCGCTAAGTCGTCAAATGGTCTCCAAGTTTGTCACCAAGCTCTGGGACCTCCGAAGCAACACCCGGACTCCGTCCAATACAGATTACTGTAAAACAATCTTTCTGATGATGGAACCAACTATACTGGGAAGCCGAATTGAAGGTTTGCAGGTAACAATATCTTACAATGAGCTCTCATTATTATTTCACTATATAAATATCATTTAGTTTTTAATGCCATATTTAAAATTATATTCTCATTTGAATTTTTTTTTCAAATCTGAGCAAAAGAGAAACTACGCATAATATCTTCTTTTGGATTATTATTTTCGCTTATTGTAAATAAGATTAAAATAAAATAAGCTATTCATTAGTCAGGTATCAATTTGAATCAGACATTAAACAAATAACTATGTGTTTAAATTGTAAACAGGGAGTGACATGTAATTTTATGCTGGATTAGTAATTATTCGCTAATTTCATCTGGACTTTAAATAAAATTTCAATAATTCACAGCAAAATATTCCATTCCTTCAAAAAATAAATGATTCTCAAAAAAAGTGCAAAAGATCACATTTAATCTGCTCCGAAAGCAAGACTATTATACGGATGGTAGACATGAATATAATTCCTAAACGATATTTATTCTTCTGTAAGAAATATTTTTTGTAAAAAATCTAGAAATGAAAGCTACAACGTAAGCGAGCAGCCATCTCATCTTCTACGGAAGCAAATTGTTCAAGGATCGGCACACATGGGAAGATTCAATAACCGCAAACAAAACACAGTAAACATCTTTTTTATAGATACATCTTGCCAGACTTTGAAAATGAAGAATTGCTATCGTTCTTTCATTTCGTTAATGATCTTTATATATCGTTAAGTACTTATGCACTTGTTAAATATTTGGCGATAGAAATAAGAATCCAAAGAGAAGATAGAAGAAAGAAGATAAGACAAAAATCACATCTTAAAAACTAGTAAATATAATCTCGAATATAATACTAGCGAAAACTTTTATAGTTACACTTTTGAATCTTCATAAAATTAACACATTATGCTGGATTACAGGACTTTTCAACGTAGTACTTAGAGTCCCTCTAAAAAGAATGGCGGCCATAAACAAGGATTTGTTTTTCTCAGAATAAAATGCACCTTAATAATTTGTAAAAAAAAATTGAGTATCGTTTTTTTACAAAATTTGTTTAGTGGCATTTCTAGGCCGATATACTTTTTCATAATGCGAATGAAATCTATAAATTAAATTAGTTTCATAGCATAAAATAAGAATTCTTTATAAAAAAATTTTTAAATAATCAGAAATATTTTTCACTATTGGGCTTATTATGAATTTCCAGTTTTTAAATTTATTCTCTATTTATAATATTGTTTGCACTTTTTTAATTTGGAAAGTCGTTTATTAATTTATTTTAATATTTTCTCAATAAAAAGTTAATGTTTTATTTAAAAAAAGACATATTTTTATTTTGCGGAAGAAAACTTAATCATATACTTTCACGTCAAATCGTGTTTCAGTTTAAGAATTGAAATTAAAAAATCTAGAAAGCAAATACTTTTTTCGTCAACAGAAAATTTTATAAAATTCTTCACGAACAATCAAAAACTGAGTCTTCAATTCTACATATTTATAATAATATGATAGTTCTAAACTTCTTCAGTTTACTTTTTCTATTTATTATTACTTTTTTATCTTTTAAAAATTAAGAATGAAAGATGTAATCCAATTTTTAAGAAAATTTCAAATTTTTATCATACACTGGTGTGCAAAACTTAAGCAACAGGTATGTTTTTTGCCATAACTTCACGAGAAATCATCTGAGAGACATGAAATTCAGAAACGAGATACAGCATTTTGTTCTGAAAGAATGACGAAAGCATAGTTGCGCAGAAATGAATACAATGCATACATTATGGAATCAAACAAAAAAAGGCTTTATTGAACTCATAGTATCGTTACACATGATTGTCTGTCCAAGAGGAAGAACAGCAAGCAGACGTTCCTTAGTATGGGATATGCCCTCCCCTTAATGCAATGGTTGCGTCGCACCGTGTCCCCATACTCAGCACCAGATTGTAAAACAGTTCTTGAGGTAAGAGCGCCGATTCCTTCAATCAGCATCTGTTTAAGTTGTCGGGTGTTCCCAGGAGGATGTAATCGCGCCGCAAGGCGTCTCCCCAAAGCATCCCACACATGTTCTATCGGATTTAAATCAGGGGAGCACGCCGGCTAATCCATTCGAGTGATATCTTCACTTTCCAGGAGCTCCTCAACAGCATGAGTCCTGTGTGGCCGTGCATTGTCATCCATAAAAACGAAGTCTGATCCAATGGCACCTCGGAACAGACGCACATGGGGAAGGATCACCTCCTGACAATAGCGATCTCCACTTACAGAACCTCTGTCGAAAACGTGGAGCTCAGTCCGCCCGTTCATCATAATTCCTCCCCAGACGACAACTCCAGGACCAAAGAAACGGTCTCTTTCCGTGATGTTACAAGCGATTCTCAACGCCAATTGATTTGGAGACAGGTCGGGACACGGTTTCATCCCAGTAATGGGCACTGATAATGGGTATGTAATGGGTATGAGGAATGGGCACTCTTACCTCAAGAACTGTTGAACAATCTGGTGTTGAGTATGGGGAGACGGTGCGAAGCAACCATTGCAGTAAGGGGAGGACATATCCCATACTAAGGAACATCTGCTTGCTTTTCTTCCTCTTGGACAGACAATCATGTATAACGATACTATGAGTTCAATAAAGCCTTTTTTTTTTGTTTGATTCCGTACTGTATGCATTGTATTCATTTCTGCGCAACTATGCTTTCGGCATTCTTTTAGAACAAAATGCTGTATCTCATTTCTGAATTTCATGTCTCTCAGATGATTTCTCGTGAAGTTATGGCAAAAAACATACCTGTTGCTTAAGTTTTGCACTCCAGTGTATATTGTAAATGAATAGGCACATAACAAACGAAATACCAAATTTTATATTTTTATAGATAGCTAATACAGTAATTATAAATGTCCGTAAGAAAGCTTATACTTTTCTATTACTTGTTCTTTATTTTAATTATTTTCATGAATAAATTTAATCATTTGAATAAAAATTTATTTACTGATAATAAAAAGCAATAAAATTAAAAAATAATAATAAAATAATCTCAAGGAGAATTTAATTTTCTATTTCATAATTGAGAATTATATTTATTTTTATTTGAACAATGTTCCAAATGTATTACTAATTAAAGTAGAATACATTAATTATGACGAAATCCAAATCTGTAAAACTAAATAATTTCTCGAAGTTTCTCGAAGGGGAACATCAAAAGCTTATTTCATGTTTTGGGATTAATATTTCGCAAACTTCGAGAATTATAAGTTCAACATTTTCGAAATAGTTAAAATTCAACTGGAAAGTTACGTCAAAGCCAGGAAGCTTATTAATTAGACATATTTTGAATTGTTATAAAGCTTTAAGCAAGTTTAATAGTCTCGAAAATTCAGATATATTTCGACATATTCCAGCAACTTACATAAATATTAATTCAAATTCTATTATTATTTCTTATTTATTTTTTCTTGCGTAGTAAAATAAATTTATTAATGTTAGTACTTATGAGTGAAATGTTTTATAACCGTATAAAAAGGAGCTACGATTTTAAAAATTATCAGTTTTTAATTTTAAAAAATCTCTCAAAGCAATTACAAATGTTATTTTCAATAAATAGATGTCGTTGGCTATGTAAGCCATAACAGAAAACATGAAATAGATTATAAATAATTTTTTTAAATATGTTTATAGTACTTCTTTTAGGAGTTTTATTTTTAATCAGCCAAAACTAAAGTAATATGAAATTTTCACATGCTTGAAGTAATTAACAAGATTTTTAAACTAAATTCTGTTCACTATTAAATTTCAAAAATATCGACAAAGATAATTCTAGAGATGAAGAATTCGTGAACTATGAGTTCTTACCCCAGTAACACACATACATTTTACAATATTGTAAGATATTAAAGATATTTCCAATATTGTATAATATTGTTGAACATTGAATAATAAAATATAGTATAGTACTATATTGTTCTACATACTGTACGATATGTAGAACAATATTTTGGGACCTGGATACCTCAGATAAAGTTGTAGCGACACGAAAAGTTTAATAAATCATTTTCATATATTCATAAAATGAATCAAGAATTCATCTCCATTGAAAATATTTTATTGATTTTTTTTTTTAATTTTTTACCTTTATCAATGATCAATTTTATTTCTCTATTTTTAGTTTTCGCAAACATTCTAAAGATTTCGGGATGAAAAATAATAATTCCTTCATAGAATACTTATAAAGGGTGTACCAAAATTAACGCAGGATTTGAATTTGCCACCATCCGTGCAGTAAAGTGTTGGCAACCGTATTAAAAAACATTTGACAGCTGATAGTTTATGGTTAGTAAAAATAGAGCATTACACAATAGAACAACGTGTTAATGCAAGATTTGAATTAAATAAATGCATAGTTTTTTTCTTTAAATTGTTATATTTTTATTGAATTATATAGGATAAGGCCATGCACGGAATAATACATTGATCAAATGGCCTCCACGGCTTTGCTGGTATATATAAAATCTTTTGTCGAGATTTTCGATGGCCATTTTGCATAAATGTGACTGAATTTCGTTGATACAGCGTTGAATTTCGTCCATCAATGCATGTGCTTGTGGGCTTGTTGGCATAGACCTTTGACTTCACATAGCCCCATAAAAAGAAATCCAATAGTGTTAAATAGCACGATATAGGGGCCCAAATCTCAAATTTTTGAACTATGGCCATTAGACTTTTATTATTTTTGAAATATTGTTCAACAATGAAAATACGTCGCTCTATAGCTTAATGCTCCATTTTTACTAACCCTAAACTTCCAGCTGCTCAAATGTTTTTTAATAGGGTTTCCAACACTTTACTGCATGAATAGTGGCAAATTCAAATCTTGCGTTAATTTTGGGACATTCTTTACTTTCAATAAAGAGTAATTCTATGCCATTGGGGAAGTGCAGCATTACTATGTTTACGTAATTATAATCCGTGACTCTTAACTCATTATCATAATAGAATTAATTAATAATAAACTACTCCAAACAAAATGACATTTCTTAGTTTAGTCTGTTTTTTCGGTTCTAAAATTGTCAAAGCTACTATATTACATCATCTTGTCTTTCAAAGAACTAAGCCTAATTTTTAAGTAAAAAAAAGAAGAATTTAATCTCCAATATTCCACCTCTTTTCACGCCTACTCAAACCCTTTTCTTTCTTTTTTTCAAAAAAACGTAACTCTCTTTTTACATCTAGTTGACTAGGATCGAAGCAAATAGCATTAATCCGTGACTTGGAAACTCCCTGAAGAGACCAGGATTGCTTTTCTGTCCAAAATAGAAAGATTTGAAACTAAATTTTCCTTAACGTGGAACCCCACAAAATGATCATTATACAGGCTTCTTTCTTCCAGGACAAAGTCGATTTATTCCCGAGAAAGAAACGTCTTAATTTGATCGATCTCAGTCCCTGTCACTGAAAAGGGTCCTTTTATTTTTAATGCTGGCTACAAAGCAAGTAATAGGAGGAAGAAAAAATAACCTCACTCTTTGTAAATCGGCTCTACTATCAGAAATGTACTAAATATAGTTAATCGAAATCTTAAAAGTACCGATCTAGTTGCTTTTTTTTATCACTGGTTTTCTATCTTTTTAAATCTTGTTACCCACGCAAGTGGAATAGTAAACTAATCGTAACAACTTTTCAAACGAATCTTTTCAAGAAAAACTTGAGATGCCGGGACGAGTTAAAAGGAAAAAGATCCATTTCCTGTTACAAAGAGGATAATTGTAATTCCGTATATTGACTACATTTGCTCTTCTTTTATTCATATTGTACTTTTATATTCACTGGTGCATGTATTGAATACTCTGAAATGAAAAAAAAACTATCTGCGGGCTCTCCTTTATTTGAGTATCAATTAGGGAAACCATATAAACACTGATTTTCGTTATGGGAAAATAAAAAGATTTTGATTAACTTCGCTTGTGAAGCAAACCCTATTAGCTCAAGAGATTGTACAATATTCCCATGATGCTATTCGTTATTCTGAATGCCGGACAATATCGTGAAAATATTGCAGCAATGTTATTATTCATTTTGTGCTATTAGAGTAGTTGGTCAACTGATGATCTTCACTCAACTATTCTCATTTTTAATAACACTGGTGATAATCAAAAATTAGCTTGTGTCATCCTGCACATAAAAAAAGAGCATACAATTTAAAAACTTTTTTATCTATAAAAAGCAAATTTCTTTCCTATTAACTTTGGCATCGATTGATTTAAACAGTTAACTGTTTTTACGAGTATACTCGTCATGGAAAAAGTACATTTTGCGTTACGACGAGTTTATACGTCAGGAGTAATAAGCAGTGACGATTTGCAGTTTGAATTGCAATTTTAGTAAAAACTCAAATATATTCGAAAATGTCAAGATATTTAAAATATTTTGAGGCTAAGTCGAAATCAAAGAAACAAATAAAATATTATTATGCGTCGCACCATTCTTTGCTCAACACCATTTTCTAACAGCAAATTAAAATAATAAATTTTTTATGTTTCTTTTCGTTTATATGCAAAAAATTATGGATATAATGTTATTTATAATGCCATTATTATTATGTTTATTTAAAATTATGCAATTATGTTAGTTTAAGTAAATAAATAAATGTTATTATTGAAATAAAAATAATAAAAGTCATTTCAGTACAACATATTTTTATATGACACAAACAAACTCTGTGTTTGACGAGTATGCTCGTCATCGCTAAATTTTTCAGACACAATTTAGATGCGCATTTCCTGAAGAGGTCGCTACAGTTAACTGGTTAATATTTCATTTTCGTGCATATTATTTTAAAACAATGTGCAAAGCTTGTGTTAAACTAAATAAACAAATAAGACATCTCAAACTTCCTTTAACTTTTGAAGCATTAAATGTTTTTAATTACAAAATGAAACCATGAAAAGCTATCTCAAATAAATATCTCATCCTTTCTCCATTATAAAAGAGAGGAAACTTGTTGAAAAAGAGTTTTTATTCATTTATTTGCTTAGTTATATTTTCATCTTTTATCAAGCCATTCATCTTAATAAAAATATATTAAACATATCTTATTGACACCTTTTTCCTTTCTATTTTATTAACTTAAAAATTGAAAGCAATTGATGAAAGGAAAAAACGTTTCGCTTATCTAAAGAAATAATTAATCTTTTCTCTTTCGCAAATTATTATAGATTTTAAATATATTTAAACGATATATTTTCATTTTTCTTTACTGTTTAATTTAAAGGGCTTTAAAAATAGATGATGTGCATCGAAATGAAAATAATCATTAATGTTTTATTAGCAAGTATAATAAAAGAAAAATTCATTAATTTGTAACATCTTGGAAATCAAAGTTTGCAAGAAATGTGGTACATGTTAAATTTTTATATAGGAAATATATGCATAAGCCTACGGATTTAATGAGAAATTCAGGTAAAGAATTATTCATTTTTCTGGCTAAAGACTATATTGAAAATCAAATAAACTAAAAATTGTTAAGTAAATAACATTTAATACTACAAGAAGATATAGAAACTATCAAGTAATTTTTACATTGGATTGATCTCAGTTTTAATTAAGAATTCAACATCAGTTTTAAACAAGAATTTTATCAATGGTTGTTGAGATTTAGTTTTATTAATGCAAAAAAAAAAAAAATAATAAAAAAAAAAAAAAAAAAAAAACTTTGACAAATTTTTCAAAAACGTTTCTTTAAAATGTTAAGCAAAGTTTTTTTAAAATATTTCGAAAGATTATCCAATAAAATTCAGGAGATTATTTTGTTGTTGTTGTTGGACAGGGAGGGTTAATGGACGGAAGCATTTTCCAGTTATCTTTTGCTTTCAACATGTTTTTCAAAAGGTTTTTATCAAGAAAAAACATATACAAAAAATATTCAGGAGTATAAAGAATTACTCATAATCTTATTAGTATATTTATTTTTAGAATTTTCTTTTCACAACTCACAAAAAAATTAAGTGAAAACGGTTTGGATTATTTAGCCAAAAAAAATTGCAAAATCTGTCTTTAATTCTACATGAATTGAAACAATCAATGTTATACATAGTAAAATAATGCCTGTGCATGAAAATCATAAAACCAAAACCTTTGAATAGTTTATTAGATTAGTGCTCATCAACATGATCACAGGATATCTTTTTTTATCTTTTTTTATTGACATGATTAGTTCATATTCTTAACAACATCTCTTTCCACTAATACAGTTTTCTTTTTCTAATGTCTCTATTTTTTTATAAATTCTTTGACATACAACATGACTCAAAAATATTAAAAGAGCATTTTTAATAAAAATTTCCTTTTTCAATCATATTTGTAATAGATAGAATTTCTTTGACTTTATATGTGATACGATAATGTATAAAAATGTTCTATGAAAAAAATTTTATCACAATTCTTATCACAAATGTGTTCAGCAAATATTGTCTTTCAGTTTTTACTTTTGTTTTTGACGTTACAATTGTTTTCAATATCTCTACAACACAGTCAAGTAACAAACTAAAATCATGTACTTGAAGAAATTATTCAAGAATATTTCCAAATTTTTGCAGAATGTCTTTAAGATTTATAATTTAAAAATTTTATTCGCAGATAAAAAAATTCTTTAATATTTTAGAACAAAAAGTTTTCCTATTTTTGTAATAAACCATCTTCCCTTAAATTAGTATTTGTTAATTTAATTACTTGAAAAGTTATCATTACATTCGCACTTTTAGTAGCTACACATTTACAATAATATATTTTTTATTTCTTGTAAAATTAGAATTAACGAACATAAACTATAAGTTCTTATTTTTTTTTCTTTGGTAAGAATATAAATTCCCTAAGGAATTTTAAGGATAAAAAAAATAAGGCAGTCGTTTTCTAATATTCATATTATTTATTTTTATAGCTATTTTATTTATTAATTTAAATGTATACACTACAAAAAATATTATATTTAACAACTGCGTCCCTTTTATTTTGAAAGTAGTAACCTATACGTACTTCATCGTTCAATTAAAATCTAATTTAATAATTAAAAATTATTGCCAAAATTCCAATCATTTTAAATTGTTGAAATTATAATCAATAATTGCTCAATTTTTAATTCAAATATAATTAATTTAGAACTAATTCAAATTTTAATTCAGAACTAATTTAATCAATAAATTAATTCTAATCATCCTAACTGAAATGCAGATTCAAAGGAACATTATAAAGAGAAATTTTAATTAATTGAAGAGACTATGATTAAAAATCAAAAGAATAAAGAGAAATCGACAAATATTCTCTTATCTAAAAATTCGACTTTTATTAAAATTAAATTACTATTAATTTAAAATATAATTAAAATAAAATTCGACATTTGTTAAATTTCTTTTTTTGTTAATCTTAACATTTTATTTATTTTATTCATATTTCAATTTTCCATTCAAAATGAATGCAAATTTTTTGATAATTCTAATCATTCGAATTAAGAAATTTATGTAAATATTCCTAACAAAGTGAAATTTAAATTAATTAAAACAAATATGCTTGCAGATCAAAAAGGCAAAGAAAAAACTAAGAAAAGCACTTTCATTGAGTTCAAGAAAATTCTAGATATTTCAACTTTCGTTTTAAATTAAATCTAATCATTTCGTTAATTCTATTCCCATCTCAACTTTGGATTCAAACTAAATGAAACTTTTCTTAATAATTTTAGGCATTCTAATTAAGATGTTTAAGTAAAGAATTCTAACAAAGTGAAATTTTAATTAATTGAAAGAACTAACAAAAGCACTTCTATTGAATTCAAGAAAATTGGCGATATTTCAATTATCGTTTCAAACTACATCTAATCACTTTATTAATTATATTCTCATTTCAACTTTACATCAAACTAAATCAATTTTTTAAATAAATTCTATTTAACTGAGTCTAAAACAATCTGAAAAAAAAAACAAATCTTAACTAATTAAACTGAATATTCAAAAAAATAGAGTGAAGAACATCAATTCAAACTCAGTCAAAAAAAATTTTAAAATTCTAACTATTCTGTTAAATTTAGCCTGAAAAAATATCTGAATATAAACAAATCTTTGCCTGAATATAAACAAATCTTTGTTCATTAATATTCACAAAAATAGAACGAAGAACAATGATTCAAACTCAATCCAACATTTTTAAAATAATTCTAACTATTCTATTGAACTGTCTAAAAGAATTTGAGAGAAAAAAAAACAAATCTTAACTAAATAAATCAAATATTTACTAAGTTAGAGCGAGGAACAACTTACAAAGACTCTCATGGTGAGATCGTATCCGGTTTAACCTTCTAATGAGAAAAGGTGGAACAATTTTTTCCTGTGCTTTGCCAGCATTTTATACATTGTGTCCATCTTATCAAAATCTCTCATCCGCTCATAAAATATAAAGGCGGATGTACCTACCTCTTGGTATTCTACTATTCGAGGAATAGATACCGCAGACTTCTGTTGTATTCTAGCATATTCGAAGATATTTTAAGCCACAGGTGACAGGAAATCAGTGACAGGACAAAAAACGATAGTAAACAAAGCAGTTAAAACCATGTTCCTGAAAAAGTTTATTTATGTAATGATCAAACGGAAATACAGTCACAGATTTCCTATACAGCAACTATACAATTTAATGATTTCATTTTCAATATCCTTGCTGTTCTTACGTAATGTAACTTGCTTTCAAGTTCAAAAGAACTCTCTTTTAAATAAAATTATGAAACAGCTAGTTCAAAGAATGCGAATGGAATCAAGAAATTCGTTTGTTTGGAGTATATATTTAGTTTTGTTAGAATCAGAAAGATTTGTGTTTGAGAGGTTGGGAAATTTCTGATGTTTTAGATCTTGCTTCATCAGAATAAAAAAAATTCCTTTTGAAATCCAACACGTTTTCACACGTACATATAAGCACGGTGATTGAAAAATTCAATAACTAGACAATGACATTTGTTCTGTAGTTCACACACTGAAGTTTTAGATATATATAAATATTTAGGGTAACACTTAATGCAGACAAATACTTAACTAAAAAGAATTATCAATTTTGATCGCTTTGCTATAAATATAGAAAAAAAATTAGCCATGCATACAAATGAATTTTGCTACTCGTTTTTTCTTTTGATATTGTATAAAATATTTATGTGCATTTTCAATTATTTTATTGATTTTCTTGCGCATTGACACCAGCTTTCAAATATTATATTATACCCATTCTCGAGTTATTCACACTTATGCTTTCATTCCATCTATAGAAATATCAAAGACGTCCGTGTATGCTTTTTAATTCTAGAGTAATTAAAAAGAGTTACTAATAAGAGAGTTAGAGTAAACGTAACTCGCCGATTAAATCAGGTATTAGTTTTGCTTCATTTATAATTAGCGCATCCTACACCCTAATTTCAAAATTCCAGATTAGATCTAAATCGGTGTATTAATCTAATAAAGGCTATTCACTTAAAGATAACAGAATTTTTTTTTATTCTGATATATTTTAAGCATTCGGATACTTCCGAAATAAAAAACATAAAATATTATATAACTCATATTCTGTCAAAATGGGTTGAATTTAAACACACTTGTGAACGCGTATAATATGTGATTAAATTTATGCATAAATTCTATTGTTTTCTTAATATAACGGGTGAAAAAAATTACACAATGAGAAATTTATACATCATGCGGTTTGAAACAAAATATTCTTATATGAATTCCATGCGTTTTTACAGTTTATTTATTTAATGCTCCGTTTATTACTTATAAAATGATATAAATAGCAATCATTTTAACTGTAAAATCATATCTGAGCTGCCAAATCCAATGGCTAAATAAAATATCTTCTTTTTTTCTCACCCTTACATGCTCTCTAAATAAAATTACTTAGTAAATTACAAAATGCTTAAAGCAATTTTTCCGTGTCGAACTATACGTGTGCACTAGCACAAAATAACCTACAATTCAGAATATTAGACATCGTGGAAATATTGTATATTATGTAATAATAAAGAGCATATGAATTGCTATCATTTAAAGACTTCATCTAATATATGATATACTAAGAGATATCTCCTTTAAAGATCAGTAAATTAGTTTTTGCTTGGTTCAAACATTTGAATTATTTGCATAAAAGAGTTTCAAAAAATAATTCTAATTCCATTACGAATTTGAAGCAGCACGGTGGAAGGCACTCTAATTATATAATAAATCATTTAAAATTTCAAAAATATTAAAAATTATATGATTTGAAGCTGTTTCCTCTATCTGCAAAGTTGGAAATCACAGATTTAATAAATCTCACTGATTTCTCAAATTCCAAATCATTTTAGACGACCGAAAACTAAAACATAGTTTTCAGCAACACGGTGATTGTCAAAATTTATTTATCAGTGGCTCCATTTTATTCAGTTTGACGTAGTTTCCCCTCCTTCAAAAAAAAAAAGGCAAATTACTCTCTTTTGCTCGGATTCGTTATCGATTTTGTTATTTTGCAGAAACTGCTTCTACATGGTGTTGGGTCGTCGTACCTTTTCATCTTTCGTAAACCAATGGCCGCTCCACCTTTTTGATTTAAGATGGGGATGCTTTGTTTACTTTTGTTAGAGGGCGACAAATATTTCTTTCTGTTACTAATTAATTAAGCGTTCGAGAATGCATGCTTTGAATAAAAATATTAGCACGCACAGGAAAAGTAATGTCGGATGAATGTTGTGTTAGCAGTTTTGCAGGTAATTGTGTTCAATTTTTCTGCGCCGAAAGACTTGGGTAATTAGTTTTGTAATTAATTTCGCTCAGAAAAATTGAGGAATGAAAGAATATACTATTTTTGCGTTCTATAAAACGAATTGGGAAAATACGAATCTCTGGAAAGGCTTTATTTCGTTTATACAAGGAAAAACCTGTTTGTGAGAGTAATTTAGATTTTCAAAGATAATTCATTATTTCAAAGAGTGTTATGAAATATTAGATCTCTCTATATAAGATACTGGATGTATTAAAGCGATTGTTTTCGGTAAAGAAAATAATTCATTGATAGCTCAGCTTTAAGTTGCAGTAGAACTAGATAGTCACAATAAAATTTATCTCAGGATAAATGAGATATGGAAACACTCAGTTAATAAAGAAATTCAATTAGTAAGGGAAAAATAAGATGGGGAAATGAAGAATTGCTATATATTTCTCAAAACTTTATTTTCTTTGGATTCGATAATTTACAGGAAGAATAAGATTTAGACAAAGTAAATTTATTTCCAAGTAAGAATATAAATACGCGTCATGCGTCACAAATAGGAAGCAGTCGGCATTTAAAGGTTAAGATTTATTAAATATTGCTTTCCTTTAATATTAAAAGTACAAAATGTTAACAAAATTCAATGCATTTAACAAATCATAATAGAAAAACAGAAGCAAGAATTTTCATCGGTAATCAATTAGCGTTGAGGCAATGAACTAAAAACAATATTGCGCTTACTTCAAGAAACTTAGAGAGGGGGGCACCTGCAAAAGAGGATGAGATGCTTCCGGTATGGTGGTTGGATCTCGCCACCCTGGAGGGTACACAAAAAAGGGGGGATCTGGCTCCTCCCATCGATGACGGGACATACTTCCTTCGGGAAGGGTCGTACCTTGGCCGGTGATGGCTCTTAGGACTCAACCACAGTTCCCGCCAATGTTGCTGTTGCGGCGGTCCAGTCATTCAGTTTTCTTTATCAGTGTGCCATGGGGCGAGGCGAAAAGTCAATAATATGACTTAACTTTACCCCACCCCCACCGGGAAACACCTCAAGAATGAGGATGGGAAGCTTCCAGTATGGTGGTTGGTTCTCGTCACCCTCATACAGAAATAATAGGGGTCGGCTACTTCCTATAGATGACGGGATATACTACCCACCGGAAGAGTTATACGTGTTCGGTGATGGCCCTTAAGACTCAACTTTAGTTCCCGTCAAAGTTCCTGTTGTGACGGCCCGGTCAATCAGATTTAATCCAAAGGAATTATTTGGGCGCGGCGGAATAGCCAGTGTGATTAACTTTGCCCAAATCAATGCTCAAGTGTTGCTTTTTTTTGCCACCATTTTTTTAAATTCAGATTTTTTCCTTTTTTTACTCGAAATCCTCTTTCAAAGAATCCTATTAATTTAAATACTGCAGTTATATGAGAGACAACATAGAATTTAAATTGTTAATTAAATTAGTTTCTTTTAAGCACTTAAATTTGTTAATCACGCCTTGTTATTGTTTATTCTATTGCTTATTACAACATTGAAAGAAAAAAAACTCCCTTAATGACAATGAAAATATAACGCATCTAAATATTCGACGTGATTACATTTCTAATTAATCGTAAATAAAGCCTTTGAACACAAAAAAAAATGCAATTTTAAAAAAATTTTCAAACTTCTTTAATACCGGTAAAGAAATTATTGAAGAAAGTAAGGCAGGATTTTTTTTTTTTTTTTTAATTCTTTCACACGAACGATTCTTTCGAATTTGCTTATAAACATAGCTGATTCATTTTTTTTTGTTCCAGTAATTTTCTTAATTCTTACTAATTGAACACATTGCCGCTCGGTTTGTTTTTATTTTCAAGAAAATAAAATTAGATTAAATAGAGTAACTGTTGACGACAATCAGCAGTTTGTTACTGTTTCCGTCAGAAGTGCGGTAAAATGTATATATATTTACATTTTTTTAATTGCTCGAATTTGTACTTGTTTTCTGAAGTTTATATTAATTAATTTTTTTCATTTTATGTTTGTTGTCGTCTCTATAATAAATCATTTGAATATATTTAGCAACAAACCGTAAAATTGGAAAAGAAAAACTATAATATGTTGATATTTGTAAAATAAAAAAAAATCGATAAATATTAAAAAAATTCGATCAGGAAAAAGAAATCACAAGGTAAAAATTCAGTTAATGCCAAAAATGAAATATAGCTGCTCAAAATTTATTTCTGTGTTAAAAATATCCATTAAATTTTAGACAATCATATAAAATATTTATTTATTTATATTTTGATACCCTTTTAACAGCCTGATTTCAACCTGTATGGCACTACATTTGTTTCTGAGGTGAAGGGAGAGAAAGGTACTTTCTGTTTCATTTTCGAGGATTACATGTGTATTTTCAATTTAATATACATACTAGATATATAAAGGCTTTGAATATTTGATATATGATATATAATAGAATTATTTGAATTATATTCAAATAGGGTTTATTTTCCCTTACGAACCGTAACAAAATTATTAATAAAATTTATCTTCGCATAACCATTTATTTACCTCGTTGTTTATGATAGTAATTGTACTTTTATATAAAGCATAGAAACGGGTTTGTTTCTACTCTTTAATTTGCAAAAAAAAAAAAAAAAACTTAGACTCAAATTTTTGCTATGGCTACTGTGTTTCTTATCACCCCTTGGATTGAACTCCAATTCAAATGAAATCCAAGAGATCGGGAAAAGACGGCTGCAGTAGCTTATGAGTGTAAGGACCCCTGAATATCCGAGGCAGAAGTCATATAAAGATAACACTCACACTCGTTTGCACGACCCCTTTTTACAGGGGGCTCTTTCACACACCTCACAGATAGAACACAGGGTAAAGAACAACCATGATCGAACCGCAACTCGAACCCGAAAAGCCCAGATCATGGAGAAGACGCTCTACCCCAGGCCAGGACGCCGGCATGGCTTCAGTACTGCAAAAATAACAATAAAGAGTAAAATTGTAGACATGAAAAGAAATGATATTGTAGTGATTTAAGGAAACAAGCAGAAGTGGTCTCTTCTAAACATTCTCGCATATTAATAAAGATAATAAAGATCTCTATTAAAGATATAATAAAGCCTCCAATAAAGTCGTAATCCCCACTCCCCTTCGCTTAAAATTGTGGACCTTAAGTAAAATAGCGAATGTCTTGCTTAACTCTCTTGAGAACTAGTTAAAAATATAGATCTTTGATGTTTTGCTGAATCTATCGTGAGAATATGTATTTTGGACGCCTTTATCAAATTCATTGAAACCACAATATGACTGGGAACTACTGTTGTAGTTATAATATCACACATAGAATTTCCTTAATTTAAGTCAATGCATTTATGAGTTATCGCACTTGCATGCATGCAAAAAGAGACTGATAAACGATCAACTCTTCCACAGATTTCGTTCAAAATTTGATAAGCATATATATTTTAGATGTTACTCTTGTGTACCAAATTTTACATACATAGCTCTGTACATTCTATAATTATCTAGCTCATTTATACTCGTACAGCAAGAAACAGACTTCATTTTAATGGATTTCGTTCAAAATTTGAAAGAAATCTAAAACTTTGGTTCAAAATATATATGCCAAATTCCATTTCTCTCACTCAAAGCGTCTTTGAGTAATATTGTCTCCGATAAACAGACAGAAACAATTTTAAAAAATGCATTTTTCGAATGCGAGAAGTTCTGAAATGTGAAAATTCGTCAAAATCTCAAGATTGAATTTTTTAAAGCACACAATACTTTCTCTTTATACATTTCTTATATGAGAAAGTAAGAATGGCTTTACTGAGAAAAAGACTGTTATTTAAAAATATTATAAAAAAGTTGAATACCAGATAGATGACCCTTAATTACACCCTTCTTCTATAATAATTCTTATTCACTGGTTCAGCATATCAATATAAATTTAGCAAATAGCTCATTGGGTTACCATTCCCCAATCAGCAGTTTTTTTAAATATTGAATGCTCAGTGATTAACATAAAAGTATAGGCAGGCATTTGATTTCAGTCACGCAAGCCAACTTAATCAAGTGTTGTTCTCATTTTCCAACGGCTCATTCAAAATTTAGTTTTCGATGATTTTGTCATGATGACTCACTGCTGGCAATTAAATTAGATAATTTTAACAATTTATTTCTTCAACGTTATAAGCCTTCAGTTAACAACGTTTCCGTTACCTATTTTAACTATCAGTGCCGGAAAGTATGCAACTGGACTAATTTAAATTTTTCATAATTGTAACACAACATTTATATGTAAAAAGATGGATACTTTTGAATTATTTTTATTACAAATATACAGTCTTTGAACTGATAAATGAGATGTGCCACAAGTGCTTTTCAGGAGAACAGGGTTATCTAATTTCTATAAATCCAATTTTATCAAATTTTCTATCTAATTTTTCATCAAACAAAATTCAATAACGATATGTTAAATAAAAATCAAGCTAGGTTTTGGTGTTTTTCGATTTGGTCTTGGAATTAATTAGTGCTGTTTTACAAGAGATGTTTTATGTAACTATCTTATTGTCCCATAGTTCCGTTTGTTCAAACATGCATTTAAAACTACTGTTATTGCGCATCTAGTTTAGTATATGCCATTTGGTTTAAGCGTAAACAACAACAATTTGTATTCAACTGAAAATGTCAAATTTTGTGCCTGATAAAGTGTTTTTGAGGGGGATTCTTCTTCATTACTTTAACATGAAGAAAAGTGCTACCGAAAGTCATCGTATTTTGGTGGAAGTTTATGGTGACCATGCTCTAGCTGAGCGAACGTGTCAGAAGTGGTTTGCACGGTTTAAAAGTGGTGATTACGGCTTGGAAGACTAAGAACAACCTGGACAGCGAAAAAAATTCGATGCTTCTGAAACCTGGTGAAACTATTAATGGAGAAAGTTATCGACTTAAGTTGATGCGTTTGAAACAAGCTCTGGTCAGAAAATGACCAGAATGGGATAACAGACATAATAAACTTCGACCACATGTCTCAAAACCAGTCAAAACATATTTGTAAAATGTCGGATAAGAAGTGTTACCCCACCCGCCGTATTCACCAGACATTGCTCCTTCAGACTACTACTTGTTTGATTGCATGAATAACGATTTGCTTGGACAGCGGTTCACTTCTTCAGAAAATATTGAAAAATGGATCTCTGATTGGATCGCTTCGAAAAGTGAGGCATTCTTTCGACACGGAATTCGTATTTATGTATTTTGCTTTTGAAAAAAAGCTTTAATTTTTTATTAAAAACTGCACAAATTAATTGCTAGACCAAATATATCTTCTGAATAATTCTTGAGAAAAAATAATTTTTACACTATCTTAAAATTCAAAACATTTCCTCTTTAGAGATTCCAATTTAATTTCAGTAGTCTTTCCTTCTAATTTTAATATTTTTTTTAAGAAAATTTAAGTTGATACACCAACTGTAACGATCGTTTTTATTGCTATGATGAAATTCAAAGCATTTCATTGTTCCATCAAGCCATTCAATTCCAATATTACATTCCGAATATAATGATTAAAAAATTCCCAGCGAAGATGTTCTTCTCAAAACTTTCTCGCATACTCTCTAATAAACTTGTCATGTCAGAGAACGCCCTGTATGACACTGGCGTACAATAGTTAAAAAATATTAACTTTCTGCGAGAATTTAGTTTTTTTACTGAATCTATCCTGTAATCTTTGGCGAATGTTTTGGCGATTAATCACTGGCATGACGTTAATATTATCCAAAAATCGAATTTGTGATTTGACACGTTCTTTTTTTTTTCAATCGATTGAAATTAAAATTTTACATTGTATTTTTAGTCACAAAATCTCATACACTCACTATATGTTTGAGTTATCGCTTTTTACCTGTTTCTGAAAGTACAAACCGACAGATAGTCAACGCTTTGTTAGGTTTGGATCAAAATTTTATAGGTCTATACTTTAAATGTTAAATCTGTTTATTTAATTTTATCAATCTAGCTCTCTTCGTTTTACAGTTATCGTGTTAATATATATTTAAAGAGCCAGACAAAAGGACTTCCTCTGAACAGATTTTATTCAAAACTTGATAGATATGTGCAAATTTGGTGAAAAGACCGTTTACCAAATTTCAACTGTCTAGCTGAAGCGTTTTTGAAATATCTGTGTCATAGTTAGACAGACATACTGACTGTGTTTTTCAGAAAAAACTCAGGAAAATCTAAAACATTAAGATTCGAATTCGAATTTTTCGTCGATTACCGTACTTTCTCTAAATTACGTATACGAGAAAATAAAAATGTGTTCTCAGAAAATTAACTCCAATATAGGATTTTCATTCCCATGTCTACTTCACATCGTTACTTCACATGCGAAATATTTTGTCGACGATTGAATCTCTGAATTTCATATTTTTCAGTCTTTACAAATAAGAGCGTGAAATTTTAAATATATCCATTCCATATGAATGCTAGGAATGCAACCATATGAATACTATATATAATCTAGTAGTTAAAGGGTTAAGGTTGAGCTAAGTAGAATGAAAAATAAAACATTCAAATGTTTCAGGTTTCTACAGGAGACCATCATGATCATACTTAAAATAACTGTTTCGAAAGCAATGTTATAAATTCTTAGAAGAGAATTTAAAGGGCCAAACAGAATGGAGAGTGTATGAATTGGAACCTCGAAAACCTTCAAATCCATTCATTTTAAAATATACAGCTTTTAACGGAATCAGTCTGGAATGTACGTCTTTTTATTACTGAAAAGATTAACTTATAAACTGGAAAGAAAAGATCCAACCTTCGAAGAAAAATATTCTTTGATTTTTTTTGCCAAAGCAATCCTTTCATTTTATTTCCTGAAAACAGTTTATAAAAGAAAACTCACACTTTTCATATCCTAGAAACATATTCTTTACATTTAGCTAAGAAATAAATCATTCATATTTTAAGAAAACATTTCATTGGAATCCATTTTACAAAAAATGTCATTCTTTCTACAAAAGATTGACCATTTCTTTCTTCCATATAAATGTTGTGTTTTCCAGACATAACTGCAACTGCGAAAGATCAATAACTGGTCGTTTCAGTAATGACCTTCCGTTTCGTTGCCACCGTCAGACTTTTATGGATATTAGTCAAACGAATATCATTTGAGCCATTTGTCTATCAAAAAGGATGGATGAAATTGTTCAACATCGGTGGCATGAAAATTCCAGAATTCACGCTTTGTTTAAGTAATTTACAGTTTGTTCTAGCTTTTGTTTTATCACAGTAGTGTTTATTCTTTTGAAATATCTTTCACCTAGTAATGAAAAGGGCTTTTAAGAAAATGAGAAGTTAAAAGATTTTTCAAGTGAAAAAGGAAATTATGAAAAGAGGGGCATATATTTCAAAAAGATAACATTTTATTGTTTTTTGTTTGAATCAAAATTTTTATAACGACTCGACATTTCCTTTAATAAATTGCTATTCTTGTAAGTGGTGTTTTGTTTGAAATATTTTCAGTACTTAGCAAACAATCCTGTTGAGTTTAAGTTTTATGCTAATGGGGTACTTGTCTGAAAGCTTTTTAACAATAAAATGGGCTTAATTATAAAATAAATATTAATCTCAAAATTCAATAAGTGTTCAAAATGGGCAGAGTATTAGTTATTTGTAATTTCAACCAATTTGCATCACACAGTCCATCAGCGGCCTTCTTGTGTACAGTCCACCACTCCTCCACCACTGAACCTAGCAGTATCGACAGGATTTATTGTGTCCGACTACTATCTTTAGCATTGTCCATCCCTAAATTGACCGATTCGTCAAACTGACATTCTCTTCGAGGTAATTGGCTCCAAGTCACAAAGTGGTCAATTACTGACCTTCCTCCTCATTTTCGCATTCGCCTAACTTCCGAACAAGGAACAGGCCATAACTAAAAGAAAATTTCCGCGAAATTCTAAATATTTCTCCAAATTCTCGTCTCACAACAACAGAAATCCGAACACTTTCAAACAGTTGGTAAAAAACTGACAATTTCTGACACCATGTCCTTCAGAGTTTTATCTGGGACTATCAGTACTGCACTTAAGTCATTTTCAACTTTCAGTTTCTTTCTTAATTCCGAGATTTCTATGCAGTCCTTTAAATAATGGTAAACAGTACAGATTCCTTCACAGATGCATTTATTTTCCTGCATACTTCCAAATCTTCGGAAATATGCAGGAAATCTCCCATGCCCTGATATAATTTGAATTATCAGTGGATGGTATCTTCTTATTTTTATTTCAGGATTAGGAATAAAATCAAAAGTTACTCTTCCTTTTTTGGACATATATCATCTGTCAAACCATTGTAGCTTTATTTGTTTTCTTAATTCCGAATTTAAGACACCATTTGATTTGGTGCCAATTATATCAACATTCTCTTTCTGTGCCGTCAACTTTGCATTGATCTTTTCATTACCATATATCCCAATATGAGACTTAACCCTATTCAACTCTATCCACTTGATAATTTTTACTCTTTCTATATTTTTTTATTTCCATATTTCCCTATTGCGATTGTGAGATGATTATATGGCTTGTAGGACTGGCAGAGAATCTGAAAAAATTGAGCACTTCTGTCCGTCCTCCACCCTTTCATAATATTCAATGGCCATCTTCAGAGCTTGCACTCCTCCTGGAAACTTGTGGCATGGTTCGATAATTTCATAACACTTTTTCATAGACCTATCTACAATAATGGAAACAAATCAAATGTTTTACTTCAGAAGTTATCTAATTCACCGAAGTCATTATACAAATCAAATTTTTACTTCAGAAGCTATTTAATCCACCAAATTTATTAAACCAATAGAAGCACTATTTCTTTTTAATCAAGAATCATTGATTCATGGATTTGCTTAAATATGCAAACTAGGTAAGATTTGAGCTACCTGAATAATGTAAGTGTTACAAAATTTCTTATGTTTCAAATTTGCTTGTAGTGCATGAAAAGTTTCTTAGATAATATGCACGCATTCAGAAATAAATTTAAAAAATGATAAAATCATGATTCCTTTATGATAACATGGTAGAAAAGGTGTAAATTATTTTGCATTACCAAGCAAAAGTCAAATGTTCTATGCTAAAAAATTGTATATATGTCGAAATACATAAATCTATACAATTCCCTTTATTATCATTTAAAAGTTAATTATTTTCTGCCCATTAAAATTCAGCATTAAAAGCACTTAGATTTCCAAATTTCTCGGAATTCCCATATATTTCACAATCTAATAGCTATAACTTTAACCGTAACCTAAACGATGCTTTAACTTTAGTTCCAGTTCGAGTAGTCTGATAAGAAGAGTTTCCTTTTTAAGCTGTTAAAAGATTATCACTTTTAATTCTCTTTTTGTTTTGATACTTTTATCGACACAAAATCATCGTATTTCTTGCCAATGATCGGGGTTGTCCCGGACTCGCTGAAAATTATATTAGAAAATTAAATTTCTCTGTTTAATCCTCTAGATTTAAAATAACTAATAGTTTTTCATCATGACTGCATTTCCTTCAAGATTTTACAATACAATATTGCTGATCTAATATTATGTACTTTATATGTGTTTTGGCTAGCGTGTTACTGTAAATCAAAACTCGCATTAATTTGGAAGTGAAAAAAATTGCGCTGCTCAGAAAAATCTAAAATATACTTCAAGGAGAGACTTCGACGCATTGCTCAAAAATCTCAGTTTCCTATTTATTTATAGGCACTTAGTTTTTATATGGAAAAAAAATTCATTGATTTATTTACTCGCAGATCCTTTCAAAAAGATTTTTTTCTTTAAGAGTAGAAAACATCGTCTTTTGAAAATCGAACATTTTTTCCATATAGTACACCTGTTTATAATAGCTCATTCGGCCATTCCTTTTTAATAGTCAGTCTATTTTTATCGTTGCCATTCTTCACGAAATTCATAAGGGGGAAAAGCGTGGATCAAAAATGACGTTTTAATAGGATTCAGAGATTTTTGTCGTTTTATCTGAGTTAACTGGCATGATTTTTCATTTCATGACGGGCTTCACTTTCTCATCTTCCTGCCAAGGAACGAGTGAACATCGATTTCTACACACAAAAGTGTGTGTGTGTGTGCGTGTGTGTGTGTGTGTGCGTGTGTGTGTGTGCGTGTGTGTGTGTGTGTGTGCGTGTGCGTGTGTGTGTGTGCGTGTGTGTGTGTGCGTGTGTGTGTGCGTGTGCGTGTGCGTGCGTGTGTGGGAGAGAGAGAGAGAGAGAGATTGCACCATAACGAAATGAGGTAGGTAATAAAATTTAATATAAGCTCTCGATATCAAAATTGCTGATAGGTTTCAACAAAATTATCTAAAAGATTCAAAACATAATTCGATTCACTTCATTGAGCAATAAAGTTAAATACGAAACACGTCATGGAAAATAGAGGGTAGAATACTCCCGGGGGTCAATTTTTGTATGTTGAAGGAAAAGGCCTGTTGTAGATAACTAAATTGCGATTGAAATAGAGTTTAAACGCAATGATTCGTTGTTCGAAAGTATATGAAATTACGTGAATACTGTCATTTTCATTCCGTTAACTAATATAGCAGAGACATGACTTGACCCCTCCGAAGATTTTCGAATGCGCCTTTGTTGTTTCCTTTCTATAAAGAAAGCGATGAATTCTTGGAATGCTAAGAATCATTATATGCTGACGGTAAAAGCATCTAACAGCTTAGCCAAATAACAATTAAAAAAGAGTTAAACTGCAACGATTCGTTGCATAGAAATAAATACAGGATTATTTTTAGAACTTTAACATAATATTCTCATTGAGCAACAAAATAAATCAGCAACTCGTGTGATTTTTTGAATGTAGATTCATTCTTATACGTCTTTCGAAGTTCCAATAAAGATTAAAATTAATCTACTCCTGAAATATTCAGAGTCGTTAACATCTACATTATTTGGTGACAAGATTTAAGAAATTTTTTGCATCCGAATTTTGGTACGTTGAGAAACTTGAAATTCGGGAGGCGGTTTCAGAATTGTGGATATTCAATTCGCTCAATTTAATTGACAAATCATGAGACGAAATATTGATAACAATAGCCTTTGACGGAGATGTAAATTAATAAATTATATCCATGCCTCAGAGTATCCCTAATATCATGGATCGACACCCATTAAAATTAGTGCTATGGCATTTGTTCCATAATTATCTATCGCTTTAATCACTTATCTGTAATACTAGGTTCGTCTGTCTGAGTTCAAAATAATTCTTATACTACTCTTTCAATCATGGTGGTTATTTCCTGAACCACTTAGATCTAAGTATTTAATGCATAGTGTTTCAGTTCTTAAGCCACTTATTTTGAATTATTTATTATTGTTATAATTCATCATTTTAAATTCGCCCATTATTTATTTTAATTCTAATAATTAAATTTCCTTTAAAGAAGTCAAAATTTGATATTAAAGGAGAAATTTTGATAAATTCTATATGATTAAAATATTTCATATTATTTATTAAAATACTTTTTAAAAAAGTACTAAATATGTACCATCACTTAAAAATTAACAAAAACATTTTTGTAAAATTCTAAATATTATTATATTAAAGATATTTTGAAGTGTAAAACTAAGGATTTCATCAAACAGGAGATAAATATTTAATTTTTGTGCAACTACAGAATTCTTATGCATAAAAAAGATCAAAAAGATTCATCTGGAATTCTTAAAGTCTAGTTTTATATCGAGAGATATGTCTGGTTTTGTATTTGTCAAGATTTTGCTTTTGTACTCTTCAATATATATTGACTAGATGAAGCAAAATCCTGCTGTGTTACACAATGGGAATGTGACACAACTTTTTAAAGTTGATCCTTGATATTCATAAATTATTTCTGCATTCATTATTTTAATTCAGTATAATTTCCTTATTTTAATTTATTCTCTTGATGAAACTTTATTCGGATTTTATTCAAGGATCTTATTTTAATATTTTCTATACGATATTTTTATCGATATGGAATCATAAAATATGCATTACTTAATATCACATTTCATGTAAAATAATTAGAAAACGAGACAAAAAAAAAGAAAGATCGCAAGAATAATCTATGTTATCTTAATTTATTGACAAAAAAAAGGACGATGCTGAAATAAAATTTTCTCGCCAAAAAAAACCCCTCTAAAATTGAAAACAGAGATCTATTTCTCAGCATCTTTAATAAATATTATCCGATTAAAATGATACAGCTAACGAAAAGATTCCAATACTAATGTAATGATATCTTTTAATACAATTTAAATCCTAATTTATTTCATATTTTTTTAGCTTAAGTCAGCTTATTCTACTTCATTTTTAAATTTTCTCTTATTTCCTGATTCAAATCTTATTTTTTTTATTTAATTAATTCTAATATGTGTTTTGGAAAATCGATAATTATGTAATTCTCACAATAATAAAAATCCTTAACGCCCATGGTATTCCTTCCAAAGATACCTAAGATTTCCTTTCCTGACTCGATACATGTCAAAGAAATGCTTGTACAAATCTCTCAGTTTCTTTCTAATTCTTTTCCACCTGTATCCCATACTTTTTCTCTTGAGAACGGATCCCCGTGTAAAAATCATGCCCTCCCGTTGAAAATATATTGAAGTTAAATCCAAAATTGTTTTCTTGTTGGCTTGACATTTTGAAAGATATGTTGCATGTACATGTTATTTTTAAAAGTGTTTTAATTTTATATTTTTTTATTTCTTTTACAATAGATGTTTCGGAAACAGTCACAATCAACAGGTATTTTTCGAGAATATATATATATATATATATAATGGAGAAGAATTATGGAGGATTCTAATTGATAGTGGTTTCTAGATTTATAGAGAGAAATGAGGCAGCTGTTATTTTCGCTCAAGGACGCTTTCATCATCGAAAAAGATTCATTGCGGTGATTTTTCTCGGTGAATTGTTGTGCAAGTTGCATCATTTTTCTCTGATAGGATGATAGAATGCTGAGCATCACATTCCTTGAAACATGGAATCCATTTATATCTCTGCTGCGGTCGACGATTCCAAAGAATCAGCGTTCTTATCTTTCTTATCTAAAAACCATAAATTAATGCGTATCAGCAATTTCATAGCTTTGAAAAATGATCAATTATCTTTGATTGACACACTCACTGTATCTACATTTACATTTAATGAGTCAAATAAGATTCGTATGAATATTTTTCATTTTATTTTGATTGTAAAAATTTTATGTTTTGACTTTAGAACTCAGGGAACAAATAAACGAAACCAAACGATATATATATATACATTCCTCTTTATTATTTGCAAAGATAGAAACACGAAACACAATTATTTTTGCATTCATTGCAAAATATAATAAAAGTAAATGTGTTAATATAAAAGATGATTGAATTAATATTATTTTACTTTGCTTAACTAAGCAATTCAACAAAAGGTTAAATGAATGAAAATTTAACTCTTCAATGTACGAAAACAGATAAATAATTAAATTTTAATCAATAATGCCTTCATATTAAAAGGAGTCAAGACTGAAACAGAATCAAGAAAATCATCATAGTTATACAAACATTGCAGTTCGAAGAAGCACAGATCAAATTAATTGAATATTTTAGAATACCAAATTAGATTGAACGAAAAAAATATGGAAAACTTTTTTAATAAAAGCATCATAGTATCCATGCATTATTGATTGTTATGGTTCAAGTAACGCTAGTGAAACATTAGAGTTATTTGCAAACTTTTTTGATTTGTAATAAATTAGATGATCAAAAAATGGCGAAGAAAATTACAATGAATCTCAATGGCTTTGAATAATGATTTATTCAATAAATCTATTTTCTCGAGTTCAACGAACCTTTAACCTGTGACAGCTACAGACAAATTAATATGAATGAGGCAATATAAGTTTTATTTCTGCCCATATAAATTATGTTCATACGTAGAAAGAGAAGTAAAAGCACCCCTACTGCACTTAAAATTATTTTTATAACTATATTTGTTTTGTTTGTTTATTTTCTATTCCCAATTTATTAAAGATGGAATAAAATTATATTCAGAGTTTGTGCCATCGAAAGATACATTGATAACATTTGTAAACATTTTATCAAAAAAGTTTTAACTAAAATCTTTGCCTACCATTTCATTACATATCATTAATTTCTTTTAAACAAAGTATGCAAAGGTAAGTTAACCAACTGTCTCTCCGACCCGCCACGAAGGCACACGGATTTAAACCATAAGGCTGAATGACTGGACCACCGCAACAGCAACACTGGCGGGAACTGTGGTTGAGTCCTAAGGGCCATCACCGGCCACGGTACAACCCTCTCCGAAGGAAGTACGTCCCGTCATCGATGGGAAGAATCAGATACCCCACCTATTTGTGTACCCTCCAGGTTGGCGAGATCCAACCACCATACCGGAAGCATCTCATCCTCATTACGAGGTGCCCCCGGGGGTTAGTATGCAAAAGCAAAGAATTCAATCATCGAAAAATTCTTCTCAAAATTCGGATGAATTTATTTTTTAAAATTTCCCTGTATGGAAAAAAAAAACTTTCCTAAATTCTTTTTTCTTTGTTTGTTAGTTGTTTGGAGTTATTCTGTGAATAAACTTATCGGATAACAAAACGAGCTACACGAATTAAATTTATAAATTTTTTTAAATTAAAATTATAGATTTTTATCAAAGTGAAGAGGAAATTATTCCGAAAGAAGAAGGTCTATTTGTCCATCTACATGCTCATGAATATTACTCAAAAATACAATGGGTTAAATGGGTGAAATGTGGCTTGTTTTTTCTTATAGACAGTGAAATTATTGATCTTTATGAAATTCTCTGACAAATTTATCAACTGCGTATCAATCGGTCCCACCATACATTTGAGAAAACGATAAATTAAAAGCACAAAAAGCTAGATAACTGAAATGTGTTATGTGATCTATAAACATTTTACAAAAACAATTATACAAATTATATATAAATCTAAAACAATATATTTTATTCTTATTTGATACAGTAGGTAAAAGAAAAAAGTACTGCTAAGTGCATTTGATTATGTTCACTATATACCAAAATTGAATGCAAAACGCACTATTTTGTCCTAAAGTCTTAGGGAAAACATACCCGCTAGATGTAATGGAAATAAAAATCAAATGTATATGCATCAAACTGTGTGTGTATGTGTGTGTGTGTGTAAGTGTGTACGCGTTTGTGTGCGTGCGTGTGCAATATATGTGCACATGCGTGCGCATGTCGGCCCTCTGCTGGACAAATAGAAGTAGAGCCGTCAAATTATACATCTAGAACTATACATACACAGATACATTTTAGAAGTTGAGAATTCGCCCTTCGAAATATTTTTTTTAATTTTAATTTATTAAAAATTAAGAGAATTTTTGAAAGATTTTCAAAATTATTATAGCAGAAATTAAATTTTTACATCAACAAGCATTGCTTTACCAAATATTTAATCATGATTTTTTTTATTGTTGAAAGATTTTCCTTGTTATCAGCTGCATTTATATAAGAAATCAGAAAGTGTATTTACATTACCACAAAAGGCAATGTGCAATTTGAAATATATTATTCAAACATTAAGGTTTTCAATGACACTATTACGTCATGGGACTCGATTTCATTAAACAATTTCTTTCTTTATTAAGAAAATCATAAACAAAAAGTTATGCATATGAGATTTAATGAAATTAAACACATCCAATATTCCCAGCGAACCAGATAAAGAATGCTATAAGAAGGTCAATAAAGAAGATTATATTCTTTAATTTTCTAAGCATATTAAAGAACATTGTCTTTCAAATGAGGTATGAAGTATATCCAGCACTTTTTTTAATGTATAATCCACTAGATGTTTTTATTATCGATTATTTATTACATTGTTTATGTAATCTAAAAACTTTCTAATTCACTTTATCTTATTCTTATATCCGTATTTATCTCATTCATGTAAACATGATTAAATACAACGCAGCAAATGATGCCCCCCTCCCCGAACCATTTAATCTCATGCATTCTACCTTTTCCATCATTTTCCTCCCGTCTCAGACATTTCCTCCATCAGGGAATTGTTGATGTTTGTTTGCAGATTACGCAAGGGTCAGAGTAGCCTCGAAAAAAACATCAGCAATTCCGGGCGGAAAGGTAGGGAGATATTAGATAAACATCCATCTCTGTTCATCAAAGAGGCTATGAGGATGCTGATGTTTTCTTGCTGATAATGTTTTCCGCTTTCCCGTTAGTCAGCATGGAAGTGGCAACGAGTGAAAGGACAGGATTTCCGACAGAACGAAGTTTCGAGACGGGCAGCCTTCCGGGAACGGCGGAGAGAGAACGTGGAGATAAGAGCTAAGATTGTTGGAGAAAATTAAGTGAATTATTTATTCCAATTATTCCACTTTCTATGAAAAGCCATTGTACGAGAACGTGTCATACAGGAAAGCAGCAAAAAGTATTTTAAACATTCCGTTGAACAGCTTGTCAGATTGAAAGTATGCTTTTGTCTAGTTTTGTCAGTTCTACCTGAAATTTATATTATTTATCATTTCAAATTTTCACTCACTTTCTGATGTGCTAGAGTTCAAAAGTTTTGTACTGAATATTTCATTTTTTTTTTAAGATTGTTCATATCATTTTTGTTTTCGCAGCTGTTTTAAGGTGTACGTACACACTTGAAACTTCGAAAATCGTTCAAAATATCGAATATTTTTTATAACTTCAAAATGTTCTCTAATTCTTTAGCTTTCAAACGATACCAGGATGTTGTCAATATTCGGAATATTTCTTGAGTTATAATTATTTTTCTTGAGGTACTTTCACTAAAAACTCTAGTTGTGGTGATATTTAAACTACTTTTTATGAAGAATGATATTTTTCCACTATGTTGCTTCATTCAAACAATCATAACTCAACAAACAATTAACCAAATACAATTATTTATATATCAAAATAATCTGCATGAAACAGCTGATGTTTTGTGCCTCAATCAAAGTTATATTTATGGAAATAAATTTTTAATAGCTATTTAAAAGTTAAAATTACAGAAAAATCTCGCTTTTTTCA
This sequence comes from Argiope aurantia, assembly GCA_026543865.1. Classification (NCBI taxonomy): domain Eukaryota; kingdom Metazoa; phylum Arthropoda; class Arachnida; order Araneae; family Araneidae; genus Argiope; species Argiope aurantia. Next base: position 194,402 of record JAPMOR010119857.1, read on the forward strand.
ATTCATCTTTGATGAAAAAATTGTTAAAAAACTATATATTTTTATCACTTGATTGAAACAGACAACATAAAGACTAATATTAGTCATAATTTCCAATTAGAATTGTGTGTCTGTACAAAGTAGAATTTAAGATATCATGTTTCAAAAAATATGCTGATTAGCTCATTAAATATTATTTAATTAATTAACAATTAGTGTAATATGGTTTTTTCTCACTGAAATGAGTTTAAACATATTTTAATGACCTACTGTGAAAAAATTCGATCTTTAAATTTAAAAATTTTTTAAAATCTTCTAGTGTGTACGTACACCTTAAATTGTGTTGTATATAAAAATTTATAATTTTACATACAATTATGAGATGATTTTATATCCAAGTCAAATTCGTATGTATATGTGAAAATGGAAACATTCAACAAAATTAAAATTTCAATTCAATTTTTTCCATTTTAAGTTTGACTTTTCAATTTCAACTTTTCCAAAACATTAACCAAGGCTGAAAGAAAAAAAAGATCAGGAGAAACATTAACATTATTCTCTAGCGAAGTATGTGTTTGGGGGGGGGGAGAATATGTCTGTCCATGTATGTATTTGCTTGCTTAAAAAAAATACATACGACATATGTTAATATGATATTCTATTTTTTTTTTTTTTTTTTTTGAGTTGCAACGATCTTTTTTGATGCTTTTCAGCAAATATTTATTTAAATAGTGCCAAAAATAGTACTTGAACTAACACAGAATATATATGAATATGGTTTACAGGAATGCCAATGGTATGGACGCGAAATGAATTGAATGATAGGTCCAAATATAGCAAAAGTCAAAGATTTCTGTAAATTAACAGAACTGCTGGACAATCAACTAATAAGAAAAGACTCTTGTGATCGATTTTTAAATTTGTGAAAATTTGGAACACTTTATAGTGCACAACTATCATGGTGTTTGTCGAGCCTCACGGAACGAGAATAATTCGTTCTCGAATCTTGCTCTTAATGCCAAATTATTGTTAAACGAAAAAGAATCTCATTTTAATCCGTATAAAATGTTATATTGCATTCAATTAGAAAAAAAACCTCTAACAAATTTTTAATAATGTAATTTATTATTTATAATACATGCTTTTTTTGGCAAGAAAATTGTATAAAGACATTTGTTTTTGACTACACTTCAAAATTTGACAAACAGAATAATCGCAAAATGAATTTGTATCACGCATAGCAACTCCCTTATCAGGCTGATGCTTCTCAATATAAATTGCAATATTTACCCACAGTTTCACAATCTCATTTATTTGACTGGAAAGTTGCTGCAATGCCATGTCTATTATTTGTTCCTCTCTTGATCAAATATCCTCCGCAGCTTTTTATTGCGACACACAATGGAGCTGTATAATCACTTTGGCAGTTCTGACTATGTTTTTTAATCCTAGAATCCTGCCCAGAGACACTATCTCGTCGATTAAAGCTTCACAGGCACTTGTTCAAACCTCTCGGAGTTTCGTTCGACAACGTGATCCGGCCAAATTTCTTCCACGCAGATATAAAATTTTCCTCGAACAAGCCCTCAACACAAATTTTGTATAAGTCAATCTAGCTTGCAATGCTACTGCATCTCCTCCTCACGAGTTCTGCAAAACATCAGTCATTAAGTGAGTAACTTTTTTAAACTTTGTTTTCCTCATTATGTGAATCATTTGTTATGCGAAGAACTCGTTAGAAGAGAATTGTCTGCATTTACACGATAATTTTTATTCTAACTGGAGAGAATATTCTCTCACAATTTTCTCAAATATTAATACAATACATTTCACCCAAAAAAACGATGTAGATTTTGGGTATCGTTGTCTCCATGGATTTGGTCTAAAATTTTATTCAGATTTGCAATGCCAGTGACAAAACCACATCTTAAATACAGAATATTTTTAATGAATGAAATGCTTTATCTATCTTTATTTCGTATAGGAAAAGTATAAAAATACGTAATAAATAAATAATTTTCTTCTTGGATTATAAATGTTTTGTACAAGCTAACGGCTTTTGCTAACATTTCTTTAGGTAGAAAGACAAATAAGTGCTAATCCTACTACTTAATTTTTGGACAAAGGAGATTACTTCTATCTTTTTATCTCTATTGTATAGTCTTAATACAGCACAAAGCAGAATGCATCTAAGAAATGGCGCTTGTTTTCTATGTTGTGAGCGCAAGGGGTTTTTTAATGTTAAGATAAAAACAAAAAAGTCAGTTCCCAGTTCTAATAAAATTTTCGTAGTTTTATATTTCTGAATTGAGATTTCCAGTGCTGTCTATCAAGTATTCCATTTTTGTTTGAAACAAAACGGTAGATATAAGCCGTATAGGTATTTCATTATTAGTATTTTTTTTTTCTGAAATTCAGATACCTAAACTTATTTTGCAAAGGTAAGGATTTATTTTTCCTGCTCTAAGATTATACAAAGAACTATGCCAGCTTTAACAAGCATTTCAAAAACAAAAACAGAAGATTTTTAGTTATTACGTGAAATATATCAGTTGTTTGAAATAACATATAAAGCTTAAACTTCAAACAAAATTCACATACTGCAGTCTAAGAACTTCATATTAAAAAAATCAAGCCTCATTATTTAACTGAGACATCGAATATATGAATTCAAAAGAAGGCATTTTTCAAAATGTACGTTAAATCTTCTTTTAGAAACTATATCCTGATACAGAAAAAAATGCGCTGAAAAATCTTTATAAAAACATAAAGAAAAATGTATAAATAAGATGTTTATTTTTCTGGATATTTTTCTAGATGAAGGTAAGAATTTTACGAAAAACTTTGTCTATTTTTGAGCGTTGAAAAATCATTATGTGACTACGATTAAAATTTTCTTCTATGTCTATTTGCACTTCATTTGCATGAAAGGTAATTCAATTTCATGCAAATAATTACCCTAATTAACAAGGGATGAAAAAAATCTTAGCATCTGGTAATAAAGATGATCTCATCTCGGTTAGATCTTTTGGCATAAAGAATTATTGAAAACTGCTGGATATTAAATCAATTTTATCCAATTTTTTTGAATATGAAATAAAAATTATATTCATAGTAGTCAATTATTTTAGGTTTTATGAGCCTAAGTACATTAATCTATTTGTGATTGAGTTTGCCTTCTCTAAATAAATCGAAATACATTTTCAATATTATGAAAATAATGTCAGAAAGTGGAATTGTTCAGATATTGAGTTGAATAATTAATATATCTCGATAAAAAATTAAATAATTAAGTCACCAATAATTAGCCTTTTAACAATTGTATAACTCCAAATTTTGAAGCGAAATTGTTTTTTTTTTCTTTATATTTCTTAATTTTGGTTTTGGAGGTATTTTGATATCATTCTATTCTAATATTATCTGTGGAATGTGTTGCATAGAAGTATTTAAAAAGATTGCATCATATTGTTTTGGTAGAGTAAACAATAACTACGATGCATACAAACTTTGTGGATTACAGCAAATCATAAAGCATAACTAAATGGTTTGAACTACAAATGAATCACATTTATTATTTAATTTCAATTTGTAACTTTTTTTATAGTATTGCACAATTAATGCAATCTCTAGCAATGTGCATTTAAAATGTCTCTGAGAATTTTTACATATGAAAAGAGGGAATGCATTTTATTATATTGTTACAAACCTGCAATGCGGCTTCCCAGCATAGTTTGTTCCATCATCAGAAAGACTGCTTTAAAGTCATCAGTATTGGACGAAGTCCGGGTGTCGCGTCGGAGGTCCCAGAGCTTGGCGACAAATTTGGCGACTTGGCAACGAATTTGGCGACTTGGCAACGAATTTGGCGACTTTCGCGCCCAAATAGATTATACCCGAAACATTGAGAATTTTCCCGATCCGTCCAGTAGGAACCGAGATACGCCTCGAACGTTCCTGATTGGTTGAGAGGCTTCTAGCCCCTCCTCCTGAGACCTATAAAAGGGCCCGAGAGTGCTGGTGGCCGAAGTAGTAGCCGGAATCGGCGGTGAAGAGTAGTCGTCGAAGAGTAGTACTCGGAATCGACGGTGAAGAACTGGTCTTCCAGGGATTAGCAGAGCAGCGACGGAGTCAGGCTAGTGCTGAACTAAGCTGTGCGCTACTGTCTGCAGTAGAGTTTTGTTGTGTGCTGCTGTTGCACGTCTCGCGGCTGAAGATAATTGTCTTCTCTGTGCTGTATATAGTTGTCGCTTTTGTTCTGTCCTGTGTGTCTTCGTGTAAATAAACGTCGTTGTTTCTTTTTCTACTGCTGATTGAGCGTTCTCCACACCATATAACTTCCACTATCCAAACGAACCGCGGAAATTTCGTAACAATATACCTATGTAATTAGTGGCAATTTAAGCAGACAATGCGTAAAAACGCATATAACAAACAATGTGATAGATCGTCAGCATCAGCGGTTAACATAGTATCTGATTCTGCTCGTTTTCAGACTACAGAAAAAATTCCGTAAAATTAAAGATTGATTTCTTTGAATACACCACATGGAATTTTGATTAAACATTTAAAACTAGTTTCTGTCAAAATATATTAATTGCTTTTGAGTGCTTTTAAATCACATTCAGGATTAATTATGCGTAGTAATGCACTGTTTTGCTATACACTTGAATATTATCGACTATGAGTATTTTCTTTTTTATTATTACACAAGTCAATTATAAAAAAAATTAAGATTTATCAAAAATACGTTAAAATTCACATGCTTTTTAGTTTGGAACCGATGCCATGCAAACTTTAAGCTCATTAATGAACAACATTAACTCATCAATGAGCAGCATTAACTCATCAGTGAATAGACGCTCTTATAACTAATTAACAAAAAACTCATCATTTATAAATAGACAAACTCATCACTAACAAGCAAACAAATTGTTAAAAGAAAACTCAACACTAACTAACATATGAACTCGTCACTAACTAATAGAATAATTTCCTAAATCTGTAGTGTGACAGTATTTTTTTTTCGGATGTCCAACCATTTGCCTTTTGCTTTGATGTTAACATTTAGCAAATGCATTTTCTCTTAAAATTCTTTTCTCTTCCCCCTAAAATTGATATGCTGAGTATGGTATTTTAAATATAAGATATTTTTTTAATCAAAATCATATTCCTCTGTCACTTATTCAATGCAAAACAATGATGTTCTATCTAAAGACAAAGACAATCTATTTCACAGAATTTTGTGATTGAAATTTATAGATTTATATGATGCATAAAATATTTTTAAAAATTCTATTAAGAGAACAATTTCATCTACGATAAAGAACATTTCAAATTAACTTCTTAGATTTAATAAGAACTCTCACCTCATGACTTTCAAATATACTTGCTCAGTATAGAGCACTTCTTATTTAACTTATTTGTATTGTAAAATGAATTATAAAAGCCTTTTAAAACTTCCGTTGAATTTGGTACAAATATTTATTCACTGTCATAACTATGAACTAATTTCATTTATCTAAAATTTTATGTTTTTGTGTTATCACATTCACATGAATAAGAAGACAAATCGGAGGTAGACTTTTTTTATATATAATTTGATCCACAATTTTAAATAGATCTACTATCTGTGATAAGTCCACATATGGAATATATCTCAATGCATTTCTAAGTTATCAGGTTCAAATATGCAGACAAAGATACATATAATAGAAGAATTTCGTCCAGAATTGAATAGATTTCTGTAATTTTAGTGATAAGATCTTATATCGAATTTTATTGATTTTGCTTTTTCCGCTTCATGTTCACAGACTGACATAATTCCAAAAAGTCCTTTTCGTACTTAGGATTTCCTTAAAGTTGATATTCATCCATCAGTTTTCTTCACTTGTAAAGAACTCTTCTCTGAATATTTCGCATATCAGAAAATATAAATTCAGATCCTGATATCAATTTAAAAAAAACTGTTTAAGTGTCATATAATATTCTTTAGTTATAAATAATAACAGTGAGATATGAAAATTGTTTTCAGAAAAAAATAGTAAAGTTATAAAAATTCTTTCAGATTACTCAAAATTGTGATGCAATCTATTTTTACTTAATTACAAGATATCTAGCTTCACTTAAAATTTAATTTTCGATAATTACAGTGACCTTGCTATTAACTCCCACTGATTAATTAACTAATTCTTGTTTATAGCGGTAAAAATTTTATTCTTCTCTGTGAAAAGTAGACTTTATATGTGAACGAAAATAAAAATCTTCTGATTTTATTTGCGCCATCTATGAACAATAAGCAGAAATAGAGATAATTGCTCACGAAAAACGTTAATCATTTTGTTTTGAAACAAATAATTACAATTTTAAAAGAATTTTGCAGTACAAATTTGCATAGAATATAAAAATAATACATTTTTACATAAAAATGCTATTAAAAGAGTTTAACATATTAGATAAATGTTTCTTAAGGATGCAATGGACATGAAGACAAAAATTTTCATTTTCTGAAATATTTTTTTGAAATTTTCATGCAAGTTTTATTGCTTCAATCTAATGCAGTAAAAAACTTTTCATCAGAATTCATTGCCAATTTTTTTATCCTTTTGTAAAAAAAAATGAAAAAGATATCATATCAACTTGTTCCAGGTGCATAATTTTTTTTTCAAATTTTTCTTGTACATATTTTAATTTGGTACAATATTTTGCATGCTTAATTTTGTAGAAAAATCAATCAATAAATAAGTAAACAATAGATAAGTAAAATAATTTATCATGAACAAGTGTGTCATAATGCATCGGTCTAAATTTAAACAAGTGGTAGGGGCTAATCTCAATAAAAAAAAGCTATAATACTGAACAAATGAATAAATATATAAAAATAATTCTTTCTGCAAACAATTATTCGCAATTTTATTCATAAAAAAACAAAATAAAAAGATCATTAGTCGATTCTTTACATTTTTATTGTCTATTATACCCTTAACGAATTAACTATTTTTCACTTCTTTATAGAATTGAGTTATTTTTCAATTAATTAAAATACTGGTAATTCTTTCAAAATATTACTGAAAAGATTTTAATATTTTTAACTATATTTGTTTTAAAAGGCTTTTGGAAAATACTTTCCTCCTTTCTTTTTATTTCTATCTATAACACTGGTTAAACTTAATTTTGTGGTAAGTCCATTAATCAAATGCAAACTTTAAATTGTTTACATTTCCCTACCTCATAAGCAATATTTTTAAATTTGTGATTATCAAATAAACATTTTAAGCTGAAGAAACTTTCTAATATTTGTTAATAAACAAATATTTAAAATCATCAATACATTTTCTACCAAACCGACCAAACATCTTTCCTAATTCAACATCTGTTATGCTGAAATTTAAATAAGAAATTTATTTTTTTAAATGATATCACAGCTTTACAAGAATTAAGTTAAAAATAGCTTGAATTATGAAAGTAAATATTTGACTTTTATAATATTAAATTATGCTTCTAGTAAGAATCAAAAAGTACATAGGCATCAAATCATTTTAAAACAACTTTCTCTTTATAAAAAAAACTGTATTTTAAAATTATATTTATGCATAATGATTTAGCATGATTATAACTGGGTATGATAAGTTATAATCGTCATTATTAAATTATTCATACGTAAAGGTAAAAGAATTGGTGATTTCTTGATGTTTTAAAATGTCATATCTGCAACAGAACAAACAGTACATATCAATATATATGCAATATATATTATATATTGATGACAAATAATTTTTTCAAGTAAAAACAATTTGCAACAACAATAACACATGAAATTGTTATTATTATTTTTTTCTTGACGCTTTTAGAAGTATACCTATGATATAATTAAAAAGTTATAAAATCAAGTGAGATTTTGCTTTTAAAGTAATTTTTTTGATTTGACGGATAAAAGCTTGACATAGAAAGGTATGAAAGCTAATTTTCAATTAATTTTAGTTTTTAATATGATGTTATTGTAACTGAAAACCAATTTCAAAATATATATTTTGACCTATAGGTAAAATCGGATATAAATTATAGAAAACAATTCTAAAATACCTTTTTGAAGAAAAAAAATTATATTCTGAAAAACGATTTATTGAAGTTCTTACAATTTTGAATAGAAACTTTTCCACACTTAAAAACAATATGTAATAGAGATCATGAGTTATAAAATGAGAGTTAATTATCCGTAATTTAATTTTTACATTCATTCTTTGAGTTATTCTTTGTACAAATGGAGGCACAATAGTCTAGTGATAAGTTTTTGGTTCTGACACAGAGAGTTCGAAAGGGATCGACGAAAAAAGAAGAAAATGCACGAAATCCTGAAAATTGAATTATGTAGCAATCTCTTCAATCTAAAAGAATGCTAGGTAAAAGAAGAAGAAGAAAAAAAACACACACACATACACACACACACACACACACACACACACACACACACATACACACACACACACACACATAAACGTGCGTTGAATATTTCGGAGTAAAAAGTATGCTCTCCAACAAGCAAATTTTATTGATCCCATTTCTCATAACTTGATACAAGAAAATATTTTCAATCTCACTAATGCAGTTTCGGCATAACTGAAAAATTGATTTAGCCAACCAAACAGATTTTTTTTAAATAAAGGTATGTGAAAGATAATTTCACGGCGATGGAAATGACGTATTTTAGTGTTAGATTCCACAAAAAAAGCCTTCCATATAGACGGACATTATCAACCTGTCAAACCTGACGTCATATGCCAAACTTTCTTCCGTAGGCATGGTTTGGTATGATAGAGAAGGGAAACTGAACTCCAATATCGTTTTCGTCCAATGGTTCCAGATAACCAGAAGATCCAGATCGTCGCATAAAAGCTGCTTTAAAATATAACTGCTATAAAAAGTACTGCTTTAAAATATGACTATTATAATTAAACTGAATTTTTGCTTCTATATTCAAAAAAAAGGTTAAACAAAAATCTGTTTTAAATTTGTTAATAAATCTTAATATCTTTAAATTTATATTGTTTTGTTAAAACCAATGGAAGAGTTCTCCCCTCGAATTTCTCATGTACTTACTCAATATGACCCTCTTTAAGCTTATCTTCGCAATGTAGTGAACGGAGTCCAATACCCCGTTTTAATACCTTGACAGATAGGATCCAAAACTAAACGTTTTGTTGTAAAGATCATACCCTAAAATTGATGTGTCCTGTTTATCTCTTGTATATTTCTTGTATACTTCTACGTAATTGGGTTCATAAACACAAAAATATATAGACAACAAACCGTAACTTTTTGACAGATTTGATGGAAAATTTTAAATAAATCTATAGTTTTGATTTTAAAACATCATGCCCAATTTCAGATATCTAGCGGATTAAGTTTTTGAATTATCGTGTTCATAGTCACTCAGATTAAAAGATAGAGGGCACTTCGGCAAGTTTTCTCTCTAAAATGCAATATATATCTACAATCTTTGTATACAAATCGCATGTCAAAATTCATCCATCTAGTGTGTTCGTTTTTAATTTAGGCTGCGTTCATATAAGGCCAATCATTGCGGTACTATAGAAAGTCAAGCTTACCTGAGGAAGAGCACGTGATCCCAATGAGACTATGGCAAATATTTAACTCACCTTTGTCCCATTAGGATCACATGATCTTCCTGAGGTTTGCTATTATCACGACAACGTTTTCTCAACTGTACATATTAAAACAATGCAGGCACAATAGTCAAAAAACAACTATTGCGCGCAATATTTCGCCTCGTATGAATACATCTTTATCACATTCACATAAAAGCAGATAGATAAATATCACCCGACCAATTTTTTTTCTCGGATTCAAAAAAACAAGCAAGATTTTTTTAAGGATTAAAATTTTTTTTTTTTTTTTTTTTTTTGAAAATTGTAGATTTTTTTCTTTAGATTGTAGACCTTTTTTTTACCCATTTGTGTTTTTATGTTTTATAAACAGAAAATAAAAACGTACAAATACAACATTATATTAATTTCTTATGAACAAACAAATTTTTAATCCAAATTTTACGAAAATCTTCAAAATGTTTCGGTAACAGCATATATGTTTATATATATATATATATATATATATATATATATATATGTAGAGATTGAATTAGCAGCCATTACTATTCCACTGTTATACCGAACGCACCCAGATTTCAATTTAGTTTTATTGTATTGTAATAAATGGCACTATGGGTTCTACTAATCCAAAATGCTAAGTCACATGACCATAAGTTTGAGTAAAAAGCGAATTGTTGGCATTAGAAGCAGAGAAGAGGGTTCTTCGTCTCTGGTAACGATGAGTGTTTAATAATA
>JAPMOR010119857.1:204838-303322 GCA_026543865.1 Argiope aurantia
ATATATATATATATATATATAATATGAAAGATAACTATAATTGAAATCGCTTGATTAATTCAATTTTTATACTTGTGTTTTAATAACGGTTTTGATATTTATATTCCATTATTTTTCAATTTCCTGTTACATTATCGACGACCTTCTTTCGCCATGGTAATTTATGCCTCTAGTCATAATTATTTTACAGGATGACATGAACTTCCTATAAATTAAGTAAAAATATTACGTCTCGAGCCTTTATGTAAACACTAAAAATGCGTCATTTCCATCGCCGTGAAATTATCTTTCACATACCTTTATTTAAAAAAAAAAAATCTGTTTCGTTGGCTAAATCAATTTTTCAGTTATGCCGAAACTGCATTAGTGAGATTGAAAATATTTTCTTGTATCAAGTTATGAGAAATGGGATCAATAAAATTTGCTTGTTGGAGAGCATACTTTTTACTCCGAAATATTCAACGCACGTTTGTGTGTGTGTGTGTGTGTGCGTGTTTTCTTCTTCTTCTTTTACCTAGCATTCTTTTAGATTGTAGAGATTGCTACATAATTCAATTTTCAGGATTTCTGTGCATTTTCTTCTTTTTTCGTCGATTCCTTCTTTTAATTAAATCAGCTGGATCATTGTTTTCTCGGACAAAAATTATGGTATACATGCATTTCATTTTTTAAATTATTTTCCTTACCTTTAAGCTCATTATACAAAACCTTGAAAACAAAAGTTTTGAGTTTCCTTTTCTCATATTTATTAGAATATTTTTCTTTCAGTATTAACATTTTAAAAATGCTATGTTGTGAGCCTATCTACCTGTCATTTCGTTTATGCGATACCAAAATATTTAAAAAATATAAAAAAGTAATTATGGTTCGCAGTTAATATTATGTTATTACAAATCTAATCTTCTGTATGAAAAATTTTGTTTTCATTCACTTTATCCATATGTTTATTATTATCGTTCAATTAGAAATGTTGTTCTAGAGCCATAACTACAGCTGAGTGCCAGAAAACTGCCCCAGGTTCCTTAGATAATTATTAGAAGAAAAAAACCTCGATCTTTAATGTTCATAGATACTTGATTTTAAGAGACTGAAAAATTAAGCCCCTCCAATAATATTTATATTTTCACGTTTCCAGTCGAGATTTTATTTACATCATTGCATATTACAGTCAAATATTGCTAGCAAGTACCTCTCGTAACAATTGATTCGAACAAAAAGGGAATGTAAAAAGCTGACTTATTTAAGGAGCGATGGCTGCCAAAATAACTGAAGCGGAGAGGCCGTGATTTTACATGCAAGATCCTGCCTGTATGATTTAGCTGCATGTGTTTACCGCATTTATTGATGTTTTTAATTATTATTTTAAATTAGAAGAGAAACGTAAAATATATAGTTAATTGAATTATCAAAAAAAATGTGTCACACCTTTGGACGCGTCATAGTATGAGTGAGAATTTTTTTCAATAAATGCGACACAAATTCAAGCATAACCAACAGCTGCATTCTTTGTCATAATAAGAAATTATAAGGGAGATTTTATTAGAAGAGGAGAATATAACTACCTCAGTGTAGAATCAAGCTTCCAGTGAATTAAGGGAGAGCATTGGAAATTGTTACATCTTATATTAAGAAGCATTACTATGCGCTAAAAATTATTTAACTCTTGCTATACGCGTTACTAATTATTTTACAAATAATGCTGTATCTCATTTTCGCCAAATTTTGAAACATAGGTAAAAATAAATGCGTTTACCTAACTTTCTTGTAAAAAAAAAAGCATTTATTATAAATGATAAATCATATTTTTTCAAAGATTATAATCTTATAAATGATAAATTTGTTCGAAGATTATTTTTTTTTTCGGAATGGAATGCATTATCCTATTTTACATTGAATGTATGCCGTTGTCTTGGCCTAGAAGTAGCGTGCCTTCCCATCATTTGGGCGTCCTGGTCGGTCATGGTTGTGTTCTATCTGGTCGGTCATGGTTATGTTCTATCTGTGAAGTGTGTGAAAGAGCTCCCCCCTCCCCCTCCTGTAAAAAGCAATTGTGCGAGCGAGTGTCAGACTTCTACCCTGGGTTGCTCAAGGCCATTTACGCTCAGAAGTTACCACACAAAGTCGGCTTAAAATCGCTGCCTTCGTCAGCGGGCTTGTCTATGGCAAGTGCAGTAAGTAACAACACCGTTGAATCTATGGAAAAAAATTATTTCGTTGAACGAACGTTTCGCATTACAACGAAAATTCGGAAACTCATTATGATCGATAAGCGAGGTTCCATGTATGTTACTCTTTTTGTAGAATGCATCTCTCTATAAGGATACAGAATATAAGAAGGAAGTTATCAAGCATAATGTTTCCTCTGACATTACCAGAAGAATTAACTTATTAAGAATTTTATTCGAATAATACTATAAAACCTAAGTGATACTTTTGTTTCAACAAATTCAAGCGTACAACCTTTGCAACTTACATGAAAACGAAAAATTCAATTTGAAAAAACATCGCAAACTATCTCACGCCTCTAGGCTGTTGCCTATTTAGCTTATTTATTAATCCAACCCTAACTGCATACATTCGGAGCAAGTGTTTCAATAAATACATCATGAAAGTTAATTTCCAAATTCCGCTGAAATAATAATTTATCATAGATTAATCATATTTGAATTCTAAAAGCAAAAAATATTCAAATACTAATTTAGTGTATGTATATTTAAAAATATTTATAAACCTTAAAATGAAAGAAATTTTCGAGAAAAACGAAACAATATTATTCACAAATGCAAATTCAAATCATAAAAATCCTATAAAATAATTAGAATAATTAAGCTTTTATATGTATATAACTGCAAAGTAAGCTTAAAATAGACTGATATTGCTTACAGTGACCCGTACTGACATTTGCTCTACGCTTAGATGAATAATTGCATAGATGTATATTGCATTCCAATAAATAATGAACCAGCATACAAATGCTATTTCTGACATTTTGAATTTGATATCACTACTCATGATTTCCACTAAATAGAATTTGCTTTCCATTCTAAAAGCTTTTCGTAAACGATCGTGAGAATATTGTTTCACGCATGATTTCATCTGCACAATAGGGCTTGTAGTATTAGGAATATCGAAGGAAACGTTTTAAGATGTCATTCAATGACGAAGTACTGCCTTCGAAATCGAATACTGTTTAATATGGTGAAAGTAATGGGAATTTATGGCTCGGTTGTTGAAAAGGCTTTAAAACGCATATATTATAAATTTAAGACTAGAAATTGAACGAAAAGACTTTGAGCATTTGGAAAGGGATCACATTATTAGCATTTGACATGATACTGAACTGCAATTCTGGCATTTTATAAATCGTACTTCACTGTAAATAAATAGGGGATGGAAAATTCCATAATTTTTTATAAGCATTTTAGAGAGAAATTTCTCTAAAGCTATGTATTCCGATTTCAAATTCAAATAGCCAGATTTATACTGTTCAAAAGATACCTTTTCCATTAAATTCAAATATTATAATAAATTTGAAGAAGTAAATCACTGGTTAAAATTTTCAGTAAGTAAAACTATAAAAACTTTTTTAAAGAAATAGCTAAAGATATAAGTTTTTCTCACAAATCGAATAAATCCTTGCTCAATATACTATCAAATCTATCGCTGCAATAGCAGTGTCCTAATAGAAAGGTTCAGATTTCGGAGACGGAAAATTCCATCCGACTGTAATTCAAAATCTCGAAGTCCATCCCAAAATAGCCATGATGTTGCTTCCAAATGGGACGTTGATTTAACTGAGCTGAACTGAACAAATTTAATTTTAGAATCCATTGCACAGTATATAAGAATGTAACACATAGCATAACATAAGACAAAGAACAATTAATCAAGAGACAGTGAGGTTACAAGAATCAACTCCATTTAAAGAATGATAACAGATAATTAATGCAATGATCAACAATTGTCAAATTAACTAACCTTACTCCCAAAAATATTGCTTTTATTTTAAAAAAATAAATGACAAAAAACCGTATCTTAGGAACCACGTTCTTCAGTTTGTACTTATTCATAAAAAAAAGTAAAATGAAATATTTTGAAAATTATTGAAATAAAATAAATGAATGTTTTGAATATCATTATTTTAGAAAATCAATCTTTGGAAAACTTCGGGCGTTTATTGAAGCATCTACTTGAAAACTGTCAATGGAGTGGTCTAAAAACGAGCGTTTTTAGAAAATAGTGATAGTAAAATTTTCATAAGTTAATCAGTTTCGATCTCAAAATAGTGAAGAATCTTTTTTTTTTATTTAAAATATTCACCCTTTTGCGACCGATTTTATCTCAAGAATATTTTATTAATTATGTCTCATAACAACAAGAAACTGTATAAAAATTTGAAATTCGTAATTAATCAAAACATTTATTAACACAAAACACTTAAGTTATAACTTTATTTCATTTAAATCATTTTTCTTATTAGAGTTATTATTAATTATTATTCTTGGGTCCCACTTAAAGTGGATATCCTGAAAAGACGAACTAGAGTAGATATTTGCCTTAAGCAATACAGAAACAACAAAATAATGTTAGAGATGTTCTAAAAAGTCACAACAAAATCTTTTTACTTTTGCTTTTATAGGAAATATTATGTTTCTTATTTATTTGGTTTTATGCAGACATGTGATACAATTTTTTTTTCTAGGTTTAGTTTCATTAATTTAGTTTTATTCTTCTTAATTAGTTAGTTGTTTTCTACTATAGATGCTCATATCAACAGCAATAGCAGTCAGATTTTGATAGTTGAAAAATTATTTAAAATACTTTTATACGTATCTAAAATGACGCTAAGCATTTTCATAAAGCTTTCAGTTTATGATTTATCTTCACTTGCATCAGATAAGCCTTCGTTTTCTTTCATAAATTCCATCGCTTTTCTTGGAATTAGTCTTTCAAACGTATTTGAAATTCCCCAGAATCAGTCAAAAAAAAATACGATATTTTTTTTTCACTCTAAAACTTACATCATTATTCTGCCGTCAAAAATTTACAGAGAGACAGTTAACTTTTTTTTAAAAAAAAGTAATGTGACGCTTGCAATTATAGTTTTTAAAACTTGTAAGGTTATGAATTTTAAATGAAAACGCAACCATCTTTTATTAGCATTTATTTTTTTTTAAGAAGACGATATTTTTTTCTCTCCTGTTGCTGAAAAAGACCTTAAGAATAAAATTTTTGATGGTATTTTCGTTTATTATATACTTTTTAAATATAAAAATCTCAAAAATTCCTGCATTCATCGCTTAAACAAAAATTAGTAAATGATACGTTTTAAGAACACATTTTATCATGTCAGAGCATGATGTTGTTTCGTTAGGGGGTTTTGAAGCTCGAAATTACATAGGCAAGGAATAAAACATAAGCGGCAATTTTCATCATCATCTTTTAATCGCATATAATTTTCTGCTTTTACCAGCATTGCTTTATATTATGTATGCTTCTTTGACAGCAGATGCGTTTTTAAAAGGCCGGTAGAGAAGTCTCGTGATTGTTTCAAACCGGTTTAAACTGGTTAATGACTTAAATTAATTAAGACAAATAATGACTTGAAAATAATAATGTTTTCACATGATAACTTGAAATTTGCGATCACAGATTTCAATTTAATTTTTCTCCAGTTTTAAATTAATTTAGCAATTTACAAACAGTTTCAGTTAATATATTTTTATTTCTAATTCATTTATTATATAATGTTGCTTTTTCAACGTAAAATTTACTTTCTTAAAGAAAAAATTCATGAAAATTACTCTGTTGGAAGAAAATTCAACCTTAAAAGATCAGATATAATGCTACTTACATAAACAAAACATATGAAAAAATTTAAAAATATTGTATTTCCTAAAATATCGAAGATATTTTATTTCCGTAATTAATTTCAGAGTATTGGAATAGTCACAAATTAATTTCGAATTTTCTGTTATAATTTTTCCATAAAATGTCTTTTCGCTTTAGATAATTTATATGAAAACTAATTTTAGCAAAGTGATATACCGATTATAAAAAAAAATAATAAGTGGGATTTTTATATAAAATGAGACGAAAAAGACAGACTTTTCAGAATATTTATGCAATTTTAGTAACCAGAAAAAACTGCATAAGATAACAAAAAAAAAAAAAAAATAAAGTAAAATGTATTATTGGTGGCATAATACAACCTCAATAACTTAACAAACAATTTGCAATAGCTAAAGCTAATATGTGCAATGCATACTGTAATAGAGCAATATTTCGTTAAAACATTATTTTTCAAGGAAAAGGGTGGAGCTTCCTCATATCCCCGACTAATTTGGTTTCAATCTTAAGAATTTCAGTCAGATTTCGACGAGTTGATTTCTAAGCGAACGCCAGCTTTTACTTTTTCATTAATATCACTTTATAAATTATTTTCAGTGCTACTCTACAAGATGAATTGAAATAAATTATTATATTCGTTCAGTTAATATATAGTGATATGCATGTTGAAGAATAATCTCAATTTAAATATATCACAACTTGATGTTTCAAACTAATTTCATAGCAGATGTTTCATTACTTGTATGTTATGGGCAAAAATAATAATTATAAATGCAAAATTAAAATTTGAAGGCAGTATTATCATACAACCTCAAAATAAAGTGTTTAAAGGAAATTAAATACGCCTTTTAAATGTATATTAAATCTTCCGATGCTAAATGAACAAAAAGAAAAGTAACACTTCACTTGTACTTAGCCTTCCAGAAAATACTTTTTTTTTTTTTTTTTTTGCAAAAACCAGTTGCAAATTGCTTAAATTGCATTTCACAAAGAAAACTCAAATAACTCATTAAAGCATGTCTGTTTTCAGGAACCTTAACAAGAACCATACTAGCCTTAATTTAAAAATTACAACGGCTTAAATTCATGTTCATTTCACAGCCATATTAATTTTGAAAAGAGGGCGAATCATAAAACGAATTATATTAAATTTTTTCTCGTCATAAATATACTATGTTCTCGAAAACATTGACAGTTTGGAAGTTTGTCTGTAATGAAACCTTTTAGTTTTGCATTGCTACATTCTAAGCACTAAAACAGTAATCCTCACAAACAATATTTATTACAAACTTCATGGAATAATGAAATTACAATAAAAAAATTTTGACAACTTTTTAATATCTCCAGTAAAATATTCTGAACAGAATTTTCTATATTACATCACTGAAGGATCACATTACCATATTCTTCCTGCTCTGTTTTGTTCCAGTTGTTCGTTCAGTGAGTTTATTAAAATACTTCTTTAAACTTCAAGAAAAGGTCAAATAACTTTTAGAACAGGGAACTAATGAACCCTCAACAATGGCGAAGGAATTTTTTTCCGTTAAAATAAAAAAATAATACTTTTTACTTTCAAAAAATCAAAGCTTAATAAAGTATTTTATATCCCTTTCCAAAATGTTGTTTCGTTAAACTAGAAACTTTCTTAACTTTTAAGCAAGAATATATATTCTACATAACTTCTTTTCTTCCACTGAAAAAAGAATTAGCTTTTTTTTTATTATTCGCTGGTTTATGCGAAGAATTCTTTTATGAACCAACAATGTAGCTTCGAAACTTTATCTACAGAGCAAGTTTTGATAACCTTATCATTATATGTTCTCTGAATATGCATCGTGAACGCTTTACGATCTCAGTGTTTAAATATCTACAGAATTCTCTCATGAATATTCATCTCTGTGGGAAGGGCTGAGGTTTTCCATCTATTACATGAAACCAAACTTTTGTGGGAGACTTGAACAAGCACGGAAACAGTTTTAGTAATGAATCTTCTCACCCTCTCACTGTTGCTTGTGAATACATTGTTCGAAACAATAAATAGTGTGTGACATATCAATTTTCTTTGTATTCTTTCTCACATTCTGCGTGCAGCTGGTTTATTAGAACTTCAATAAGTTATTCTCATTATTTGAAGAGTTTCTCATATTTGCGTATGAACTCTAATGCAAAAGTGAGAAATATGAAAATTTTATACTTAAAATAATTTATTGGAAATAGTATATAATTCATATATATGGTATATTGTTCTATAAGATGCTTAGTCATTGTTGTATAGTAATTATTTCAAGGCAGATAAAACGTAAATAAAAGTTCAAATCTTTCTGAACTGATTTCTTCCTTTATGAATCTGATTTCTGAATCAAAATGATTTTCTTCCTTTATGAGTCCATTGCATGTTTACTAACTAGTCTTAGATCAATTATTTTCGGTCTTCTAAAACTATTCTGATTTTTTCAGCATTACTTTTCAGGAACTAAATATCCGATTCTCCAAATTATGTAACAACTTTTTTATTATTTCTTTTGTCACGTGGTCTTTTTTTATTATGGTTTGTTATCGTTAAGCAACTAGAGTTTATTTTGCTTAGTGTTATCTCGTGTCATTACTGGATTATATAACGTTTTATATAATAGTACGGATTTCAATAATTTCTGTCCTTGAAAAACTTTGTTCGTGAAAATTTTTATTCGGCATAAATAAAAATCTTACCGTAAATTTATTTAAACTTTTTTGTTAGATCAATTTTCTTCCCTTATCTTTGAAATATTTTTATTAAAGTCTTCCAACACTTTCATGAACTCTTGGAATTACCTTTTCAAAATAACGAAAACTTAGCTATGAGTTTAGAGGCTGCAACAAAATTTTTAAAGTTTCGTTAATTCAGAAGTTAAAATATATTCCCTTTTTAAAATAAATAAATAAACTGGAAAATCTTTGAAAGAACTAATAAAATATTATATTTATTCTGACAATAGAACTGAAATACTATCCGACAATTCCACGACAACAATTTCGTAAATGAAATTCCTTCTATCCGTTAATATTTTGGCTCTAATATCTACTGAGAATTTGAATTTATTAATCGCTAATTCAATAACAAATTTCGTAAATAATAAAATTATAAACATTGCAAAGTTTTGCAGTCAACTACGTTTAAATAGTTCAAACCGGGTGATAGATTTAAATTTACTGACTATTATTACTTATTTCATTTTAAGCGAAATAGTTAGGTTTGTAACTTCGATTTAAATTTCATTTTATAAATTTTTATTCATTTGTTAGATATATAAATTTTACGATTCGTCAGTCTTCTATCTGATGTACTGCTATAGTAAAAATTTTAAAAAATCAAAATTTATCCTAATTTTTAAAGAAAAAGGGTAACATTATTTTGCTATAATAATCTCAACCATCTGAATTTTCCATTGCGTTATCAAACAACAAAATTGCAATTTTTTTTAATATAAATAACAGTTACTTCAATCAGATAATTTTTTCTCATGTTGCTTCATTTTACTTTATTGTTAATCTTTTTTTTTATTTATTAAAATATCAAATGTAATGGGAGACTTGCTTATTTTAATAATTTATCCTTTATTTCTTTTTGTAGCCCCGGATCATTTTTTTTTCTCAATTATGACCGATTCCGCTTTCTTAAATGCCTACATTCTCCAAGTATATAAACTGCAATTTTTTTCTTCCTATTCACGTATTAAATAACATATTTAAAATATTAGATAATTTTTCACTAGATAAAAACCAGATTCTAGCCAATTTTTCTCTTCTACTTATCACAAAAACATGTTTACAATTTCAAAGTATCAAATATTGATGATAACCTTTTTTTAGTATAATTGTGATGCCTCAACAGATATATGACTCAGAAATGAATTAGAAATGTTTTTTTTTAATATTACATTCAAAAACATGTCAAAATATTTCATTTCATTACTTTAAGAAACTAAAATTCTGCTTAAGAATTTAATTGCATTTTTATCTCAAAATTTTAAACAAACTTTTATCATGTGAGGGCATGATGTTGTTTTGGCTTGAGGTTTTTCATGCCTCAAAATGTGTAGTCAACAAATTGTTGAAGCCTCAAAATGCGTAATCAACAAATTGGCGATTTATTTATTGGCGAAAATATTGCAGCACAAAATTGATTTTTACATCATATTGAAGTTCAAAAAAAATCGTTTCAATGATACTAATGTTTTGATCTAATTAAATTTCTATTTTTAATGAATATTTAAAAAATATAATTAAATTTCTATTTTTAATGAATATTTAAAAAATATAATAAAATTTTATTTTTAACAATTAATTTCGCACAAAATAAAAATAAAATTTAATCTGCAACTTTTATTGCCAACTAAAATTACAACATGATTTCCAAATTATTCATTCTCTTCTTACGAATTGTCTTAATTAATTTAAGTCATTGACCAGTTTAAACCGGTATGAAACAATAACGAGACTATCAGATTGCGCATGCATCGATATTTAGAAAAATGATAATTTTTTTTTTTAAATCTCAAAATCGGTCGAGCTCAAATTTTGTTTGTCAGCTAGAAAAATTTTAAATGAAAGTTTAAAAAAATCATCATTATATATATATATATATAGATAGATAGATAGAGAGAGAGAGAGAGAGAGAGAGAGAAGGATAGAGGCCGATAAAGAAGTTTCGTGATTGTTTCAAACCGGTTTAAACTGGTTAATGACTTAAATTAACTAAGACAAATAATGACTTAAAAAATTATAATATTCTCACATGATAACTTGAAATTTGAGATCGTTAGATTTCATTTTTTTATTTTTAATTTAAGCGTCGACTAATGTTTTTTTTTCTAATCGAAAAGCTTTTAAACCATTCATTTTGCAGACATCAATGAACCCTTGAAATATGCTGATGATCTTAATAAAAGAATAAGCTGATTTGTCAGTTTAGCATAATCCATACAATAAATAATTAAGGTTAATGAAATTTCCAATAATTTCCAGTTGCCGCATAAAAATGCATGACACAATTCAATTAAGGACCTTAAAACACAATATGCAAATGAGTAATTAATCACTTTATTAAATTTAAACAATAAAACGTTATTTCGCTACAGCATATTTAGTTGAATTTTGCTCGATTTCATCCGAGTTATCGAAATTTCCGATCAAAAGCTAAGAATATTTCTTCTTTTCGTTTCCGTACTTTAAACCACTTAATGTGAGTCAAACAATTATTAGGGTTCCATTTTTCCACCATCATTAACTCCGATGGCATTGGAAATCCTTTTCATAGCAAGACCCAAAATACCATTCTCACCTTTTTTGAATCTGAATGTCTGACTGGAGAACACTTCCTTCAAATTCCTTCTGCTCCTCCAAATTCGGTAAGAACGGGATCCAATAGTTTCAAATAATTCTATACATTTATTAAAATCATTTAAAAATTAAGGAAAATTAAACTAAATTTCCCACTTTCGGTGTATTCAGATTGAGATGTGTATATGCTACAAAATAAAAGTAGAATTTCTGTTTTTCTATAGATGTCCCACGATAGCAATGAACTTAAAACTTGAACAGTTTTAAAAATCAGAACAGTTTAACAGAGGATTTGATGTAACAATAAAATGTGCTTGAAATTTAAATGACAGCAATAAAAAACCATTATTACGCATTGTATTTAAAATTAATTTTGAAAAACTTGTACGGTAATTGAATAACAGTCGCTAAAAAATAATTATTTGATTGATGAAATGGTATTTAATTTGTTGCTATAGCCATGAAAGACTGAACAAAACATAATTTTTCTTAAGTTTAACATAATTTTTGCTATTTAATAAAATATCTTAATTTTGAATTAATTAATTTTGAAACTTTAAAATAGCTCAGCAGGAAATAATAGCCAAAGTGGCATAAGTACATTTCATGCCACTAATATTAGTTGATTAGAAAAATTGCTTGTGAATAGATTGAAACATAAATACATGTATTTTCTACCTTACATTATAGATTTATATTATAGACATGTATTTTCTACCTTATATTATAGATTAACTTATAAAACAATTTTCTTATAAATAATACAGTTTAAATTCAAACGAAATTACCACATTCAGATTCTAATTACTATTAAATGTTAATTTACTGAAATTTTAGTACAGTTAATATTTACATTAATGATTTGCATTCATTTGAAATATTTCCTAGGCAAATACCAAGTTATAAGCGATGTGGTTATTTTGGAATTGATCTCATAATTTCAAACTGTGGATAGATTATTAGCTATACCTAATGTATATCATTCTTAAAACTTTAATATTAAACCAATAAAAGCACATTTGGTAGATTTAATGGTACATTAGGACTACATAATAAATCTTAGTGGAATGGAATCTCCACTTGTCTTCCAAAACTGTCTTCGTTCTTCTTCAAATAGCTACATTTTGCCAAATTTTTGCCTGAAAATTATTATCCCTGAATTGGCATCGTAAATTATGTTCTTATCAAAATAAATTTCTTTTCAGAACATTAAAAAAAATTATTCTTCGAATGATAATATGTAATTGTTTATTTATTTTATTATAATAATATGCTGTTATTACTAGATTTTTTTAATTGTTATTTTTAGTTCTCGGAATATTTTATTTTATTTTTTTCAGCGACTTCCAACTATGATAATCAGAAGGAAGTTAAAAATGATAGTTTATTGTTTTAGATGAAAACTGTGTTCAAAACGTAAAACCTATCAATTTTTGTTCTCTTAAGGCAAATTTTATTGCTTATATTATCTGCAAAAGCTTATTATATCATTTAAGCTTTCAGTTTTTTTAAAATCAAATGTTCAGGAAAGAGATTAGTTTGTTCGTGTTTGTTTAAAAGTTAATTCTTGATCGAATTTCTTGCAACTAAAATTTCAATTTCTACAGTTTCTCATAAGGTAAGTATGGAAACACAAATAACTTATAAATACGTATAAGTACGATATAAATACATATAAGTATATAAAGTTCCTAGAAATTATAATCCTAAATAATACCACCAAACTTCTTCTATGCATAAACAGCATATTGTAATCGCATATTGTAATTATTGTAATCGCCAAAAAATTCGAATTCGAGATTTTGACGAATTTCCACGATTTAGAGCTCAATGAGTTGGAAAAACACATTTTTTTGGAAAATATCCATTTGTCTGTGACAAAGATAAATCAAAATCGCTTTGAGCTGGACGGCTGAAATTCAGAGTACAGTCTTTACACCAAATTTGTAGATTTCTTTCAAATTTTGAGTAAAATCCATTCAGAGGAAGTTTGTCTGTCTGGCTATTCGAATATAAGTTAATACGATAATACAAAATGAATTGAGCTAGATAGATAAAATTAATTACGCTTATCTAGCATCTATAGTATAGACACTTATCAAAGTTTGGACCAAATACAAGGGAGTGACAATCTATCAGTCTGTACTTACAGAAATATATGATCGCGATAATTTAAATATATCAAATTTGGTATAGCATTTTTTTTTAATTACAAATGTAGTTTTATGCCAAATTTTTGTTTAAATCGGTTGGACAAACCGCGTCTAAAACACAAATTTGATTTTCGGATAGTATTAACAGCATGTCAAGAATTAATCGCCGAGGATGATACAGTAGACTCAGTAAAGATGTTATTTCACTCCAAAGGTTAATATTTCGCAATTATTTTACGCCAATGCCATGCAAGGCATTCTCTAGGAAAATGCCTTTATTTAAGAGTATGCTAAAAATTTTGCGAAGGCCACTCTTTCTGGCTTAAGATTTTGTGGTCGGTAAATGGTCTTTCGAATATGATTCTGCTAAAGATCCACCAAAAAAAATATTGTAATCTAAAAGACTGGGAGATTGATGACATATAACTCCGCCTTGGCAACCCAAATCTTAGTATTCACATAGAAAAGAAGTCATAAAATCGGGATGCTTGCCCAGGAATTATTCTTATCATCTGAATATGGATCAAAATTCCGAGTTCTTATACAGTTATTTCAGATGACTTCAAAATATAAAATTGATCTAAAATAATCACTTCAGTTAGAATTACCTTTTGAAGTTTATTAACTGAAATTTTTTCAAAAAATGAGGGACATAATGTGAAATTTGCGAAATGATAAAATGAAATTTATGAATGATGGAAACGGTTCTAGTGGTGAATATTTTAAGATATTGTTTCAGTTGAAATTATTCTCCCGTTGACAATATAAAAAGACACGAAAGATTAAAGCTTAAAGCTCTCTAAAGCATATATTTCTGAAAAATACGTAGATTCATTCTTTGTCGAGGAGCCTTTGAAGTAGATTCAAATGCCAAGTTGTTTGCGTAACTCATTAAATACCCAGTTATCAGTTTTTTTATATATTACAAGTAAATAAAACTCCCACTCCGTCATTCAAATCCTGATTGGCAGTTTAAGCAGATATCGCCTACGAGTGCAGTTTATATAGACTAAGGTTTCAATTCCGCTGCTTTGAAGGTATAGCTCATTCTACTCGAAAAGTAAATTTTTATTTTATTGATTTTTCCGGGTTATATTCTTAGATCTCTTGGCAATCGTTTTTGAAATTTATTTATGTGGCAATAAATAAATACTACAATCCAAATTTCTACACCGCCGGAAAACATATTTAATATTATTCTTAACATATTTTTATTCTGTAATTTTTTCATTAATTGTTTGGATACGATTTCTTTAACATCCTAATTAGATGGCATGGTCTATTTAGGACATTTGCTTTCATTTTAACCCGTATAACAAAGTTCAGAAGGTGAAGGATATTTATGAATGAACGTTATTTTCTTCGTGTAAATTAACTGCTTCCTTGATGTAATTACTGATTTAATATCGAAATTTCTATAATTCGAAACAGAATTCGAATCATGTTAGTTATGTTTTCTGGCGATTTTATGTTGATCTATTTGAAATAATATATCGTAGATTTTGTTTTGCATAAATTTCATTTGAAGTCTTGTTTACTGATTCTGTAAACACAACAGAAAAATCAATTTTGATGCAAACATTAAAAAAAAAATCCATGGAAAGACGAATTTTGTTATTCGAATAAGTTTCTTCCTGAGCTCTCAGGAAGTCGGAGAACAGCATAACATCTTCACAAAACTTTGAACTTTAAAGTATAGAATTCATAAATGAATTCAGTGTACAAATATTTGAGAGAAGAAAAGTAAAAAAACTATATTATGTGAAATAATAAGATATTCAAGATTTCGTAGAAATATGTCACGATGTTCAATACATCAAAATCAAAATTCTTGCTTTTACAAACGGCAACAAAACCAGTCAGAAACTGCCTTTATTATGCTTTCTGGCTCTTGACAACCTAATATGTTAAAACATACTTAGCATTCTTTAATTCAAAAATAATAGTTTTAAATTCAAAATATTTAAATAGGAGAAAAGCACAGATTCAACGATATTCTGTTAAAAATTATTTACAAGGACATCAGTATAATTACTTTTACTATCCTAATTTTTTTCGCTCATTTTATATTACGAACTGAAAATATATATCTTGATTTTTTTTATTGTTGTCTACAGGAACTTTATTACATAATTCAATTAATTTGTATCTAGATAGTGTAATATGAAACACTTCAGTTTCAGAAGTATCAAAAATCTAACTGCAGCAGACAGTTTGACAGAACACGTCATAAAATATAACTGATAGCATGTCAAAGTCAGAGCAGTTTATGCAGAATGATGGATTGCCTCAGATTCTAATATAAAATTCAAATGTGAATGCTAAAAAAAAAAATTTCTAGCCTTTATTTTTATTTTCCAAAAGAAGTAAATAAACAAAGTTTTTCAACTATTAAGTGTTATTTTTTTTTACTGGAATCTTCTTCTACTAAAAAAACCAAAACTTTTCGGAATATCCCGTTAAACATTAAATTTACAAAGAAAAAAAGGATTTACAAACTATACAGTTATTTTAAGACTGAACTCAAATATTATGTATTATTTGTTGTTGTACTATATATTATAGTAATTAATTATAATTATCAGTATTGAAAATGAGTCTAAATTAACAGCTGAATTCAATCAAATTCTGGATATTTTTGAAGGAAGATGATGAGTTACGCTCTCCAATGAGCGTTCTAGACGTATTCAATAAGATTTGCGTCTAGAGCTGGTCAATCAATACTGTGTATAACTTCACTTTCAGGAGAATATTTAATGATTAACCTTATATAAACGAGGGCTATCATCTATAAATTTGTACCGAGAGATAACTGCGTTCCTGAAATAAGATCTCATCCTTATATATCAGGGTATTTAAAGCGTCCGTCAAAGGCAATGTAATGCTTAAGCCACGATATAACGGCTACAATAATTGCCTTTCTTGAATACGGATAAGAAAAGATCGGAACCCAAATTCACTTCTTTGGAAATGTATATATATAAAAAAAAGTTTAAGTTGAATAGCTATTGTAGTCATAGGTCTCAAGGAGCTCTATATGTTCGGCAGATATTTAATATCTGTAGAAGTATACGAAGGGGGAAGAGATCTATTGTGTGATCCTTGGCGCGATTTCGGCGAATAATTCCTGGTACGCTGTTAATAATATCCAAAAATCATATTTGGGTTTTAGACATGTTTTTCCCAACCGATTCAACAAAAATGTGACTCAGAGCTACACTTATAGTTACAAAATCACATACAAGATTTGATATATTTAAGTCATTATGATTTTGAGTTATCCCATTTACATGCTTCTGAATTATAGACCACCAGACAGTCAACCCCCTCATTAGATTTTGCTCGAAATGTGGTAGGTGTCTACACTATAGATGTTAAATATGTGTACTGAATTTAATTTATCTAGCTCTTTTCGTTCTGTAATTATCGAGTTGACTTATATTCTAACAGTCGGTCAAACAGACTTTCTCTTAATGGAATTTAGTCGATATTTGACGGAAATCCACAAATTAGGTGTGAAGATTGTTTACTCAATTTCATCTGCCTAGCACAAAGCATTTTTGAGTCATCTTTATCACAAACAAACGGACATTTTCCAAAAATGTGTTTTTTGAACTCTTAACTAACGTGGAGGTTTAAAACGAGGAGATCCGTCAAAATTTTGAGCTCGGATTTTTTAATGATTACAGTATTTTCTCTGAACTCGTATACGAGAAAGTAAAAATCATATTTCTGAAAGAGTGTCATTTGAATTATTATAATCCAATTTTTTATATTGTTACAAACCTGCAATTCGGCTTCCCAGCATAGTTTATTCCATCAATAGAAAGAGGGTTTTACAGTCATCTGAATGGGACTAGCGCGTCGGAGGTCCCAGAGCTTGGCGACAAACTTGGCGACCATTTGGCGACTTTGGCGCCAAAATAGATAATACCCGAAACTTCGAGAATTTTCCCGATCCATCCAGTAGGAACCGAGATATGCCTGGAACGTTCCTGATTGGTTGAGAGGCTTCTAGCACCGCCTCCTGAGACCTATAAAAGGGTCCACAGCTGCCAGAGCAGGCAAGTCAAGTCGGACGGGAAGACGACGAAGCCAGTAGTCAAAGGAGATGACGGAGTAGTCCGAGTTCGAGAGCAGCGGAGTCGAGTCGACGAAGTCAGTATTCCGAGCCAGAGTCGGAGAAGTAGAAGACGGAGGAGTCGGAAGCGACTGAGTCAAGCTAGTGTTGAACTGAGCTGTGCGCTACTGTCTGCAGTAGATTCTGGTTGTATGCTGCTGTGTGTGCTGTTGTATGCTACACGTCTCGGGTGAAGATAATCGTCTTCTGTGCTGTATATAGTTGTCGCTTTTGTGCTGTCCTATGTGTCTTCGTGTAAATAAACGTCGTTATTTCTTTTTCCATTGCCTACTGATTGAGCGTTCTACACACCATATCACTTCCACTATCCAAACGAACCCCGGTAAAGAAAAGTTCGTAACAATATATATAATCTGACCTATTTATTTTCTGTTTCCAAAAGCCATGATTTTAAAGGTAGGTGTTTGATTTTATTGATCAAAATTTATTTTTTGTTTAATCAATTTATGAAAAAGGTTAACATTTTATTTAAATTCCTTATAGAAAATCCGCCTATTGAAATGGCCTGATGACAGGACTTATAGACAGCATTAGCAAGAAATGTTTCCCACATCGGGGGGATCTAGAATGCGTTGTATTGATCCAAACGATATAAAACTCGAAATACGGATAATTCAAACAATGCGCTTGAATAAAAACAATATCTAAACGATTGAAAGATTAAATACAAATTTTAGTACCAAAATTCATCAATAGATGTCGTTTTTTTGCCAATATTGGCAATAGATGTCGCTTATTTTGCCCATATTGACAATAGATGTCGCTTATTTTGCCCATATTCGCCATATATCATCGTCTGCGATTTTCAGGACTTTCTGATGGACAATATCTACCATCAAAGGCCAGTATCTGTGTAAAGTATATGTGAGAGCGTATATGGTGAGAAATGCGATTCTGCACATCGGTAATACGGCACGGTAACAGTACATCGGTGAAAGCGAAAGGACATATGTTGCGCAATTTTAATACTTCTTTATTATATTATTTAGTATCTATAAATTATATTAAATGTTTTATGCATATTACAGCGTCTCCTATTGGCAAAGATTTGTGCTAATTTTTTTTTTATTTAATAAGTATCAAACAAATTATTTGAACTATATGTAGTTCAAATTTTATCTGATTTAACCCATTAGAACGATGTCTTAAGAAAGTTAATTATGAAACTGCTTTTTATAGAAGTCAAAATGTAAAATATATTGTTTCTCTGATAATTTTGAATTATATTTTGTGATATTATTACATATTGAATAATTTTCTATATAATCTTATATATTTTGTGCAATAAAGATAAATTTTGTTACTTTTTTAATCAACTCCTTGATCCTTAGATTTTTTCAAACCTGGTTTTTGTGTTAAGAAGAAAAACCGATGATATATTCCTTTTTATTCCAATTAATAGCTATAATTCAAATATTAAAAAGTGCAACAACTAATATCATTGTTCCGATATTAAAAAAGAAAAGTAGATGATACCCCTTCCCTTGATATAACTGAAAAAATCAAAGGATATATATATATATATATATAAATTTTATCAGCAAGCATTAAACAGCATTCGCCAACCATCGTGGCGTAATAGAACGACTCGACTACCTTAGGAAGATTCATTGTTCCAACAACGATGTTCACTTTGGAACAGTACCTAAGAAAATAGCAGAAAGATAACTATTGCAAGCAATATTCGACCTCGTGAATGCAACTTTATTTTCTGCAATCAATGGGAAAAAAATAATTACAAATAAGAACTATTTTCTTCAAATATTTTTGAAATGCAGGTTATTATTAGTTCGTGCTGGCTAATACGATCTTTTGAATTTGATTATAAACTTCAACTCTTTTTAATAATATATTTTAACATTTCAAATACGCCTTTTGGCATTTTATTTTTAAAATGTTTGTTAAAATTATTAATTTTGTAATAATACTGAATTATGCAATATCAACAAAGTCATTATATGTGATTACTGCAATATGTTTTTGCCCAAGGTTTGAAATTAATTTGAAAACTTTAACTAAGATTATAAGGAATCTACCTTTGCCTCCAACTTGCTGAGAGAGATTTTTTCAGTTTATGTGACTCTTTGATAATAAAAGCTCAGTTAGACAATGGCTACTAAAAATGTTCATACACTTTTAAAATGCAAAAAAAATGCTATTGCCTGGAATAAATTAAAACATGAATTCCAGTATTTTTTTCATATCATATCCATGTTTTTTTTTGTTGTTGTTGTTGTTTTACCGCATCTTTAGTGGGAAAAAAATCAATTTTTTAAAAATAATTATGAGAACGTAGAAAGGCGTAGATGAACTGTTTCACAAAAACGTTCGTATGTTAGAAAACTTTTAGCTAAATTCATAGCTAAAATTATCGTTTGACATTTTTCTATTTTTGCTTTTTGATGACTTTTTAAAAATCGTTTGGCTTTAATCTTTGCTTTTTATTTCTCTACATTTTATTCTCCTTCTTGGTTCCATTTATTATTTTAAAATGACTCTTAGCCGTAAGGAAACGACAAATAACATTCGAAAAGCGGTTTTTTTTTTCATTATAATAGTAGCGGTGCAAATTTATTTGGTATATCGCTAAATTAGTAAATTTATCCTATTCTACGATGCAGGATGTTATAGAATGCTTTAAAAAAGAAATTCGAATCGAAAACAAGGTAAGAAAAGATCATAATTTAGAAATTACTATTATTTAGAAATTATTATTCTCTATTATTCCTAATTTAATGCACTAATTTAAATCCCCCTTATTTTTAGTAATAATTCGCAAAAATCAAATGAAATAAGCATACATTAATATAAAAAAATTATATCGTTTCTTCTCTATTTCACATTTTAAGAAATCAAAAGAATAAAACAGCCATAGATATAGACGTTGTTAATCGCCAGAAACCATTTCAGTAATTAGCATATGCAACCAGCAAAATATGTTATAAATGTCATTAAATAGGAGCATTGAATTTAAATATAGAATACTATTATATTTCTAAATATTTTTCAGAATGATTTTCTTTATTTATATTTCGATAAATTGCAACTTCATACTGTATATACATTTATTTTAATAAAATTCTTGATTTACTTTTACTAAAAAAATTTTAAAAAAAAATGTAACAAATATTTGAGTTTTTCCATCATATTTAGAAAATATTAGTCAAAATAAAAACTAACTTTGAGGAATAATTCCTTTCTTTATTGATGAAATAAAATTCGTCTTCTTAGAAGAAAAATTGTCCAAACAATGCTTTCCTGAAAGCTGTAGGAATTCTTATAAATAAATTTTTTTTTCTTGTAAGAATTATCAGAAAGGTTGTAGAAACTTCATGAATAAAACTAATTGTACTATTGTTAGATATGAACATAATTCTAGATTAAATGCTCATTTAATCTATTATTCTATAACAAATCATAAATTAAATTATAGAAAATTTAATATCAATTATCATATTTATTCATTTTTCAAGTTTTAACTTCATTGCAATAGTTTTTTTAATAATGTTGAGTGTTCTAATATCTTATATATCTTGGGCGTCATAGAATTCATTTGTTTATTTATTTGAAAGTACATTTAAATAACAGTAGTTCTATTATTACTGATATTATAATACTAAGTTCCTAATTTTCCTCCTACTGATTAGGTTAAGAATTTCTATAGCTTTAAACATATTGCAGGGCAGTGCCGATCATCTTGCGAAAAAAAATTGCACATAAATCGATCCATTTATTTTTAAGTCTATAAAAAACATACGAACATTGCCTTTTATATGCAGAGAAAGGAAAATTTCGTTCTTTTAAGAATTCTCAGAAACACATAAATTATTATAGCCTAATTAAGGCAGAAAAATACATATTATTTTATAAAAATTTCAAGAATGTAAATCTGCAGTAAAATAGCAATAAAATGAGTTTCGCTTTCTGTATTTTTTTATTTCAAAAGCTTTGAAACGAAACATTTTGTTTTCTTTTTAAAGATAATTTTTTTTTCCTACCCTGTTTTAAAATGTTTTTTTAAGTGAAACTTATCTGAAGAAAATTGCACATAGTGGAATTATTGTTTTGCTGTCAATCAGATTAAACGGGACTTTTTTTCAATTTGAGGATTAATTTCAAAAAGTTGGCAGTGTTCTTTTATTTCGTTCCAGAAAACAGAAAGGAATAAAAATAGTTTTCAGCAGCAAATTATTTCTTTTTTAACTTTTTAGTCAGCTATAACAAATTTCTATGAAGAATTCATTGAATACTAAATTTTTTCGTTTGCTCTGATGAAAGGGGGAAAAAAGAAAAAGAAATATTTTTGCTAACCGTAAACATTTTTGAAAAAAAAATTATTCTTTTCTGTTAATTAAAACAGAAAAACGAAGGAAATGTTTTATAATAAGCCGTTTCAAGCGTTTAATATTATTATAGTGGTGATGAACTGAAGAAGATATGAAATCCCCTATATTTCTTTGTATATTCGAAACTAAAATATAATTACATTTTAAAAATATTTGTTATTATAAACAGGTAGATTCAAATTACTTTCATTCTTATCAATCACATATTTTGGACATTGTCATTCTTTTAAAAACTAAAGTATGAAAATGCATTCTTTTTATCATGTGAGAACATGTTGCTTTGGTTTGAGATTTTTTAAAGCCTCTGAATTCAAGGGCAGAAAATTGACGATTTATCGCTTTTGATTCATCAATCTTTCACTGTTAGTTAATGAAGGTTATTAGAAAATAATAAATAAGGTTGTTACATTTGGCGACTTATCGCCAACAAAAAGTAAAGACTTGGCGCGAATATCCGCCATGTGTCCAGTTCTTCTGTCTGGCCAATAAAGTGAAGGGTCTTAAGAAGTTATCGCCAGAAGAAATACAGAGAAGAAAATGGAAATGAAAGCGAAACACTGAGAAGAGATATCAAAAAGTTAAATATATACACTGGTGTGCAAAACTTAAGCAACAGGTATGTTTTTTGCCATAACTTCACGAGAAATCATCTGAAATCATCATTCCCCATGTGCGTCTGTTCCGAGGTGCCATTGGATCAGACTTCGTTTTTATGGATGACAATGCACGGCCACACAGGACTCATGCTGTTGAGGAGCTCCTAGAAAGTGAAGATATCACTCGAATGGATTGGACGGCGTGTTCCCCTGATTTAAATCCGATAGAACATGTGTGGGATGCTTTGGGGAGACGCCTTGCGGCACGATTACATCCTCCTGGCAACACCCGACAACTTAAACAGATGCTGATTGAGGAATGGGCACTCTTACCTCAAGAACTGTTGGACAATCTGGTGCTGAGTATGGGGAGACGGTGCGAAGCAACCATTGCGGCAAGGGGAGGGCATATCCCATACTAAGGAACATCTGCCTGCTGTTCTTCCTCTTGGACAGACAATCATGTGTAACGATACTATGAGTTCAATAAAGCCTTTTTTTTGTTTGATTCCATACTGAATGCACTGTATTCATTTCTGCGCAACTATGCTTTCGTCATTCTTTCAAATGGCGTCATTCGTCATTGTTGTCATGTCATTCGTCATTGAACATTGTCATGTTCATTCGTCAAAATGCTGTATCTCATTTCTGAATTTCATGTCTTTCAGATAAAATTATTGAATCCAATTCTTTAAGAGATTTAATGGGAAGAGGAACAAAATTTAGATTAAGAGAAAAAATAAAGCATGACAAAATCTTGATTTCTATTGGTAATGATTTGGATGTTTTTATTGCCAAATTATCTAGAAAATACCATTGGCCTGCGGAAGGTTTCAGAGAATGGAAAGTGAGAATTTTAAAGGAAATAAAAATAAAAATGAATATTGATTTTGACAGATCTAAAGAACGTGGGATTTATTTTAGTAAAACATTAAAAAACGAAATAAAAAATTTTAAAGAATAATTTGTTATTACAGTAATAGATAAATCAGTAAATAATTTCTGTTTAATCTGTGAATATTATTATAAAGAACTTTTAATTAATGAATATAACTCTAACGCAACTTGTATGTTAAAGAACACCGGGAAAAAGGAATTAGATAAAAGAATGCTGGCTTTAAAAAAAAACCAAAACTAAGACTTGCTCTCTTAACTATCCTTATTTATTCCCAACAGTTAAATTTCATAAAAATCCATTAAAATTCAGATTCGTGACCTGTAGCACTGGCAGTTATAATTACTATACGGGTAAACATTTCTTTAAATACTTAAAAATTATCCTGGACAAAATAAAAGATGAAGACCACTTTATTATTTCTAGTAACAAAGAAATTCTGGATTTTCTTAAAGATAACGACATTAATAAATTTAATACTTTTGATTTCGAAAATTTATACACTAATCTACCTCATGAAAAATTAATAAAAGTCTGCACTTTTATCTATGACAAATATTTAAATAAAAATATCATTCCTAAAAATAACTGGCTGGAGTTATGTAATTTTAATATTACTGAAAATTACGTTTTTAATGGTATTAATTTTTATAAACAAGTTAAGGGCATTCCAATGGGAACAGCTTTCTCAAGTGCTTTGGCTAATATTTTTCTACATTACTATGAGAAAAAAGTAATTAAATATAATTTGATAAACGGGTGGAGATATATTGATGACCTACTTTTGATTAACTTCGACAATACTAATATTGTAACTAATTGCTATCCAAAAGATTTAATTCTAACAGAAACGAATAAAAATCAACTTGAAGCTACCTTTCTGGATTTAAAAATCGAAATTGATAATGATAAAACAATAGTTGGTATATACGATAAAAGGGACGAATTCAACTTTAAAATAACAAAACTATGTAACTACCATTCCAATCTAAACTCTTCAAAAATCTAATTTTCTCACAAGTTAACAGGATCAAAAAGGTTTGCAATAATAAAAACTCCTATATTGAAGCATCAAACCACCTCATTAATAATTTAATTAAAAATGAATTTCCCAAAAATTACTGTAATGTCAATTTTTTGATTAAACAAGGTATGGTTTGGGATTAATCTTTTGGCTTAAATAAAAAATAGAACTTTCCTTGCATATTATATCACTCAATAGGTGGCGCTGGGTGCTTGCAATTTTTACCTAAATTACCGTTAGCTTTGTGTTTTTGATGAGCGGGAATCACAATAGATAGCTTAAAATTTCCTTGATTGTTGATGGTATGTTCTTGCCTTTTTGTTTTTCCTTTAGTGTTATTTTATGGTATTTTGGTTTTTATTGTTTTTTTGTTATTGTATTTTTACTTATTAGTGGTTTTTCTTCTAATTTGTTGTTTTGTATTTTCCTTTCTGTTAAAATGGTATATCTCTTGGGCCTAATTTCAGGGGATTTTCGGTTCACGAAGGAATCATTATTAGACGTAATTGTCTGCATTTCCTTAAGAGAAAAAATCCCTTTTTTTGAATCCCTGCCTGAGGGTGACCCTTGAAAAAGTCTTCAGGCCGGATTCTTTTTTATATTTTTTATTTGATTTATTTGTTTTTCCTATTAACTTGATTTTTATACTTTTGTATCAGTTCATCTGTGTTTTAGAAGTAGCTGCATTTGCGCTCTCTAAATACTATTAAGTTTTTTCCTGTTCCATTTTTGGTTTTAGTTTGAATAGGAAATAATTTTTGTTGCGATTTCGAAACTGTTTTGGTTTCGTTTTCATTTTAGTTTCGTTTTCAAACTATTTCTTACTTTAGATTGGTTACTTATATTATATATATATATATATATATATATATAATGCTACATCTAGAAGTTGTGAACTTCCATCCGAAATTAAAAATTCTGAAACCGATTTAGCG
This sequence comes from Argiope aurantia, assembly GCA_026543865.1. Classification (NCBI taxonomy): domain Eukaryota; kingdom Metazoa; phylum Arthropoda; class Arachnida; order Araneae; family Araneidae; genus Argiope; species Argiope aurantia. The sequence goes on from JAPMOR010119857.1 coordinate 230,098, forward strand.
ATTGGGCTGGCGAATTATATCTTGGATTTCACTAAAAAACAAAATGAAGCAGGCAGCGTTTTAGTCATAGATCATGTGCAAAACCTTGCAGGTACTATTTGTATAGAATAAAATTAAAGATCATGAAAATTTTGGAAGTACTTGTTTTTGTTTCTTTAATATTTACAAAAGAAAATTATTGAAAAAATTATTTGGACTACAAAAAAAGTTTTCTAATATAAATTCTAATTTAAATTTAATGAACAAAAAAAATGGTTTTTTTTCCTTCAAATTTTAATCTTATAAAAAAAATTTCAGTAGACTGAAAAACATCAATTTATATTTTCTAACAATTCTGGGATTGTGCCTTTCATCTGAAATTCGTAATAGAAATGAAGGAAATAGGAGGATAAACTTGCCAATTTTTATAGAAAGTAGCCAGTAGCAAATAATCGTAAGTAGGGAATAAACAATCCCTCATGGTTTTTCTTTCCCTCAATTAAAACATGTGCTTTTCAAATGAGGGAAGGGAGTTATTCTCTTTTTGAGTTATTTCCTATGACAACTAAAAAAAAAGAAAATAGTCAGTTTCTTGATGGTTTCAAATATAATATGAAATATATTCAAGCAAACTTAACTTGATAATAATTGCAATTAATGATTTGATACTACACAGTCAAACGATAAAAATAGTTATAAAAATTATCCCATATCACCTGATTTTTCTAGCAATTTTTTTTATTCCTTGTTATATTCTATAATAATCTTAGGCTGCATATGCTTTTTCCTCTTACACCCAATTCATTAATGAAAAATTGGACAATCATAGTAATCATTTGTGACAGCAATGTGTGAATCTCGTATCGCAAATTTTAAAAGAAAATACAATTCTATAAATATTGATGAATGATATTTATTGACGAAATGGTGTGAAATAGTTTACATATATAATACAAAAATATATAAAAATTATAATTTCGATTGATCTTGATTCAATTATAATTGATTGCTTCTCATGATTTTGAACCTAAAGTTAAAAATAAATTCAATGGCAAAGTCCTAAAATTTCGAGTAACAATGTTTTTAATTGAAATTAAAACTGCTTTTGGAGTATTAAATGAAAATACCATTCAACAAATGACTTTTTTTTATTGGTGAAGTTTCAGTTGTTGAAGCAGCATTCGCCTACGGTGTTCCAACTCTTCTTCGCTGGCATCACTTTCAGAATATCTCTGAAATAAAAAAATAAATATTTAAATAAACAGAAAGACATTTGTTATATTTTGCAATCAGAGGTTTGTAAATGGATAGATAATTCATTTAGCTCTTTTAGAAACAAATTCTTTTTTAATTAAAAAAACAAAATTTTTATTCAATTATGTTTCACTTTTTTTTTATAAGTAATTAATTAACAGGTAAATCGCAGAGAAAAAAATTAATTTTTGTACAATTTTCTCCACAATATTTTTATTCATCAAAAATCATCTTAATTAAAAGAAAAATTAATCAAAATATAGATGATATAATTTTTAAAAAGGTTAAAGGAAAAAATTAAATATGAAAAATATTAATAACTTGTGCATTAACCTGTTACATTAAAAGACAAATAAAACACACAAAAACGTAATCATGTATTAGCAAATAAAAAAAATGAATATCTACATCTAAAGGGGAAATAATAAAAAAAAAGAATGAAAAGCAAAAATCTTTCAGTATTTTTCATAAAAAAAAATTAAATATGCATATATAAACCAAAATTTAATAAGCACATGCTTATTATAAAAATGCATGAACTTATAATTCATACAAAAAATATAAATAATTCAAAACTTAAATCTGAAATTTTTTTAAAAAAATTACATAAACTTTAACAAAATTTTACATTGTTCTTTATTTTAACACTATTGAATATGGCTATGAAAGTACTAAATACTTATTGAAAACTGAGATTTGATAAAATTCATTGTAATAGAGAAAATAATACAAACATTCCGCCTTACCCTTTCTTTTTTTTAAAGATGAAAGAATTTATGCAAAATTAATGCATGTAATAGAAGAAAATATTTATAAAGTAATTAAAATGAGAAATCTTTAACATTAACTCACCACTTTGGACTTATGGATATCAACCAAAACTCCAGTCTGTAGTTAGCATGAAGAAAAGATAAAGCAAATGCAAGTGTTTGCACTAAGTTTCTTTTTGTTAAATAAATTTAATATACCAAAAAAGCATTAACCAAGCAAAAAATTAAAATTATGAGTGAATTGATTTAACTTCATTAAGTAAATGAATCAATGACTTTTAGTTCAATATGTGTATTTTACATTTTTTGAGAGAAAAAAAAAAATTCCTGTTTCATCCTTGAAAAAAAAAAAAAAAAAAAAAAAAACATCACTACAAAATACACTGTATTAACTTCATACATATGAAGCACTGAAAATCAGTATTAAAATTTTCACTAAACTGAGCTATCATTCTCAAAAATAATAAAGTTAGCTTTTTAGCAAGTACTATGATTTAATATAAGTTCAACTCTTAAAGTATATTGTTGTATAGTATCAACTATATAACAATTTACAACAACTTTTTGGTTCAATATGATTTTGAGGGAAAATATCTTAGCACAACCTGTGGGTTGATCAACTCTAGTTCTCAAAATATCATATTTAATTTTAAAAAAGCACAGACTTTTTAATATCAAAACTTGGTACTACTTGATATATGAAAACCATTCGTTATTTCATACTTTGAAACAATTATACATTGGAAGAAGTGAATAATTTTATACTTGAAAATATAAATTTCCCCAGTAACTTAAAATTTACAACAAATATAGGCCTTTAATTTACTGAAATCAGCAAAAACAATACATAATCAACGTTTAATATATGCTTGGAAAAAGTATACCAACACTATACAGACCAATACTCATTAATTTATAGTATATTTGAGACTTGGGAAAACAATTTTTTTTTCAATATAAATGCTTAATTTCTTTCTTCCTTTATTTTGATTTCTTAAATGCTGGTAGATAAATAAATATGAAACAATTAAAAAATATATAAATAAGCAGGAAATTAGTTGGAGTTAATAATATAGTTTTGTTATTAATTTTCAAAAATTAATAAAATTTTATTAGTTTAAATTAAATTAGTTATAAAATGTTTATTAGTTTTGTAATTCATTTTCATTTACTTTTGATTTTTATTTAATCCCTACAGAAAAAGGTGGCAATTACAATTTTTCTGTAATTAAATCATTGAAGAAAAAAAGATGCATAAAATAGATTGTACAAAAAAAGGAAAAGATTACTTGTACTACTTTTTTTTATCATTTAAAACAGCAGAAATAAAAATATATAATTCAATAATTTAAATGCATTAGATCAGAAAGATGTTAATGGAAATTAAAATAATTGTAGCAGAAATAGATCAGAAAAAATATTATGGAATGATAAAGCGATCATGTAAAGTAAGAATTTCAAATCCTATATACATGGCTTTAAAAAGTAATCATAGACAGTTCTCAAAATGTTTCCTTCAAATCTAATGTAAAACTAAGCTTTATTAATACTAATCTGTACATATGTAGGTCTTTGTCACCAAAATATAGTGGCAAACATCAGATGCCTTTAGTTTCAAAATCAAATGAACATCTTTTAAACCAATTACATCTTATTTATAACATTAGTATTCAGGTTCCAAGTTCTTAATGATGTTAATAATGCATGCAATTTCTACAGCTGATAAAGGCTTTGTCTCCAGGCACATATTTTTCAACCTTAAAAACGGCATTATTTTTTTAAAGGGGAATTTTCTATTTCAAGTTTTGCAGCATAAAGAAACAGATAGCTTCCTTTAGTGATGTGATTGAAGTAAAAAATTTGTTTTTGTTTTGGATAAAAATATTTGATTAACATCTGTATTTCAATAACGATAACTGTAGGCTGATTATTCAGTACTTTGTGCACAAATGCCCACTCGAGTTAGTTTAAAAATCAGTAGCAAAAAGCTATGCAATATCAATTTGGCTTTTGTTGTTATGTGGATTGTTCATGGATCTTATTTTTCTTTTGTACATAATGAAATTTGTTTTAATATTGTATTACAGATTTTAATTCCTGACATCACTATCATACAGTGAATGTAACTGAGCATGTTTTTAAGATGCACTCATGTTTACTGCAGATATGTTAGTCACTAAAATCTGATACTTTACTTCCTTTTTACATAATCTTTTTAAGTAGAAAAAGAGTTTTAACTTTTAAAATTTTAATTGCAATCAAACTAAAAAAGAACAATTACCTTTTGAAAACTTTCCACATTTTCATTACAATTCAGAGTTAAAATGGAGTATGAAAATCCAAACATATTTTTTTAATACTTGAATGTGCACTATATTCTTTTAGATCCAAATTTCATGATGCTAATACACTGGCATATATAGTTAATTAATTTGTAAAAATAAAATTGAATTTTCTAAAAAAATGTAATACTAAATAAAAGAATTCTAAAATACAAGCAAACAAGACTTTCTCTATTGTTAAAGAAACAAGCAATTCTGGCATAAAACAGAAAATATTAAATCATTTAATTGAAGATTGAGAACAAGTGAAGTATCAAAGTTAAAATTCTTATATCCAAATGAAATTAAATAATCACTTTAACATGAAGCAAAAAACAAATGAAATATTTTATTACTGATGTAAAATAAAATCAGTACAATGCAAAATGGAATAAAAATTTGAATCGCCACCATTCTTTATGTTTCTCAAATGAACATAAATTGACATCTTTATATTTACCGAAAAGAAAAAATAATGTAGGAATTCATCCTTTCAGATGTCAGCTGCAATTTGTGATGATATTAAACCTAAAAGTAAACTTTCTTCCTCTTTTCATTTATTTTTTTTATTTTAAATTTTTAAAATGTCATGCCTCAATGTAAAAGTTTAGAAATTTCTTAAGAGTAATGCAAGTCTTACCAAAACCTTCAAAATCACCACTGATTCCAGTTCTTGAAATACTTCTATATCTACTTTAATAAATGATTCTTAACATTTTTTTATAGAGTATAACTCAGTCAATTTCAAAGATACAGTTTTGCAAAATACTCTTTTTTTAAATAGAAATCTAGTTGTAGCATTAAAAAAAAAAAAAGAAAAAAACTGATTGACCAATTTTGTCTGAGAAATAGTATAGAAATGCAACAAGAGTAACTTTGGGAGCATTAATAACAAGATAACAAATTTTCAATAACAATTTTTAAACAACATTATTTTGACACCTTTGTAATTTTCAGTGTCTGCTATTTCTTATCTGCAGTAGATAAAAAGTTAAGGTGTATTTCAACCTTTTTGGAACCCTTCTTATATAATGTAAATAATTGAAAAACTTAGAATGTTTTGTTACTGGTAAAGCCTAAATGAAGGAAATATTTATCTTGCTTTTATTTGAAAATATTCCACAATTTAATATACCCAGTAAGGAGAAGATTACAAGTATATAAATTAAAATATGTAACATAATTTGTAGAATAATTAAAAGCACTTGAACTGATAATTTTAAATCAGTGTCATTTAAGTATGGTTTGCCTCTAATTTATCATTAAAGATTCTACTGTTCCAATACTGAGAACTTCTATAGTTAATAAATGTAAATACTTTTTACAGTATATGCAAAAATATGATTGTAAAATAAAATTTCATAACAATATTTCAAAAAAGATACATTTAACATTATAACCTTTTTGATTCTGTGCATTTTTTAATAACATATATAATGAAAAAGCTACAAATCTAACTGTAATTGAATATCATTTTGATTGGAACTGAGAGAAATAAATACCATTTATTGAAATGTTAACTAACAGATCAAATGAATTAATTTAATTGGTATTTAAACAAGACAAAATTAAATTGGTAAACATCTGCATAAATATGATTTAACTAAACTTTAATTTCAATTTTTACTAAAATATGTATTCAAAATTAATTCCCAATTTGAAAAAGGAACAAATGTATAAAGAAATTTTTCTGGGCTAAAATAGGTAAGAATTTCATTATATTTGTAAAATAGCTTTCTTAGTAAAAATTTTGATTCAATAGAATTTAAAGCAATAGAGTGTTAAGTATTTTGGACTTCCTTCTTTCATAACCAAATAGTCAAAAATGGTATCAATAACCACCAAAATTTTTTTAATCTTTGTTTCTTCTTATACTGATAATTTAATGACACAGAAGTTACAGAATTTTTATGATCACTGCTATACCTATGAAAAAAAAAAACAGGTATATCAAAATGGTTCATCAGAAATTTAACTCCCAAACATAGCTTACATGTATTTTGCACCAATTGGAAAATCTGTTTCTAGACTGAAGGGGATTTTTTTTTCACATTAAATATCAAAATTATTGGATTAATGTAAAAATTCACTTTTTAAAATATTTTTTAAGAAAGTGTCCAGAATTAATGGCAAAAGTTTAACTTCGTATGTAAAATAAAACCTAGCAGTCTTTGTGTTACAGAAAGACAGCTAAAAATGAAAATTTGAAATTGGATTTAACATACAAAAAATTGAAAACGGATGTTGCATGACAGCTGAAAATTTAATGTTGAAATGAATAGTTTAGACATTTGTAGTGTCACCACAAGCAAACAATAAATGGCAATGAAATTTAGAAATGCTGTATACAAAAAGTTAAATCAGGGGAAATAAAATGAAAGATGCTCAAAATTTGTGTTTTGAAATATATTTTCATCGAAGTTGAAAGAAAAAGAAAAATTTCCTCACAATAGCTTCAGTTAAGCTAACATTTAAAAATAACAAGAGTATATTTTTTCAATAAAAAATAACAATTTTCAGCAATATTGTGATTTTGTAATAGATTATTTTTTTTATGTTTATAAAGTTGTGGAAATTTTCATAGTCTTTTTCTCTGCAGTTTGCTCAACAGTACCATACATTATACATTACCCAAATTGATTAATAAATATCATCATATTTAATTACAATTGTCATATTTTATAACAACTTCCTCTCTGCCTTCAAATATTTGAAGTGAATTATAAAACTGTCTAATGAAACTAATACAGAGTTTTAATAATTAAAATGCATAATGAATTATTAATGATACACATCAGCTTTAACTATAGGCTGTTCTATTGCACAAAACATCATTATGTCATGAATGATGAATTCTAAAACATCATAGATGAGTAATACTTTGCATATATTAAAAGTCAAAATAGTTTTAAGACTTATTTCAAACAGATGTTTTTAAACAAGATGTGGGCTTGTGACAGCAATGAAAATAAATCGCAGACATCTTTAAATTTTTGCCTAGGAAACAGACAATTTATATCATTTATTCCTCTGACAATTATTTTGTAAATCACCTAGAATAAACAAATTTTATAATAAAATAAGATTATACCTTTTAGTTTAATGTTACAGAAGATTTTTAAAAAAATTAATGTTTTTTTTTTATTTCTTTTATTTATAATATAATCTCAGAATTATGAAAAATAAAATATGGATGCAAAAACAGCACAAAATAACTATTTATTCCTTGAGTTTTACTTTATTTTAAAGAAATAACTATTAGAAATTATGGAAATTTTATTTTTAAAAACATTAGCACATTCACTAACCAGCATCTTTCAAATCACAATAAGCAGGAAAAGACAATGAAAGATTACAAAGAAAATCAATAATAAAAACATAACCTTTTACATTTTAAAACCATTTAGCCGCATTTAAACAAAAAAATATATAATTATCTATCAAAACAATTATTTTATCTGAGAGCTACACCAGATGAACTTCTATTTGATATACAATAAAGCATATCTTAAAAGTCAACAATGTAATTTAGATAGCTTTATATATATAATGATCATATTATTTCTGCATAAAATTGGTTTTATTTACATTTTACTACATAAATACTAAAGAAAGCCCTTTCAAAAAAATGGGAAAAACACATAAGAAATATTTAACCAGAAGTCAGAAATAGAAAGTTCATTTTAAAAATCAAACTTTTTTTTTTTTTTTTCAGTTTGGTGGCAAGAGATATAAATGTAAAGAATAATTAAAATAAATAATAACCAACTCTATAGTTCAACAACATAATTACAAAATAAAAGGAATCACAAAGTATAATATATATACTTGACAAATCAAAAATACAGCTTCAGAACAATGGATTGCTACTTTACTGATGAAAATATAAAAGGAATATGGAAAAGCAACATTTATTAGAAAGATAGTGATGATACAATTGTACCACATATGATATATACAAGAATAGAAATTGAGCTGCTGTAGCCTTTACACCACAAAGAAAAGGCAGAAATAATGAGGGGGGAAAAGGCATGTTAGCGACTTATTCGACAAACCTTGTCACTTGCTTGGTCCACTTCACCTTCCTCTCTTGAAACACTGCTACTGTGGCTAGGGCTATGATTTCGATGACGATTATCTTTCTTTTTCTTTTTTTTATCCCTCCCTCTTCGGTCAGCTTCACTATCAGCTTCAGTTGAAGATGCCTTTAATATAAATTTTAAAAAGTAGTAATTATCATTATTAGAAACAACTTAATCCAGCCAGAAAACTAAATGCAATAATTACTCACAGTAGGAGACCTTCTTTTATCCTTCCTCCTAGACTTCTTTCTATGCCGTCTCATGTGATCATCTAAAAGTAAAATAAAAAGGCAAATGTAAATGCATGGGATTTTTAAATCAAAATATTTACATTGATTGAAACAATAATTTTAGAATCTATTTGATAACAAAAGGAAGGGGGGAAAGGCTTTAAATCACTTTAAAAAAATTACAACTGAGCAATAAGAAATTTATCAGCCATGTGATATGTTGATTGATTTATCAACCAATGTATTAAAGCAGAAAAAAATTTCACTAATTACAAATAATGAAAAATTTAGACATTGAGAATCTTTTCCTATTTAGATTTAACCTTTTTGTTACTGACCTGGCCCAACTGGCCATGAAAATTCTACCAAGTAGGTTGGCTTCTGCTTCAAATAAGTTACATAGGGATAAAGCAAGGACATCCTTGATGATAACCTGTTTTACATCTTGCATCTTTTGTTTGAAACAGAAATCAGACTGCCAGGATAAATTTGCATACCTAGTTCAGCTGGGTCAGTAGTGTAAGGGTTAAATACAGAAAGAGAAAAAAGAAACAAGAATAAAGTTTAAATCCAATCTTAAAAATTATAAAATCATTTAATTCCTAAAAGTTTCACCCAGTTTCTTATTCTCACTAATTTATAATCAATGGTATTTAAAAATAATTTAGATAATTTATAAAGTAATTTGTGGAATTTTTTTCTTCTGTTAATAAATTGCATTCTATTCTTAACAAAAATGGATATTATGCTTAGAAGTATTTAATATAAAATACTGTTAAAAAGACTTAAGCCTTTTTAACTGAAGCAATAAAATTAAATCTTAAAATTTAGGTATCAGGACAATAAGATTGAAATATTTGGTAAAAAACAAAAATTAGTTAACTTTTCATTTGTGTGATATATTGAAACATACTGTAATATCAAAATGTTCATTTCCCCAAAACATATATATACATAATAAAATAAATAAAAGCCTAGACTTACAAATGTGAATTCATTCAGTTTAAGTACAAGCAATAAAAGGAAAGAATCAAATCTTAACCTTTTCACAACTGACCAGATCCAAATGGCCATGCAAATTGTATACTGGTTTCTGTTTCAAACGTGGAGTGCAAGATGTAAAGCAAGGACTTCCTTGGTAATAATTCATTTTAGATCCTATACCCCTTGTTTGAAACAAAAACCAGCTTGCTAAGATAGAATTTAAATGGTCATTTGGGCTGAGTCTCTAGCAAAAAGGTTAATGAATTAAACATTACCAAAAAAATTGCATGCTGAGACAATAAATGCAAACTGTGCACAAATTAATATAGTTTCTAATGTTTGCTCATAAAATCAGGCCTAATTTGCTGGTCATGACAACACATAACAAAGTATGAACAAAGTTTATTTTAAAATAATAAAATGTCCTTCACAGATATATTAAACAACAACTAAGCATGATACATTAATTTAAATTTTGTAATAAAATTGTATTTTAAGGCTACATTATATTATAGATGTATTTAAACCTTATCAACAACCTTCCACTTTTTTTCATAACCTTAAAATTGAAAATAACATCTTTTTCTGAGTTGTACAATTTTCTTTACTTTATTTTCCTTTTATTTTTAATATGAAAAGAAAAAAGAGAGAAAGGAGCAAATAAAATTTTCTATTGCATCGAATTCAAGTAAATATTTTTAGCAATACATTATTATTTTAATTTTGAAGCTTTAGAATTCAAACGATTATACTAAAAATGTCTTGTAAATTTCTTTCTTGACAAAGACAGTATCTTTTTTAAATAAAACTTTGATCTCATAATTTGACTTAAAACAATTGCATTTGCAAATGCCAAATCCTGTTCAAATGAATATACAAAGACAGGATAAAAAATACCAGAAAAGCTAATCAAACTTTTATGAGTTGAGAAAGATAAGGGTGAGGAGGAGAAAAATTTGCTGCAATTTTTCTAGATATCTTTCATTACATAAAAGTAGGACTTCAAAAGTCTCAAATAAGAAGAATTTATCATTTTTAATGTAAAACATGTAAACACTTTTTTAAAAATTGGTACCAATTGCACTCTTATAGAAACTGCTCTTTACAGCATGTTAAAAGAATTCTGTACTAAACAAGAATATTAATAAAAACATTTATATTCTTAATTTAGAGAAAATAAAGCTAAATCAAAAGTTATATTAATTTTAAATACAATAAACAATGAAATAAAAATCCTTTAAAAAAGTTCACCATTAAAGATGAAGTAAAATTAACAAAACCATAATACTGTATTATTTCAAATACATTATTTCTGAGTGCAAAACTGGTCGAATGCTAGTATTTCATCAAAATATGCATGAATAAAATATTGGTACATTAAGCATTGAATTCAGAAACAGTAAAAGTCAAATTATCCTACCTTCATCTGATCGACCTCTAGATTCTCCAGAAGATCTACTCTTTGATCTTGATCTCGATCTAGACCTAGATTTGTGTTTCTTTTTTCGAGAATTTTTATGCCTATAATCTTCTTCTGACTCAGATCTCTGCAAAAGTTTGTTTTTGTTATTTTCTATAGACCAGCACTAAAAATTCAATTTAATTGTCAGCAAAAATTATCAAAACTGTAAATATTTCAGGAAAAAGCTCAAAATAAAATAAAATGATCAGTTAATCATTGGTTGCCCCAATATTGCTTGTTTGTACATAAATAACAATACTTTGATGAAAGAAAAAAACTTAATAACATTTTAAGTTCATTTCATTATCTTGTATAATTTTTAAGAATAAATTTGATTTTAAGATTATAAAATATTCATTCTTAAAAGCAAAAATTTGTACCAAATAAATTTTTACATTCTTATGCCAAATGCATATTTAAATACAGAAGGTATTTTGCAATAAGAAATGTATGGATCTACAATTAGTGACATGTTTTGTAATGGTGAAAGTGGTAAAACATAAAACTAAATTTTTGAACAATGTTTAATGTGTGTTAAGCGTGTATCAATCTCATGAAACACAAAGTCATTCATCTTTCAGGGAGTTTCATAAGGATGATAAACGAGTTGGTTCTTGAGAAGCAAATAAAAAGCATAACATTTTTTGAAATCGTAACTGAACAATTAATTGAAAAATATCTGTTTCTGAAACACTCTGAACAACTTCAGGATGCTTCTTTCATTAATCTTTTTCATATCATATGAATAAATAATTATAACTATAATATACTATATAATTCACTAAAATAATTATAATACACAATTTTGATATTTTCAAATCGTGAACTATCAATTGAATTTCAAATACATTTCATGTCATTAAGCAGTAAATGCTAAATGTGTAAAATGAACAGATTTCTGCCTTTTGTTGAAATCAAGATAACATTTAACCTCTTTTTTCTATGAAATTGCAACAAATGGTCACTTTTTAACAGCCCATAAAAGGCTGATATTTATTTACAGTCAGAATTATAGAAAATCCTATTAGCTGCATTTAATAACAAAGATTAACATAAATATTTCCTTTAAAATACAAAAGGGGAAAAAATTTAATAAGATTACGTTACATATAGCCATTTAATATGATCACAGAGAACAGCTGAAAGTTGCATATCAAAATAATTGGCCATTTATGGAGACAGTAAAGAACTGTATCACTATATTTATTTCATGAAAAAGAAACAGAATATATTCATTGTTGCATACATTTTATTTAAAAATTAAAATCACATTAAGCAAAAGAATTTATAAAATATATAAATACTAACCGATCTGGATTGAGATCGAGAACGGTGTTTCTGTTTCTTTGCTTTTTTGGAATGTTTTTTTGGCTTACTATGATGATGACTACATGCTTCCTAAAAACAATAATTACAGCAGTTTCATTAATAATTAATCCATAAAATAAAAATGAAACAGAAATAAATCATCTGTTACAATGGCAAAAAAATCAAAAGATATGGAAAAATATTTTTATATGGAAAAATTCACATTAGGTAAATTCTTATAAAAACGCGTCACAGTTAAAAACATTTTACGCTCATTAGCAACTATTTTATAATATTTAAGTGATGCAAAAAAAGTTGTTTCAACAAAATGACATACTTACAAATTCATACTATGACTATATGCCTTATCTTTATTGACAAGACAAAACATTTGGGCAAATCTCAGAGTAATTATGTCCTGAATAATTAGAGAAATTTTATGAGATTTTTCATTCCTTCATTAATTTCTATTTAAAAAGCATTAAACAAAAATGGCATGAATGAGCTCAAATATCTGAATTATTTAAAAACTCTAATTTTCTGCAGAATACAACAGCAGTTGGAAATTTACTTAACAGCTCAATATAACTATTTGCAATAATTTCTTAGATCACTTGTAATGTTATAAAAAATCTTTTCAATTATTTCAGGAAGGAACATTATTAGAATTGTTTTCAAAATGAAGATGAGTATTTAGAATTCTACTTTTGAAATCCAAATTTATAATTTTGTCTAAACAAAAGCCCAAATAATTACTTTTATATTAATTATAGAAAATGTGCATACAATAGCACTTTACAATGACTAGCTTTCTAACAAAAATGTAAGAAGTAGCTATTAATTACTAAATAAATATAGCAAGCACATACTGGTTACAAGAAAATAATGCTAAAATGCAACAGTTTTAAATAAAATAGGAAATTTAATAAAATATTTTTAAATGATTCTATAATTAATCTTAGCAATTAATGGTTAATACAGTACATATATGATAAAAATTTCAAAATGTTAGCCAGATATTGAACTTATTTTAAAGTCTTTGATATATAATCTATTCATTATAACAGAAACATTTAAAAAATTATATATTAAATTTAGTTAAAAATGCCATAAAAGATACAAAAATTCTTAAAATTATAACTAAAAAAACTCTTATGGGGAAAAAATTATTTTACATTAACATTTTCCTAAGATGAAATTAAGATTTAATACATGATGAACAAAATAGATGAAAGACAGATTATGGGCTAATTGCTAGAATGAGTTAAAAAAATTAACAAAAAGACATTATATACATATAAAAAGAAAACTCACTTCAAGTGTTTGTTGATATTCTTTAAATAACCGAATTCTTTCAGATTCAACTGTTATATTTTCAAATGGAGCTTCATTTTCAAATTGTTTTCGAATCTTAAAAATAAAGTAAAACCGTTATCAGATTCATATACCTTATAAAAATCATTAAATAGAAAAAAAAAACTATTTGATTTATATAATATATATGAATTAAAAATGTTAAATTTTCAATAAAACATCCAAACTGAAGTGTTAATAATTGTTTAATAAATAATGATCAAAAATTTATAAATTGATCAAAGAGAATTTTTTTTCAATGCAACACATTAAAAATATATTGAATTTCTGTTATCAAGTTTCATTAAAAAAACCTTAATATCCATTTTTTTTTTTTTTTTTTCCCTTCTTCTTCTTCTTCTTTTTCTTTTTTAACAACCCATAAAGTTGTATGCGTCGGAACGAAAAAATGCGAACTAGAAGCTTGCAAAATGCCAATAGATCTTTTAGATGTACCAATATATCTAGAATATATCAAGATTTTAACATGCACAAGCATGTACATTTAAAAAACATTGGATGAGACAGAAAAAATAAAAGGAAAAGTTTGAAAATTATCAGTAACAAATCTGTTTCCCTTACATTTGTAAACAACAACTGGCGATAAAGAAAGCAAACAATACTTAATTAAGCATTATCAAGCTTACAGGATAATAATTTAGTTTCATTCAGTGCATTTGGAAAATGGTTATATTCATATCATAAAAAAAGTTTAATTAGCTTATATACAATATAAAAAAAATGTCTAAAATGTAAACTCTTTGGAGAATTATGATTAAATTTCAGAAATTGAAATTGATAAGAAAAAATAGATTTCCTTCTTAATCATTCAATATATATAAAGGAAAATTAAGATACTTTGCATTAAATTTAATGCTTACGTTTGTAGACATGCTTGCATTTAAATCTTTTTTAACAAAGATAAAAAAAAAATTATATTTCAAGTGCAGGATCTTTACTTCCTATAATAATCCCCACAGACATTTTAAAATTATTAATATAAAAGTTAATTAAAAAAATTTCAATAAATTTGTTCTCATACTTAAACTTATTACTTCATGCTTTAAATAATTTTTTTTTTTTTTTTGTTATTAGTTTAGCTTCAAATTTTATAAGTTAACTTTTACAAACCAATGAAAAATTACATATTATAAATATTCTCTTTTCTCAAATCAATGAAAGACTACATATACTATTACAAATATAGAAAATATACTTATCTTTTCATACATGTATCACAACATTAAAAAAAGCTGATGCCGTACTAAAACATAATAATTTATTATTGCAGATAAAATACAAATTTTTCTATATCACTCTAAAACACTTACTTGACTCCATTCCGCATTTGTATCAACTGAAGGTACAGCATTTTTTAGCATACTTCGGAATGCATTTTCTAAACGTCTTTGCTACAACAAAATGATGAGAAATAGATCAGTACAATAATATACAATACAAAAAAATGTCTTCAATAATCATAAAAGCTAGAGGTTTGCCTCCCTTGCATTGCTAGACAAGGCCAAACTTTGGGACAAAGAGAGATAACAGCAATGGCACATATGAATGGCACATATGAATTCTAGAAAGATAGTTTTTTATTCTTTTATACGGAAGCTTTACATTATTTTGACTTTTATCAAACTACCCTGGAATTACAAATTTTTACCATATCCAATGATACAAGTGAATTCAGATTTTAACAAGAATGACTCACTGTTGAAAACTATAAATTTTTAATCATTTTTTTTTTGTTTTAATTTAGAACAATGAATACTATATCCTTTAAATATATCAATCAGTAAATATTATTTGATCAAATATTTATCTTTAAAATATATAGTGATGGATATATCAAGCAGATATTAATATTATCAGCATTACTTAGTTATTTTAATTGATTTATTGTAATCAATCTGGCTTGTCAGATTACAATAAATCTGACAAGCCAGATGATTGACAATTATGTTAATATTATTTATTTTCAATATCAATTGAGAATTATTTACTGAATATTTTTATTTAAAAAATATATAAAAAAAATATTTCTAATGGCTTGAAAATCTTACAATCAATTTAGCTCAATATTTTACAACTATTAACTATTATTTTACTACTACTTGTGAACGCCATATAGAACAACAATTAAACATTTAATTTTTTATAGCAATGCAATTTAACTTCTCTGAATTTGAACACTTGGTAACAAGAACTTATGTGGAACAGAGGTATTATAGAAAGATGTACTATACATGCAAAAAAATTATACATGCATCAAAAACTGCAGATGCTTAATTTTACCAGAAAAATTAATTTTATGAGGATATACATTTTTTTTATTTTTATTTTAACAATGTATCTGCAAAACTAATGAGAAAATACTCAGTTGTGCATATTAGCCATCATAAAACTAAAACTTTCATTAACATTATTAGATTCCAAATTTTGAAACTTAAATATTTACTTTTCTTGCTTCTTCTTTCAATCTTTCTTTTTCTCGAGCTTCTGCTTTTTCTAAAAGCTACAGTAAATAAATAAATAATAAAAAGTATAAGGATAAAGAAATACTTTAAAAGGTATTAATTGTTAAATAAAAATACTTAAATACAAAAATATTGATGTCCTTACATTTAATTTCAATAAAAAAAATAATCTTATAATTCAATATTAATATAGTAAAGATTTTGGCAAAATAATCTCCCTTACTTCATGAACTTATATAATAGTAAGTAATAATGAAATTACTTTTGTTAAAACAAAGCATGATGACTGATTCAATAAATTGTGGACTTTGTGAACAGCATTTCATTTAAAATTGAAATCAATCTGAAAACTTTATTCTATATTGATGTATTCAAATATTGATGTATTCAAAAATCCAATAAAATATTCTACATATGATGTCTTCTTGTAAGCAGTTTAATATCATTAAATAAATAGAAAAAAAATATACATAATTTTATAATTTCTATCACTTAAGTATACAAATAGAATTTCAAATCCCTTTAAATCCATTTCTAAATAAAAAGAAACAGTGTTCAATGAGAAAATAAGTAAATACTTGTAAATAAAAACTTATCCAGCATTTATCAAATTTCACAGACTATTTAAGAAAAAAAAAAACTTACACTATTATATGTTAATTTGACATTTCCAGCATCTAGAGTAGCAGATCTTTTGTCTTCACTAACAATTGTTGCAAATTCTTCAAAAGTTGTAGAAACTTCCACAGTAAAGCCTTTTTCCTGAAAAAAAATATTATAAAATAGTATTAACTCAAAATTCAACTATTAAAAATTAAAAATGTCAATGTATTCATATTTATACTTATGAATAAAATAAAATTAAACTTTCTAAAAGATAATTTAAACTAGCCTACTTTTAGTATTTCCTTGATGATCTTTTTCTCATCATGAAAGCGTGCTTTTAATTCTTCCACATAGAATTTGAAAAGATCAAGTGGAGTAGATCCTGTTAATATTTAAAAAACATAAGTAATCATGTAAATACTTCAAAGCTTTTTCTTACTCAAGCATATAACTCTAATGTCTTGACTTGGATATTACCTGGCTGTGTTAACATATTAGTGAAACGAACATCTGCACTGATAGTAGGATACAATTCCACCCACAGAGACATGGAAGTTAGTTTACCAGCTTCATGAAGTTGATTAAGAAGTCGCTATATAGTAGAAACAAATTATTTTTCACTAATTTTCAAATTTATTTCAAAATTACAATGGAAAAATAATGTAAAAAACATTTACCACAAAAGCCTCACGATTTTTACGTTGCTGCCTTTGAACTCGCTTTCGTTCACGCTCCTTTTCCTCTTCTTCTTCTTGTTCAAGCTGTCGTATATGTTCTTCAAAGACTATCAAAGCATCATCTTTATCCATATCTGAATAAAAAAAATTAGAATAAATAAACATATTGCATAAAATATCAATGATTTCAAAACCATAATTGATTCATGATGTTGAACCTTAAAGAGGGGAAAAAAGTTTACGGTTTAATTTTAAATAAAATGTTTAAATTTTAGAATTATTTAAATTATTAAATTAAAAATTAAAATAAAGTCAAAATAATATCTTACTATATATCAAGGATTTTCTATTTCCTTTTGATTTTAAAGTCTTTTGTAAAACCAAATGTACATCAGTAGAAGACAATAAGCCTAAAGACAAGGGCTAGACAATAACTAAATCAAAGCATCTAATTAGTCTCTCTAAGGTTAATTCAGATTGTTCAAAAAGTATTAATTTTTCTCTCTCAACTACCTACTGTAACTTTATTTCGAATCAATATTATAAATTAAAATCTGAATTTGTAGCAGCACCTTACCATAAAAAATAAATGAAATCTCATTAAGTGCCACCATATAAACACTTCTCTCTCTCCTTGCTGTCTATTTCTACCTACCATAATTTGTGATATGTCTCTGCTTTAGGAATGATTTTTTTAAGTAATTTTGTTCATGAAATCAATTTTCTGTTGCACACACAATTAGCCATTTTAAATATAAAATTACTTCATTTTTACTAACAGAAATATGATTAAAACTACAACTGAATAACAAAGAATTCAAACATGAAACTTCCTTTTGTATCCCTACTCCTTTAAATGATTTCAAATTGTTTTTCAGTCAATATTGAGCCACTGATTTCACATCCTAATAATTTTCTTTAAGATATCATCTCATTTTCCATTTATCGAATTGCATTTGATTATTATCTGTTGCAACAAGAATCACCTTGAAATATTTATTGATACAATACAAATAATCTTTTTATTTCAACCAGTAATATGTAAGAAAAGGAAATATTCAGTAGTCTTACTGAGCAATTCTGCATCCTCGGCAAATTGTGGATTATCAAGCAATAGCTGCTGTGCTTCTGCCCAAGTTGTTCGATAAGTTACACTTGTCATGGCATCCAAAATACTGCTTAAAACCTTCATATTCCTTTTCCTTAAAGCCTTGGCTTCTTCCTAAAAAAGCATTGTAAAGTTATATATCACTAAGTAACAAATGGAAAAGAGAAGAATTACAAGTAAAGAGAGCAAAAAAACACAAGCTGATATAGGAAAACTATATGTAACGATGAAAAAAAAGAATTTAAATACCTTTTCACGTTTTGCAACAAAGAAAACAACATCATCATAAACCTCTTTTCTGTCTCGATCTGGGACAGCTCTCCAAACTTCTAAATCGCCAAATATTTCTTGAGCTTTCCTATAAAATATAAATTCCTAAAATATAAATACATTCTTAAAATATAAAAACTTTCATTTTCAACAAAATCTAACATCTACTGAAAAATTTAATGACATTAGTTGCACATTTCATTCATTATGTGAAATCCAAAATTAACATTCATATATTTTCACAAATGACAAGACCATAACTTCCAATTGTTTATTTACACATGTAATTCATTATTTCTTCTTCATAAAACAGAATAGTAGAATTTGTTTAAGAATTTACATTATTGAAAACTTCTTGATTCTGTTTAATATATCACTTCAAAAAATTAAAGAAAGAAGAGTACAAGTTCACAGATTTTCAGTGTTAAATGAGAGCATGTGTAATGATAAATTTAGAAATTTCTGCAACAAGTGAAGTAATAATTAAATAGTTTAAATTTTAAAAATGGATGAATCTACATTGACAGAAAGGATCAAAATAAGATTGAATCAGGAATTCTAATGTTCTAATAGAAAGATATAAAAAAATCTTATTTAGAGTGGCAAAGGCTAAGTTAATAAAAAAAAAATTTAAGCCATTTAGGATAATATCAAGAATAAAGTATTACCAGTGTATTAGCTAAAAATATACTTCCATGAAGATTACAAAAGGAAAAAGAAAACTGCAGATTATAATATTATTCATTAGAGGTGAATACATGAAAAGATTAGTTATGGAAAGGTGAGCCATATATTATGTAAATAATTATAACTCTGATTAACAAAATTGGATGATTAGGAACAATTATTCATTAGGAATAAAAAGCTAACCAATTAAATTAACTTAGAAAAAAATTACGTTAAATGAATAATCAAAAATTTTAAACTTTAACATATTCCAGAATTTGCAATAACCTATATATAATGTGAAATATTTTTTTTTTATCATTTGCTAAATGATGATACAAGTTTTATATTTCTACAGCTCTTCTGGGTTGTCTGAGTAAAGATAATTTATCATTCTCATAATACTGCATTTTCAACTTTTCAGCAGAAATACTTTCAGCAAAAAATATTTGTTTTGAACTATAAGAATGTGGACCAAGAATTAATTTAATATTTTATTAATGCCTGGTTAGTTAAAATTTCAGATAGTTTGCAGAATCTCTTAAATCAATTATGTACTGTTGTAATATGAGATGCATTTAAAGAAATATACTGTTTGACATTTGATAGTGTTATAAATATTTAATACAAATTAGATATGTCTTTTTGCAATAAACATATTTAAGAACAATAAAACAATGGAATATTTTTTTTTAATCAACAGCCCAAATTGCACTCACATTTTAGGATTATTTATTTTTATTTATAATTATTATTCTCAACATTTAATATTACCAATGATGTCAAATATATCAAAAGAGGATTCTAAAAAATAATTTAGATTTGTAATCTGAGAATGATTGAGGATATTTCTTTAATAGATATAGATCTTTTTAAGAATTTATAAAAAGATTATGTAAATATATAAAGGATATTAATAAAAAAAAATATTTTTCTGAAGTTCAAAATGACCACGTTAATTTGCATTTAAATATAGAAGTTTCAGTATATTGAAATGATCAATTAGGATAAATAGTCATTTAAAAAGAAAGAAATTTCGTTTTTCAAACTATACTTCCATTTGCATTTATGCAAAGAAATTTATATATGTATTTATGCAATAAAAATATTGTTAACACCACCAAATAATGCAATATTTTTTTTAATCGACAATCCAAAGTGCACTCACATTTTCAGAGGATTGAGAAACTTATTAAAATTACTCTTTTAAAAGATTGATTTTTTCTTCCTTATTTTTTAGAATATTTCAAAATAATATTAATTACAATATATATGGGGAAAAAATATTAAAAAATAGAGCTTTGTGTCTGTTTATTGCAATCAAATATTTGCAACTGAATCACAAAAACCCAAGTTTTCAAAATACCTTCTCCATAGAGAGCCTATCATATTTTTTTCTAATCTTATGCTTTTAAAATATCTTGGTAACTACAGATATATTTACTTGAAAAAGTTACTTTTAAAACACCTTAATATTCAAATAATTATCTGTTTCATGGTACCAATGCAATGACATGTTATACTATTTTAAGTTTCAATATTTTAAAAATAATTTTAATTTATAAATTATAATTTACATAATAAACACTTGCTTTTTTGTTTTATAGAACAAGTGCCAAAGGTAAGAAATAAATGCTATTAAAAGTTTTCAGAATCATCACTCTAATTATGAATTAATAATTAATTTCAAAAAGCAAGCATATATTTACAAATGGAAAAAAAAAATACTCAAAATGATGTAAACAATTATATTTCATGTTGTTCGAGTCAATAAATGTATTGCTAGAAAATTATGAAATCTAACTTTTTATACAGTCCCTGGTCCTATTACTGAAATAATGTAATGCAGTTTTTTATACAAATATTCTAATCAATAATGCAATTTTTTATACAAATATTCTAATCAATAATGCAATTTTTTATACAAATATTCTAATCAAAAAGGTCTGCAATTAAAACTGACCAAGTTATGAAACTTTAAATATCATTAACCACACCATTTCAATAGCTGCCTTGAGGAAGATCCGCAAATCTTTATGTTCTCTCCCAAAGATCTCTATGCAAAGCTTGCTTTATGGAGTCTACTGATTGGGCTGTAATAGTGAAATTTAAATCTTCATAACTTTTTCATGTTTATTAGTTGATTGGAGAAGCTTAGTTTAAAATGTTGACGTACTTACAGTAAATGACTAATAAAATCAGATTAATTAAAAAATTGGGGATTTGGTCTTTCCCCCTCATTAGTATACTTGTTGACTGATGCAATACAAAATATAATTTCTTACATCATTCAAAGTATTTTTCCCTCCAACTGGAATCATATGCTTACAGCTACAAAAACTGGATACAGAACTACATTGATATGAACACCCCCTGCCAAAAAAAGTTGTAGCCTAGAGGACATCATCATTTCTCTTACAATTTAAAAGTAAATAGCATCGATTCTTTTATAAAAAAAACAATACATATATATTTAAAAATATACAGAACTAGGGGATTTTAAGTGAAGTTTCAGATTATTGAAAACAGAAAAGAATGTACTTGGAAAAATATCACAATTGATGGATTTGGTTTTAAAAAGTTGATTAAAGATTTTTTTGAAAGAAGTTGATTAAAGATTTGATAATTTTGGCTAAAAGAAAACATGTCAAAATCCATTAATGTTAGTAGGATTATTAAATTATCATGTTTACAAGTAAATATAAATCTAAAAATGATCCTTTCCAGTTCAGATAGGAAATCAATGAAATTTGTCATAATTTTAAGATCAATAATAAAATAATTCTCACCTGTATATTTCATACACAAGAAACCAAAACAAACAATAAAGAATGAAAAACACAAACCTGTATCTCAGGGAAGAATGCATTTTATCACAGTTCTGTAAAAACACTTCCAGTTCCTCTTTTGCTTTTTTTGCCCTTAGACGTTGTTCTTCCTAAATAAAATGGGATTGAAATTTTTTTACAAAAAATCTATAAATAATTGAAAATTTTAAAATAAATAAGGTAAAACAGAGGAAGGTTTTCTGTTTTCTAAATAAGAAAATTTGAGCCACTTAAATTACTAATTGACTGATGCAAATACTAAAATGCAATATTTAGTAAAAAAGAAGTTACATAATATTAATGTAAATTTTCAAACTTAAATTCTGCAGTGATCTTTCTTTAATTAGCAAAAAATAAATGAATAGATAAATAATGAAAGGAAAATATTTTTAAAAAATACTCGCAAGTGATTTAAAAAAATAATTATTAAAAGCAATAATTAAATAGCAATAATAAATATTTTAACCATCATTTTCTCAGCCATTCAAGCAAACAGACAAAATAACAAACCTTTTCTTCCTTTGATCGCTGAGTCTTATAAGCATTAAATGCTTGCTTTTTCTCATTCAGCTTT
This sequence comes from Argiope aurantia, assembly GCA_026543865.1. Lineage (NCBI taxonomy): Eukaryota > Metazoa > Arthropoda > Arachnida > Araneae > Araneidae > Argiope > Argiope aurantia. The sequence goes on from JAPMOR010119857.1 coordinate 253,053, forward strand.
TTTAATGTTCCATAGCGGAGATCATTCACAATAAGTTTTAATGCTTGTTCCCAAGTAGCATTACTTGGAACATTCTGAAATAAAAAGCAATATTAGCAGATTTCATTGTTTTAAAAAAGCATCAACAGAGCAAATATTAAAAAAATGATAAAACTAATTACAAATTTTAATAAGATGAAATATATGAATAAAATGTGAAATTATACAGCATTATCTATATTACATTAAAACAAAATTAAATTTAATTAGATATTAAAAATGTTACCAATAAAATATCGAATAACAGAGCAAAGTAAAAATTTCACTTTTACACTTTTTCAATCAATCAATTAATTTTATACAGTTTACGAGTGAAAGAGAAAGTCAATTAAAGAAACAATTTCGTATATTATAATATAGAACATTAACAAAAGATTTAAACTGATCAGTTCCAAAGCCTTTACGCACTAAAAATATTCTTTTTAAATGTGTATGTTTACATATGTGTAAAATCCATATATGTGTTCTGAAAAAAAGTAAATGAGATAAGTATGCATGTCATATTAACCTCAATAATTTGTTAAGCATTTTCAAATTTGTAATGTGAAGATAGTATTTCTAATAAATTATTCTTTGTCATCCATATAAAAGCAACTAATTTTCTATGAGGACTACATAGTAAATAGATTCTCAATAATAAACAACACTAAATTTACTTACAAATCTGCAGAAAATAAGCAGTGCTTCAGAATTCAGCAAATTTATAAGTCAAGATTTTAAGGAAAGTTGAGATTTAAATTCTCAAATTATATTTTATTATAATTCATTAAATATTAACTTATGTGTAATATCTATGCTGTTCTTCCACTGAAAGGGGGGGGGGTATTATATACTGGGGTCACGGTTGGATAATTTTTTTATATAACATATACGTTAACTGAATTAAAATGCTATTCCTCTATTATATTAATATATCATTTCAACAACAAAAATAATATATTAATTTTTTTATTATTACAGAATCAATGAATATATAAAGAAAGTTACAGTTGTTTAAAGAAAATGCACTTCCCAATAACAAAATTAATGATTTGCTTATTATAACAATAAACATTTGCTGGCATCTTAAACAACTATTATAATTAACTAAAATTTATTTCACTCTAAAAAATGCAAAACAAGGAGTATCCAGGTATTTAATACAAATATTTCTTAATTGTTGCAAAAGTGATGCTGTAAACAAATTTCAGATCTTTAAAATTTAAATATTCAAAATATAATAGGATTTTAATATTTAAATATCAATGCTTTAAAACTGGATTGAGTCAAATCATTTTGCTTTCATATAATAGCCTTTACATGCCATTATTATCAAAACATGTCGATTCTATGATTTGTAGATTTTCAGTTTTTGTTTTGCAAGTTTCAGTGCTATTTTTGTGAAGATTTCATTTATGTTTTCAACATTTGACATATAATTGCTGAAAACTTTATTGCTTTCAATGTTTATTTTCTCTTACTCATAAAATTGGTTTCAATATTTTTAAAAAGGAAATGAATGTTTCAAATAAGAGTTTCATTGGCTGATATATTATGGACACATATAATCCTAAGAGAACAAATCAGTCAAATATCATATAAGCTAAATTACATAATTCTCTATAAATTACGATATTAGATTTAGACATATAATCAAATACGCTTGCTTTCCAAAAATATATATTACTTTATCTCTGAGCAAATCTTTAAATGCTTCAATGGCTTCTTTTTTATCTCTGAACGTAACTTTGGATGGGTCTTCTTCTTCACCTGCATCATCTCTGTAATTTAAAAACCAATTCCAATCAAACAATAATTAAAAATTTCAAATATTTTTAAAATTATTTTTTTTTATTAAAATTGGCAAGTTTTTACTTAAATATTCTAATTAAAAGAGTTAAAGAACAAAAAATTAAATTTTAAATAGCTGTTTAGCTTTGATATTTTGAAACTACAAATCACAATCCTAATAATGCTGATTTTTCATGCATTATTGAAATACATGCTATAGAATATCTAATAAAATGAAAATATTACTCAAGTATTTTATTTAAAAATGCAAAATTTTATATTGCTTGCAATAAAAATCTATAACATAAATTTTTAAAAAAAACTCATATCAAAATCTTTCTCCTACATCATATCAACATGACCTGAATTTTCTGTTTTGAAATAGTATAATTCATACGAAAAGTCTTAAACAGTTGTGAAGATTAAAACCATAAAACTTCTTTTAAAAATCATTCACCTTCTGAAATTGAGAAGAGTTCAAAATATAACTGACAAAACAGAATCAATAATATTAATGATAATATACTTTATATTCAAAATTCTTTTCTTCAACTGTTAAAATGTTCTTAATACTCACTATAAAATTAATTTTTATTATCAGATTTCTTACAATATCTATGGAGAAATGAGCTAATAATGACTAAAGAAATGAGTTGTGAAATCTTAACATACAGAAATAAATATATTTATGCCACAATAACTTTACCAGTTATAATATTTCATGCTTGAATCATTAGAAATAATATTACAAAAATAAAACCAGGAATATTTTAAATACTTACCTATCATCAGCATCACCTTGATCAGAAGGTGTACCAATATTTTCAGAAGCAGACAGAGGTGCCATTGTAGGCAACTGAATATTAGCAATTGAATTTTGGCCATCAGACATAGGTGATGCAACTACAGGAGAGTTGGTCCCAACAGAACTAACTTTTGAAGGTGAAGCAACACCTGCAGCTGAAGTAGGAGTGGGAGTAGGAACAGGAGAAGAAATTTTGGGCACACTAAAAAATATTATTAAGAAAATTTCATACATTTTAAGAATCAGAAGAACAAACTTTGTATAGATATTCCACATTAAAATTGAAATGTCACATAGCATACATAATTCAAAATTCTGAAAATAGATTTTTTTCTTTTTTTAACTATTTTTTATCTTAAATTTACATTTAAAATAAAAGAATTCTAAAGGCTAGAATGGCAAAATCTAAATAGTATGGAATTTGAATTTTAGTTATTTATAATGCTGGATCAATGGGGCAATAGAAATTATAAGAAATAAAAATAAAGTCTAACCAAATAGATAGCTCAAAACTGATTTAGAAAGAAAGTAAATCCCAATCAAGTTTTACAAATTGATATGGATTTCCTTCTCTTATAACAACTCTCTTACTTAAATACATCAAAAAATAAAATTTTTAAATAAATATTTTATATTAAAATTTTGAAATCTTTTTGATATAATACATAATTTGAATTTTATAAATTGTATATTAATTTATTGTTTCAATCATCAATTTATTTTTATATTAACAAATTCTTATGGATTTCGTTACATCTTTCATAATTTTTTAATTTGTGAATCACTGTCCACACAATCTTAGAAGTATTGAAGAAAAGAATAATTTAAAATAGAAATATTAACTTAATGCTCCTTATTATGAATTTTCAATTCCAGATGAAAGATATGATCAGTATCATAAAATAATATTAATAATGCAATTTATAGCAATAAAAAAATTATTTGGTTTCAAACCATGCATAACAGTAAAATAAATAAATTTTAAAAATATATTAGTGTGATATTCTTTATTTTAGATGAAATATGACTCAATAGATAATGTTTTACAATTGCATCAAAAATTACTATTTTTACAGACCACTTTAAAGAGTGAAGTTTCAAAAAAAATTCCTAATCTCATTATAAATAGTATATTTTATACAAATAAATATAAGAGAAAGCATTGATTTAATTTAGATATTGGCAAAAGTTAATCCTTGCAAATTAAAAACTTTCAAGAACATATTTGGAAATATTTTTAATACTTTAAATACAAAAAATTGTATAAACTATTTTATTAAAATCTTTGATAATTCACTAATAGCAAAAATTTTATAAAGCAAATATTCAGTTCACATATTTGAAATTTTCTTGCTTTCCCAATTATCATTAAAAAGTCCAGACTGCATCATAAACATTTCTTTACAAATGTTTTTTTAAACTTAACATTTAAATTTTGTTTTAATTAAGGAAAATTATATCTAATAAACTTAATAGACATAATTCTTTACAAAATGAAAAAAAATATCTATCAGTGTTTTTATTCACAATAAACTATATAAACTGATACAAAAAAATACAAAAAAGGAACTTTTACTTCCATTATCAAATTATTATTTAAAAAATAAATATTATTTTAAAAAATTAAAAAGAAAGAATTTAATTAAAGTCATCAAAAAAGTAAAATTACTGGATATTCAGTGTGATGCAGGAATAATAATTATATATAAACTATGAACAAAATATTTGTGTCCAGGATAGAAAAGGAATAAAATTAATAATGGACTGAAAGCTAAGTAATTGCTTTTTTTCAGATTAAATAAGAGTTCTGAAAAATCAATAAAAATGTATTGTATTGTGCAACTAATAATTATTTACTGATATTCAACACTTTTATTTTCTAATTTAATGGTTGTTTAATGATTGTCGATTCAGATTCCTGCAATACAAATTAAGTAGGATAATCTTTTAATTTATGGTTAATTTTCTCTTGAACATACATTTCTTCAACAAATAAAAATAAAAAAAACTGGTATTCCACTTTCTCAACATACAATTACAATTATCTCCACACCCATAAAACCATCTAAATTAGAACGTAATATTGCTTTCAAAATTTAAACAGGTAATGCACTGTATATTCGTGTAAAAAAAAAAAGCAAATATCAAGAATTTTTCAATTTTGTATTGATTATAATAAATACATTTTGAAACTAACAAAATAAATTCAAATAAACTGAAATATCCATGCACAATGCAATCCATCACAAGAGTAATTTTTTTTTAAGTCTAATCACACATATAACACTTAATGCATCACAGCCTTTCAGTTTTCCAAAAAAAAAAAAAAATGCATTTTAGCATGTACATAAAGAATTATAATTAAAAGAATTTGAGATTTTTCCTCTTCATTTTTTTAGCACAAATATAATGTATCTTTAAATACCCTTTCATAATGAAATATTAGCAATAAGAAGAGATAACCGGAAGCAATGTGACAACATAAATGAAAAAGAAGACTTTTTGATAAAATAATACTGAATTCATAAGATAACTGATAAAAATCACCTACCTGCCATCTTCCTTGGCAGCAACCATATCTGAAATTAAATATCTGTTCTTAAAAAAAGTCAAATAACATTAGCAAGCAAATTAAGAATTTCACCACAAAAAAAAAAAAAATTTCTAAATGCATTTTGTAATACAAACAGCATTTGTTAAATAAACTAAGTGGGATTGCTTCATTTAAAATAAAAAATTAGGTGATGTCATTTTTTCTTAAGTGTTTCAGGTTTAGTTTAGCCTTCATCGCTTCTATTAAGTATGAAATCAATTAAATTTGCAAAATACCATTAAAGATATCAAAGTGAGTGATATTATTTACAGAGAGATCTCAAAAAATGATCTAGTAATGAGAGAAAACTCTCATCAATTGAACCAAATGGTTACAGATTTAGATCGGGTTAGAGTATTTCTGATAATGAACAATTGAGAGATTAAAAGGAATTAGAGATTATTTTGAAAACAGAAATTAAATATTGGTTAGAAGATCATGTAATAAATCCATTCTGTATGAACAATAATTATCTCAGTTAATATGTACATAATTAAGTCAGTTTCATTTTTTCTATAAACAATCACATACAGGCAATTTGAATCAGAAAGCTAGAATTTCTGTATGAAAGTAGCAAGATATAAATGAGTTTATTGAAAAATACTAGAGAACACCAACTCTAATAGGATAGGGTGCTAGTTTCCAATAAATTTTTTAAATCATTTTCCCCCCTTTAAATTTTGTATTAAACATTTTTTTCTCCTATTGGCAATTTGGATTTGAATTCAATCAGATACATTTATTCCACCTGAGTAGCAACTAATGAAAGAACGAATGAAAGAAATGTTAATCTTTCCTAATCATATCTTCGATACATAATTTATATGAGCATTCACCGGCTTAACATGACATTTCATTAGGTAATTTTTCAATCGTATCCTCAAAGATTATTTATAATTTCATGACCTTGTTTGAAAAGTGAATAACAAAATTTATCTTTATAACTTTTTTAATTTTTACATAATGAGGAATTTTCTTACAATGTAAAAAAAAGTCTATTAAACACCAAAAGATTTATTTCATAAATTAGAAAATATTTAATACTTTTTAACAGCATAAATAAAGCACATTTTAATCTTCTAAAAAAATACAAATATTTTTATTTTTTTTTAAATTCAAGTAAAATATTTCAGATAACGCTTCTCATTATACCAAGAAATTTAAATTAACATCTTATTCCTTTAGTATTCTGGAATTTTCTTTACATCTTACTTATATTTTAGCATATCTGTAAAAAAAAAATTACAATACTAATAAAACAAATATTTTAAATTAGAAAATCAACTACAGGAAATTTTTTTTTAAATCATCTGATCCATCTAATATTTCAATAATATAAATAAAAGCTCTGGTGACTACATATATATTTACATTCCACATCACATATTTATTTGGTTAGAAAAAGAGAATGAATATTGAAAACTTTCCAAAGAGCAAAAGTCAATTATATTCAATTAATCAGAAATTAGCCAAAATTTTACCATTTTATGAAGTATTTTAATTTTTCTTAATTTATAATTTTACTACTTCATTTATATCAATTTCATTTATTCCCAATATTTCTTTCAACTGATATTAATTTTTTAAAAAAATTTTTTAACCCATTCAAATTTATGTTAATTTTAAAATATTGCTATTTTTTAAATTTCTGTTTTATTTTAATATACATTTTTTGTCAGGTTTTCATTTATTGCAATTATTGATTTAACAATGTCATAAATCAATCATTCAAATAATAGAGGTAAGAAATGTAAAACCACAGCAAACGAATGAAACAAATGCATGTAGATAGTAACCACATCAGAATGCCAGAATTTAATTAATATTTTGTCTATCTTCAACAAAAACTTTGGTGGGAATTAATTTGAAATAAATTTGCATCATCATAAAATAAAAATTTAAACAATCAAGCATGAAAAGACTTTAATCACAAGTAATGTCAGGTATATAATCTAATAATAAATATACTCCTCAATCAAAAAAAAAAAACTCTTAAAATATAAAACAATTTTCAAAAACATTAGTAAAATATTCTTGTACCTTAATAAAATACATATCCACACATTCTAACATTTTATATAAATATACTTTCTTCCTAATTTCTATATTAAAAATAGATTTTGAAAAAATTATAGAACCTGCACGGGAAACTTACTTTTCAGATCCTCCAATTCTTTTGGAATAGTCCATCTAGATTCTTTAGTTTGAATATTGTGATAATATGTTCGACCAGTTTCAGATTTGTATTCCTTCCAAGGGCATTGTGATAATAGAAGCTGTTGGTAAAAAAAAAAAAAAAAAAAATTGCAGTATTAATATTCTGCTACAAAAGTATTTATTCTTAAAAAGTTTTTAGAAGAAAAAAAACATATTTGTCTTTATCAGACTACAAAAACAAAGTAAAGTACAACAGAATGAACATAAAAAAATATTTTAATTAATTTGGTAATTTTCAAAAATAATTATGAAAATTTTAGGAAAACTAAAACAATTTCACACTTTATAATTCATTTCTAAGATTTTATAAGAGTCCACTAGTGATTGATTACCAATCCATAAGTACTCCAAAAACAAATCTTTTGGCTCTTCCAGTGAATTTTAAATCTTTAAATTGGCATGAACTACCAGAAAAGTTAAATATCATCATTCTTCCTTTAATACATTTAAAATTATATTAAAAAGATTCACTATCTCATATAACAATTAAACAATAATTGATATCATATAACAAATGAAAACATTTTTACTCAAAAGAATAACTCAATAGAATAACTTTTATCAACAGCTGAGTCTCAACACTTAACAATTAAAGCTAATTGTTGCTTTAGTACTTTAGCCTAGTTTATCATTAAAAAAAGAAGTACTGATTTAGATTGAAAAAACCAGTTTGCACCAATTTTATTTGAAACTTATAAGCTTAGTTTGGAAATGATTCTATTTTATTAGCATTTGCTACATTGTTAAAATACGTTAATAAAAAAAGAAAGACAAACTGCTGTGCCTTTACAATGTTCACATATAACCTAAAAATAGAAAAAGAGTTTAAGATTTTGATTTTCAGCAACCAACATAAAAACTTTATTTCCTTCCCCCCCCCCCATTTTTTAAAATGGAAATGATAGATATACATCACAGGTAAGCAGACCTCACAGATGAGAAAATTTGAATTCACGATAAAAATTTTCAGTTATTATAAACAGAAAATAAGAATACAGCATCCATACCTCTGATTCAGTTTTTAATTCATCAGGCTTTTCCCAGCTAGATTGTTTAGTCACATGATTGTAGAAATATGTCCTTCCATCTGGTGCTTTGTGTTCAGTCCAATTACTTTTCTACATAAAGAGAAGTTTAAAATTAAATAACTCAACAGTAGTACAAAAAAAAAAAAAAAAAAATTAGCATTTTATGAAACTGTATAGATGAAAAATGAAATCATCTTATTGACAATAATAAGAAAAATATCAATTTTAAAGATACCAAAATTGCTCAGCTATGTAATAATAATTGCCCAGTTATAATTGCAACAATGAGTGATTTTATTTCAATTATTTAATTATTACCTAAAAATTTAAAAACCAATTTAGAAAACATACATAAATTTCCAAGCTTTCATCATGACACAAAGCAATACAAAATTCAGCAGTGATATATGGCTTCATAATTAATAAAAAAAAAACTTCACAAAAATGGAAAATAAGAAAAAAAATACATTTCAATTTAAAATATTATATTAATTTTAACACTATATTATTAAAATCATCATTATATCATAAGCCATATTCAAAATGCAAAAGAAATTATACAGATTTAAAATAATTAAAAGATGATTATACTATATATTATACAAATTTCCTATACTGAGAAGAAAAACATTTAGGAATTTTTGAATATTTTAAGAAAAAGCTGAAAAGCTATTTTATTAAATGATTTCTTTCCCCCATTTTTTTTAATTCATAGAAAATTGAAAAAAGATTGATAATTTTTCACTGACTGTTTAATACTGACTGAAAGAAACTTATTAAACTTTCTTTTAATGCAGTTGTAATTGTGTGTGTGAATGCGAGTTTTTTTTTAATTAATAATATTCACTAATAAATACTCACTTTTTCAGATTGTTTAGCAGTAGATTCATTCTAGAAATATAAAACAGAATTTAAGCCTAGTTTTTTTTGATAAATGTCACAAATATGATATCTCAAATAAAAAAAATTAACCACCATTAAAAATTAATATTTATTGAAGGGAATGGATCACTAAAGCATAATATTTCAGCATACTGTGTATGCACATAGAAATGTTTATATTATTAAAAAAGATTAAGATCTAGTATATTCAAATAAATATTGTACTTGAAAATCTTCAAACTTAGATCTAAAAACTTTTCTTAAAAAAAAATTGCCATAACTAATTTTTTACTCCAAAATAAAGTTCATTTGCTTCAAAAATAAGAAATGTTAGAACCAATAAAAATTTAGTATGCTTGTATTCTGTTATTGATATCAAAGATTTTTAATAAAAATCAATATTTTGTTTTACAGTTTATTATTTTCATGTCATTATTAATTTATATTCTTTCTTCTATGTAAATGAAATAATTATAAATACATTTTAGTCAAATTCTGATATGATTTCTTTCAGCAGCTTCCCAGGCAATCAAATTTTTTTTAAATCAACCTTTTGAAAAGATTGGTTCCTTTTTTCTACAATAAATATTTTAATAATGAGTAATGCTAAAACTCTCATTAAAATTTCAATTGAAGGAACTGCCACTGGAAGAATAACTATTAAAATTAAATGGAAGATAAAACTACATAGAATTTAAATGTTAAGCACAATTTTTATTCAGATATACTGTATATTGTTAACAAACAATTAAACTGTATCATATCAAAAGGCAAATATTCGACATTCTATTCTTAAAAAAATGTTGAATCTATTATTTTAATTATTTGATCAATCTGTTTGTTTTTAAAATGTAATATAACTTCATATTTCTACACCAAATGAATATCTAAATTTAGTTAGTTGTGACTTTAACAGAATTACACAAACAAGCAACCCTGTATTAAATAAGAAACCAGTAAAAATAAAAATTGTTTACTTAAAGAGTTGTCTCAAAAATGCTCAATAATCAAGTTAGCATTATTAAAAACAAAAATAGAAGCAAAACTATCATAAACATCTATATTAAATAGAAACGTAACAAAAGAATATGTAAATGCATAAATATTACCTGAGGTTCTTTTGCTATACCATTTATAGATGGAGAAGATGGAGCAGTAACAACAGTGGTATTTGATGGTGGTGCTGATATAACAGAAGGTGTAGGAATGGTCGTACCAGTACCTGCAAAAAATTGAGAAGTTATCAAAAACTGAGGAAATTTATAGGTGTCATCCTCTGCCATTAAAAAGTATTATTTTAAGAGTATAAACTTCAAATTGTATCAGACATGTTTAGTTAACAATATATTGTTCTTTCAAAGAATATAACTACAGGAAATTAATTATAATGATATAAAATTAATTTTACAATTTTTTGATTATTTATATTTTATTCTCATACAAATTCAAAACACTGTCTCGGTAATTTTCTTTTTGATTAAACATAAAAGCAATTTTATTATTTCACTAGCCGCCTTTGGCGACCAGCCGGTTCTCCAGTATTACAGCTCGCTACAATTTTTAATAAAATATTTTAAGTAACTTGTCGCTTAATAGCTTTTCAAACAATGCATTTTTAATCTTCAAATTTTGATAGTCATACCAAACTTATACTGTTATTTAGATCATTTCGTTCAATTTACAATATATATTTTTCCTAATTTGTTGTCATTTCTGGTAAAACTTCAACTTTAATTTAAAGTAGAAATACTGAAATTGCAATTAATATAGATATTTTTTAATGAAACCAAGCATTTTAATTTTTTTACATTTTTATTGTTATTTATTTATTTATTATTATTATTATAAAATATGAGTACTGCAAACACTATAGCTCAGTATTTAAGTCTTATGTGAACTACAAAATATTTTTCATAATTTATGTAATATCTCAAACAATAATTAAACAAATATTTCTCAGATTCAGCATAAAATTTAGTTTTTAGTTTTGCTTTCAAAAGGATTGAAATGGAATCAATAATAATATTTTGTTCCAGCCTATAAATATATTTCAAATATTATGAAGTCTAAATTTAATACAGTAAGGAATCATATTCTGAGAAATATTCTAGACACACTAAATTTTAAATAAATGAATGAATGTTTCTATTTTCTGCGATCAACTAAGACTGATTTAGGAAATTTTGAATGTTAAAAATTTAGAAAAACTCAACATTTTCATAATCTTAGGCCAATCAATCTTGAGAAACCTGCGCTCTGATTGGCGTATTTTCTTTGAAACGATCGATGGAAAATCTAAAATTATCCCATTTTATTGAATAGTAATATTCAAATTTTCACCCAAGGTGCACATTCCCTGCCTCCAAGGTATACACGTGCCGAATTTGGTAGCAGTAGGTTGAATGGTCCGACCTGTAGAGCGCCAACACACACACACACATTGAGCTTTATTATAAGTATAGATTTCCTGTTTGCAATTTCAAACATACAAATATTACAAAAATATTTTTAATTAAACTAAATTAAATTATGCCTAATAACAATTTAAAATATTAAGCTATGTCAGATTTTTTAAAAAATGTTAAATCTACAGAATATTATGCTTGTTTGATTAAATCTGTTTAATTTTAAAATGTAATATAAATCTATAGTTCCAACACAACTTCATATAAATTGGTAACATCTTAACAAAATTTCATACATAAGTAGTTCTTTGTTATGCAATTTAAGAATATACTAACTAAAAGAAAAAACTATTTTAGGAACTTTTTCAAAAATATTCAATAATCAAGTAACTTGCTGAAAACAGAGGTAAAAGTAAAATTATGACAAATATCTACATAAAATATACACTGAAATTTGATAAAATTACATATGCATCTTGAAAACAAAAAATTAAGACACATAAGAAATTGAATTCCTTTAACAAAATATTTTTTAATTCTAATAATTACAGCAGAAGAAAACAGAAATCCAATTTAAAAAGAACAGTGATACAATATTTTACAGATATTTAGAAAATGAAACATATTGCAAAGTAAAAAAAGGCATTTATCAGAGTATTCAAATCATTTTTTGCAGCTATTCCAAAATCCTCAAATATTATGTCAGAAATAGGGAATTATTTTATTGTTACATTTCATTGTGTTCAAAATTTCATTTTTCAATTATAGAAAGAAGTAATCAAAAGTTCATAAAAAAATAAGTACAATAACTCAACTATTTAAAAACAAGGAGTTGATCTACAAACATTTTCTTAAAATTTTAATGATAAACATTGAAATTGGTAACAAATATTTACAGAATTTCATTACATACCGGGAGGTGCCATTCCAGGAACTGGGGCCATACCCCTTGGAAACGCTGGCATAGGAAATCCTGGTCCAGGCATTCCTGGAGCAGGGAATGGTCCAGGAACAGGCATTCCAGGAGTGCCAGTTGGAGGCATCATCATTGGGGGCCGCATCCCCTCCCCTCCTGGTCCAGGTCTCATTGGACTGCCCATAAAGTTTGGTGGTATTGGTGGAGGTGTCATCTGTAACAGTAAAATTATCTTAGCATCAATATCTAATAAATTGAAATTTTTAGCATGCTTTTATATTAGCTGATAATTTAATTTCTTTTATTTTTGATAAGGGAGAATTGATTAATAAATAAGTAACCTAAATCCCCTCCCCAGTCCTTTTTAAACTGTTCAACGTAATTTTGTATCCAATAACAAATGTATATTCTGCAGAAAATTCCAATAAAAATTAACATATCTAATGAAAATTCTCTACCTCATAAAACAAAATCTTATGGATTAAGAAACAATTACACTATTGAAAGAGATTATTAAGCTTGTTTGTCCTAAAAAGATAAAAAGAAGCAATCAATGGCATTAAACTCTTTTTAAAAGTAGATAAATCCCACTTCTCAAAGAAAAAGAAAAATTTAATTAGTATAATTAAATACATTTGTTTATATAGTTGACACAGCAGTGGTTTCAGTTAGATATGATAAGAATTCTAAATTCTGTCAGTTTTTAAATTTTGTTTTATAATAAATTTTCCCAATTCAGATATTAATTATAAAGTTATATTAAAACAAACTACAGAACACCTTTGGATACGAGTCCTAATAACATGCATACACAGAAAATGAAATATTATTTTTCCTTTTCAACTAAAATACAAGTAAAATTTTTGGTTTAAGGGATAAAAATGCATCACAAAGATCTTACTGGAAGAATTTAGAAAACATTTGTCATATGATTTAATCAGCCCACCAATATTCCTAACATGAATTATTCTAAAGATTGTTCATTTTCAGCAAATGTTAATATTCACACTTCCCATTCTAATTCAAATGGAGGAAAATTCAATGAAAAGTTCTATTAAAATCCCATACATATTTAAATTACATCCAAACAATATAGTCATCTATAACAAAAACTTTATTTATATTGGATAGAGGTTAAGTTATCATTTTTTTTATCAAGAATCTTTGTGAATTTATTGAACAAGTGAAAAAAATTGTGGATGAGTTTTATTTTAATATATTCAGTATCATTTGGAAATTCCACTTTCTCCAGTCTTTTGTAAGATTGTAATGCATTTGAAAATAAATGCAATAACTGTCAGAAAATTTAGATTAATATGAAATTACTGAAAACATATGTATAAAAATACTATGATTTTATAGTATTAAATATAAGTAAACAAAATTTAATTTCACAGAATACTAATCAAAAGCAAAATGAGTAATAAGGCTCAAGTACTTCATTTGGAAAGGAACCTTTACACAACAAAAATGAATTGTTTAAAGCATGGTTCATGAGTAAAATATTTTTTTTAAAAAAAAGCCAACTATTAGAAATTTAAACTGTTTGTTCAAAAATCTGCTATTTATATTATTGCATTTTTCAATTTTAAAGCATATAAAAATTTTACAAATATCCATTTTTGATACAACAAATATACCTTTCATACAAATAAAAAAGAACCATACTAGAGACATTAACTAAAATCATAGAACTGTATACAAAAAGAAAAAGTTAAAAGCTACTTACTCCAAATGGAGGTGGAGGAGGCATCATTAATGGCCGAGTGCCTGGAGGTCCATTTGAAAGATGCTTTGGACTATTTGATGCCTATGAATATAAATTAGAATATTTATCACAAAAATTAATGCAATATTAGGAACAATATATATATATATATATATATATATATATATATATATATATATAATAACAACAATATGATGACAGATGACAAATAATATTTTTAAGATTTGAAACAATAAATGCTGCAAGTAACAATTTTAAATAAAACTCTTCATTCAGACATTTTAAAGCTGACAATTATTCTTAAAAAGTAAAATAAATCATCTTGAAGATCATTTTGTTATTTTGCTCTCCAATCAGATATATTTATGCCAATAAAAGAAAGAGTTTCAGCATACATATTAGTGCTCTAAAAAAATAGATCATTAGAACTATGAGCTACCAAATAGGCACAGATAACTTTAAAAGGTAAGAATGAACATTTAGAGTGATTTTTAGAAAATTTTCATTAATTAAAAACTAAGCCTAAATAACTTTTAAAAATACAATCAAATCTTGCTTAATACGCATTTTTCAGAATGGTTGACAAAGTGAGCACAAGAAAATGACTACTTTTATATGACTAAAAAGTAAAAAAAGACTATGTTAACTAGCAATGTTTCACAAAACAATTAACAAAGAGACATTGTGAAGTCATTTGTTAGATTAGCCTGTATCTCAGATATCAATCCATTTTAAGCCTCTGTTTGAAGAGAATCCTTATATCTATATGGAAGAAACATGGCTCAATAATGTGATCGAGCACGACTCCAAACAAATGCCTGTGGAACCTTAACGGATGAAATTATGTCTGGCCAAGATTATGAGACTTAAAATGGAAAACAATGACAATGATGAGCTGGTGAAGGAAGAAAGTCAAAAATAATAAAGAACTTATAGAGTTTCACCCTGTCTCGCAACAAAAAGCTGTGCTGATCACAACAAAGATCTGGTCAAGAGAGGAGGAAATAAAAGCCTGAGCAGAACAACTTCAGTCAATCTTAATTATAAGATCTTATGTTAAGAAAAATCATCTTAAATAGGCAGTAGTTATGCATGCAATGAATTCATTTTAACAATAATGCTGTGTCTCATTTGTGCCAAATTTTGAAGCATACCAAAAGATACAATTTAATTATAATAAATTAAATTATAATTAATTTTTTGAAATTTATTTCAAAATGAATTGTCCTAATTTACATTAATTTTTTTAAAAAATGTTTCTTTTGATCAGTATTTTACATTACGAGGAAGATTCAGGAGCAAATTATGCTCATTAAGCTAAGTTCACTATATTGAAAAAAAAATTTTAATTTTTAAAATTTTTTTTAATTTTTTAAATTTTTTTTTTTTTTTTTTTTTTTTTTTTTTTTTTTCATAGTGCCAGTTTGGATGCTGTGCAATTTTTTTACTAAATTTTTAAGATTTTATAAACTTTTTTTAAAAATTTTCAGCAAATAGATTCATTGTGGCAATGAAATTTCTAGCATTTTCATTATTTCATTAGATAATTAATATTATTTTCTTCAAATGTTAGAAACAAAGGAAAAAAGATTCTGCTAATTATCTTATTAGCTTTCATACAGAATCAGAAAATAGAATTACCTCACCACAAAAGAGAAATATCCAGAAAATTTGAAAAAGATGACCAGACACTTTTAGTTAAATTTTTGATGGTACTATTATATTATGCAACTCGACTTCATTAGGTAAATTCTCCCTTTGTTGAGAGAATCATGAGCATCTAATTATGCCTTAAAAATTAATTGAAAGTAAACACAAGCAATATTCATGGCGAAGGTATTTACTAGGGGCAGTTAATAAAATAGACTAACAAAAAAAAAACATTAAGGGATATATAGAAATCAACTTTATAAAATTAATATTTATGTAATTCAATCTCTTCATTTTTAAATAATAAACATATTTTTTTCACTGGCATACAGAAAAAAAAAATTTATAGTAGAAGAGATCTCGATATTACTAATAACTCTCGATATTACTAATAACTTTAAACAGGAAAAAAAATTGATACATATTTTAACTTTTAATATTTAAAAAGAGAATTTTCCACAAATAAAAATTTTCTTTTCATAACAGGCACAAATTTTGGCATCTCAAGATTTGAAATCTGTCTAATAATGGTTGGATAAAAATTGTCTGTCATGTTTTTATGATTGTTTATAATTCTCAATCTCAAAGGTCATGTATTTCATTCTATTTAATCTTTATTTAAACATATATATATTTTTTTCTTTTTGGTTTAAACTATTTGATCATTTGCTGTTATGTACTAAGCTTAAATATTTTTCAAATTTTATTTATAGAAACTTTATTATGATTTTTTTTAATTAGCAAAGATTTTTATTTAATAACAGGCAATAAAAAAAATTTTCCTTTTCCTAATCTTCTCACTGAAATAACAAAATCAAATCAGCATTTTTATTAATTATTAAAATGTCTAACAAATGATAGTCAGGATATATATATATATTTTTTTAATCCTAGTTATTTTAACAACATAGCACATGCTTTATCCAATAGATGTTAAATGAGTCCATCAAATATGTTTGAATTCTTTTTGATCCAAAAGAAAGTAAAGAACCAAAGTCCACATCCAAAGTAAAATAATAATAATTTTCATGTTCAAGCAATCTTATTACAGATCATTATAAGAAACTATTATAATGCACATGGAAAATAGAATAAACTGATTTTTTTTTTCAAAACAATAGAACAATAAGAAGTATTTTTTAAATCAATTATTTAATTTATTTGTATGATCTACCCAACTCAAAATATAATTAATTTACTTTAAAAGATAAAGGAGATTAAAACTATGAGTGATGAATTTTCTTGATGTAGAGCTTTGTGTTTAGAAGTTCACCTGTACTTTTACTTCCTGGATAAGTTTAAGTTTAATATCTAATCTTAAAATTTATTATCTAAGGCAAATTTAAATGTATATAGAATAATAAATATGAAAGAAAAGATGGTACTTTATTACAACTAACTTCATTAATATATTTAAGTAAACATTTCTTTAATGCTCACAGCACCTTTACAGCAAATCTTGGATGCATTACTAGATTCTGTTTTTTCTGACAAGTTTTCATTCACATGACTCAATAGGTATTTCATAGTTTGCTTTTGAACATCAGTGATGTTGGTACAACAAGTAGCTTCAACTTGTGCACAAGATTCAGAAGTGAAAGAAATTCCTGAGACATGGGATCTTGATTTTTTTAGATGATTATTTCTCTGTAATTTGGTAGCTTTTTCTTAGCAGCTTCCTTTGATACTAATTTTTTTCCTTGCATTTACAGATTTCTGCCCAATGTAACATAGTTCTTTTTTATATATATAATTAAACTGCAGATTTCTTTGGAGATATAAGCTCATACTTCACAGTTTGAATGGCATCAAATGACTCTACAATTTGTCTATTTGTTTCAGAAGGGAGATCAAGTTCATGACACTAAACTCAACTCAAGTTTAGGTATGAAGGAAGGTGAGCATGGTATGTACCCTTTTTGACACTAAAGAAAAATGTCTGTAATTTTCAACTTCCAATTATTAACTAGCTCCTTCTACTGTGGTTGCCATAAACTAAACAGCAGGATAATTGAGCCTTTTCAAATCATAAGCACCTCTTTCTCCAACACTAATGGCATTAGTCATCAGATCTGGAAGATCTTTCATTAATATTAAAGAAAGAGAATGCTTCCAACAAACTCAATGAATTACTAATATAGATTGCAATAGCAAATTATCCAAGAATATTGTAATGTGCTTGGATAATCACAATTTGTAAATATTCAATATATGTTCAATACTTTCTTGGGGTTGTAGGGAATTTCTTCACTTATCTGACTTAGATTTTAGCACTGAAGTAAAAAAAACCTACTATACCCTCTCAAAAATAGATATTGTGGGAAGATAGAATTTTTTCTTGGGATAAATTCCCATTTTTTGTTTTATTAAAGAATAGAAATAGACAAGGAAATCAGAAGAGGAAAATAAAGCTGAAAACTACAAACCCGCAAAAGAATCACAATTCTGCTTTAATTCACCACAATTATACATAGAAAACAAAAAACGTTTGATAGAAGTAATTGCATATTAAATTTTTCTTCAAAAAATTACAACTTTGCTTTACGAAAACGGGAGAAAACTACAGCTATGTCTATATATGCACAATTCAAAATAATCTTGTGTCTTCATTCTAGGTTTTTATCTTGAGTAATCAAAATACACATACTAATACACTCAAATAATATTTGACAAGAATAAATATCTACCACACTTTTTTTACAATAATAATGAATATTCAAATGTATTCAAAGCACAATTAATTATAAAACTATAATAATCATGAGCAAAACGAAATACTATCTAAATGCTTTAAATTCTAATATCACAGATACCCCCAAAATTGCAAAAAACTTTTTGATGCTTTTTTTTTTTTTCCATACAAGAAAATAAACATTTCAACTCGGTAAAATGTTTCCGATATAAACGAATAATGTATGTTTTGCCATTAGACAAAATTACTTATAAAACGAGACAGAGTTTTGAAGATTTCACAAATTATCAAACAAAATTGTAAATTTAATAGAGCTCTAACAAATGAAATAAAAGCAATAAACGTGCTTGAGTCTTAAAGAAGATATTTTCAGTTTAACAATACATCTTTTGATATGGAATTATTGAAGACAATAAGCGAAATGCCGGTTGCATTTCATGTCAGCATGAGCATAATCATAATATTCTTTCACATACTAACGAAATCGCCAATAAATGTTTAAAAAAATGAAAGAGTGATCCTTTTACCAAAAATAATTAGATTAATTTTATTATAAAAAGATCGTCATAAACATCAAACATCATATACACAATGAATTAAGATTTACATACCATTATGCATATAAACTAATTAAGATGATGAATCGCTAAAACAGATATTGACGAAGATAATCACATTTTATATTGTAATAAATGTGAAGAAGCATAGAAATCTTACAAATGTGCGCTATTGACTTAATTTTACATGAACAAATTGAAAATATACCAACGATATTAAGAGTGTTGCCAATATCACATATAAAATATAGAAGGTTTTTTTTAGCTTTTTCTAAATAAGCTACCATAGAAGAATAGCAAGTAGAACAGCATATAGAAGACTATAAAAGAATCTTCGTTTAAGAAATCGGAATATAGGACTATCAATTTTAATAAAAAGTATTTATTTTTTGAAAAATAGTGGTTCATTCGATTAGTTGAGTACTTATTTGTATAAATTTTCAACAATTAAGAAAGTAGTTTGCATAGCAGATCTGTAGAGATTCATTGATTACTTTTTTATTGGGGGGGGATAGTACTTTGCGATCCGATAATGAAAAAATCATTTTATATTCAAATTATATGATTCTAAAAAAATCCTTATAAAAAAATTGATTTCCCCAGTGACACTAACTAACTACATAAAATAAATTAATTTAAAAAATAAAAAGAACGTAAAAAGGACGAATTAAATGAAGTTAAAGAAAAATTACTACTTATAGATATTAAAAATTTTACTTTTAAAAAAATTATCCATCTTACTTTCACTATATTTAAACAATGAAAAAAATATTATATACAGCCAATTATTAAGAACGTTAATGAGAAACACTGCTTACATAGAGAACTTTACCATTTTCTTGATATAAATATTTTAATTTTCATTAACTATGTCAAAGCTAAAAATCTTTAAATGGCTTTGGAAAGATTGTAATTTTCTTAGTATTCCATATAAATATTTAAACTGCCACCTCTAAATCTTAATTTTTTTTCTTTTTGCATTTCAATAAAAAAAATCTTATTTTCACTGAAATTAACTCGTCTTTGACTTCGAATTATATTATTAATTCAGAAAAGTCATTAAATTAAATGAACAATCCGGAATTATATGTAGAAGTCCACTCTACATATAATTGAGTGGTGAGAAAGTATCATAATTTATAAGTGAGTTTTAAATTTCGCCGAAGTCTAGTGGCTATGACATTGTCAGATAACTCAAACGTCTTAGGTTTGAATTTCAAAGTAAGGTGAAAGAAGAAAAGGCATCACATGTCGATTAAAAACAGTCAAGAAATTCAGAAAGAACTTTTTAACTCGACGCTTCTTTCACACTTTAACAGGCAATTAAAACTAATGAGAATAACTATAAATGTACTTGAGAACATTTAGTATTGGAACAAATTCGTACAACACCAAAATATTTACAGTATTGGAAATTGTATTGCACTATTTTGGAACCCAATATTGAGAGATATAACGAAAGTCTTTTATTTCGCATTGTTTTAAAACATTATTACACACCATTGTTTTTCAAAACTTTACAATATAGAATGCTTCTGACGAATGATTTTTCTTTACAAAGTCACTCTTAAGTCTCTCTCAAACTAGACTTTCGAAACAGAAGATGAAAATCAAATAATTTTTTTTTAAAGAAAAATCACATATATTGCCAATTATTGACAAATAGAATAACTTTTCTCTTATTTTTGTATTTTTTTTTAATTTGATTTTTTCTAAATATAGTTAAGGGGAAACCTTCACAGCCCATTTGTTTAAATTAACACAAATGGACTGTGTTAATGGATTGGTACACAGTTTGTATAAAAATCTAAAAATGGACATTCTGGGGCGATTATCTAAAACTCTTTTCAAAACAAATGCAATTTACACAATATTGAAAAATTTGGGGAAACAATCTTGGTAAATTATTGTTTTACAGTATTGAAACCATGACAATATAAGACGTTTTGAGTAATATTGAATTCTAGTGAAAAAAAAAGTATTCGGACATTTCCACTAGCTCAAAATCTATAAAAGTAAAATTTGAATAAAATTTGTCACTTAATTTGAAAATATGTACTGTTTAAAAATATGTTAATTGAATTCATATGAGTGGCTATCTATACATTTATACTTGCATAATCTTGAAGTTTTCCAGTTAGAACCCTCAAATTTTAGTCTTTTAAATAATTATGAGTAAGAAATTCTTGGATATAAAATTTTAATAAATTGGTTCAAAATAACTGAAATTATACAAGAAAAAGATTTAAGTCCTGTTTCAATATATACAAACGTAGCAAACAGATGACTCACTCTTTTAGTAGTTTCCTACATTCGAGTTCCTTTTTTATTTCAATCGTTAACATCCTAACTCTGCTTTAAGAAAGATTTTGATTTTAAAATTTACCTTTAGAAGCGATGAAATATGATCAAATGAGAATTCGAAAATTATAGGTCTGTTTTCACGATTAATTGTAAAAGATGAAGAACGATAATTAAATTGTATTCTCAAGACAAGCAGTTTAAATTAATAAAAAATTCTGCAAAAGTTTAAAAATTATCTATACTTATAATAAAGCTCAATGTGTGTGTGTGTGTGTGTGTGTGTGTTGGCGCTCTACAGGCCAGACCGTTCAACTTACAGCTACCAAATTTGGCATGTCTATACCTTGGAAGTCGGGAATGTGCACCTGGGGGTAATTTTTTCGAATTTTTAATTAGAATTTTATTTATTGAAAAATTAAGAGAAATTTTGGCGTGTTTCTACTATAACTTCCGAAAATATTACCGCACAAAAAAGATTTTTACATGAAGTTAAAGATCAAAAATTTATCTTTTAAATGATACCAATGTTTTAACTTTAAAATTAAATTTCTATTTTTAATGAATTTTTAAATAAATATTTTAAATATATTTTTCAACAATTTTTTTCGTACAAAATAAAAATAAAATTTAAGCTGCACGATCACGTGTAGCATTCATGGAGAAAAAATAGCTGTTTTCTAAGTGTTGCCATCACATTGATTAAAGCTCCAATTAAAAATAAAATCTTTTTGGAAATGAAATCGTCTGTAGGAAATGAAATAAATAAGAAGTATTATTTTTTTTTCTAAAAAATAAATTCAAGAAAAATTATTTTATGATCTTTTACACTCTCTATATTATTAATCCAATAAATCAGTTTTATTTTAAGGCAAGTTTTGTTTAATATAAACAGGATATTCATTCAAATCAGGGCCACACAGCTAATTTGTAAACCTTTAGTAAGACACAGATCTGCTAAAATGGTCTAAAGGGAAAATGATTATATTTTATGTAACTTGATTCAATAAATGCTCTAATAAATAACGAATTTTTGATTTTACATAAAGCTTCTGCTGTGGAAATCACGATTAACAAAATGTTATTGAAACACTAATATTTTAAATAAAAAGAGTTAATTTCCAATCAACTAAATCAATCACTTAAACTGACTGATTTATGAAAATTTGAATATCACTATTCAATAAAAAAAAAGGATAATTTTAGTTTTTCCATCGATCGCTTCAAAGAAAATACGCCAATCAGCGCGCAGGTTTCTCAAGATTAATTGGCTTAAAATTATGAAAATGTTGAGTTTTTCTAAATTTTGAAAGCAAAACTAAAAACTGAATTTTATGCTGAATCTGAAAAATTTTTGTTGAAATATTCTTTGAGATATTACATAAATTATGAAATCTATTTTGTAGTTCACATAAGACTTAAATACCGAGCGATTCTGTTTGCAATACTTATATTCAATAATAATAATAATAAATAAATAGCAATAAAGATTATAAATAAAATAAAACGCTTAGTTTTATTAAAAAATATCTTTATATTAATTGCAATTTCATCATTTCCACTTTAAATTAAAGTTGAAGTTTTACCTTAAATGACAACAAATTAGGGAAATATATATAGTAAATTGAACGAAACGATCTAAACAACAGTATAAGTTTGGTATGACTATCAAAATTGGAAGAATTGGAAGAAAAATAAGAGAGTAGTTTATGACTATCAAAATTGGAAGATTAAAAATGTTTTGTTTGAGAATCTATTAAGAGACCAGTTACTTAAAATATTTAATTGAAAATTGTAGTGAGCTGTAATACTGGCGAACCGGCTGGTCGCCAAAGGCGGCTAGTTATTAATAAAATAGCTTAAATCAAATTTTTTTGGAACAGTTGAAAAATAAGAGAGTAGTTTATTTTACAACACTTTCCTTTATAATTGGAGAACAAATAGCTTAACGCTTTTGATTTATTTTCAAATTTCCACCAAATGATACTTTAAAACTTTTCTAAGAATTATTTTTATACTTATTATCATATTATCAAAAAGAGTGGAGAGAAAATGCATTTATTAAAACGTTTCTAAGCTTTTCCTTCATTTTTTTTTAATAAAGGTATTTTATTATAGTCTAGTGCATTGCATTATCCATACAGTAGGACTTCCTTTTGTATTTTGTTTATTCATTCGTACATTTAACTTTGTCCAAATTCGTATTTTTCACATAGTTTTGCTTTGTACTTTCTTATTTTTTCTTAGCTCAAACATTTACTTTTTAAAATTTGTTACTGGATGTGAGTGAAATGTTAAGTGATTGACATTGTAGCAGGGGATAAAAATTATATTCTTGCTTTCCTTTAATACTGAGAAAAAAACTCATAACATATTGAAAAAAAAGTCATTTCCAGAGCGGAACCAATTTTTAAGGAATTTTACTGCATAAAAATATACAGAGTAGTCATTTTTCAAGATTAATCTGAAATAATCTTTTTGAAAATGCTTTGACATTCAAGATTTAACCTTTCATCAGTTGTAAGTCATTAGTATTAGATTTTTGATGAAACAATATATAGATAGTGACCTTCTGCTAAATCATCGCTATCAAATATAGCTAAATCATCGCTATTCGAAGTTACTTTAGCAGATAATTTGTGCACTTTATGGGGAAGATTATGGACTTCCACAGTCATGTTTTGGGATATATTTTCATCAAATTTCATACTCCATTGACAATCATTATAATTTTTGCTGTTACTTTGTGCGGGCTTACTGAAAATACAATGGTGTACATGTGACCCTCTCTTTTGATATTTGAAAAGTAAACCTATCAAGATGTGCTTAATATCAAGAATATAAATTCGAAGAGTATAAGATTCATTGGATATTGGCAAAAAAGCTAAAAGATCAGTCATAGAAATTTGAATTATCTCATGGATGCGTGGATGAAAAGTCACCAAGTTGATAAATAAACAGCTTGCTTCTTTTCTGATAGTTATAATAATAATGGGATTGGGTTACACCCACCCCCCTTAAATGACAGGATATTCCTTCCATGAGAAAGGTTATGTTGTGGCCGATGATGGCCATTGAGATAAAAATTCTATTTCTTGCTTTCCGCTATTGCGACAGCTGTTACTCAGATTTATTCGGATTCCAAAGCACTGAGAAGGAGATTTCAGTGTTTGGCACTCTGTGGCATATTGTGGTTTATACTGAAATTAATGTTGGAAAAAATATGAAAGGAAAAGTACTAAGATAGTCAATTCTTTAAAAATGTAATACTTGTGGAGATTTATTAGACAACTTTTTAAAAACAAGACAAAAAAATCACAAAATTTATTTTTATTCAATTAAAAAACTATTTTATTATTTTACAGATATACCCGTTATTTTCTTCTTTCACTTCATCTTCTTTTTGTGTACAGATAACATTGTATACAAGCTGTCAAAATTATACTGAAAACTGTAACCTCAGGGTGAAATACTTAATCGGTGCTTCAGTTGAAATTAATACAGATATGCTTTCCTTCTCCCTTAAGAAAGAAGGTAAATACAAATATAAAGAAAAGGATTATGCATCAGATGGTGGAGTCACGACGATGCTTCCCTTATTGCACCGAATGCATAAATGCAGGATGAGGCTTAACGCAGTTCCAAACCCGGAAAAGATGCTCACCCAAAGAAAAGTTTTGTGACCACCCAAAGTGTCGAAACCGATTCCAGCCAGCACGCACCCAATTCCAGCACCTAAAAAAAAAACATTGTAACTAACAACAAACAGGAAGAAAAAAAAAAGCGGAAAAGCATACCAAAAATTGAACCACATATTTAGTGACAGAAAAAAAAACTTATGGTTCAAAAAAGAAGTTAAATGTGCAATCCTAAATTTTTGAGTTCATGATCTTACCAATAGAAACCAATCTACCTGTAAGCAGTGCTTACTTTGTGTTATATATAAGTATATATAAAAGAAACTCAACAAAACGCAGTGGGTATGATGTGGTGGTATTAAATTGGTTTCTGTGTCTGGTGCGCTTGGAACGTATCTCACTTGCTACATTATATACGTTAAAACTTTGCACACCGTTGCAACTGTTGCTTTGTTGAATCAAGTGAATTTTTTTATTATTACCTATTTATTCTTAAATTCAATTATAGTTATTTTTTAGCAATAAAAAAAATCTCAATTTTTTTCCGGAATTCAGAGATTGTTTCTAAAATTTTATATTTCTAATAAGCTGCATTATTTGATATTAAAGATCCTCTCAACAAAGCGTGAATTTGCCTAATAAAATAGAGTGCTAGTAAAGTCTTACTTTAAATTTATGTTGTCTTTTGGTGGGATATCATTTCATTTTCTACTCGCATAATTCACAGAATCGTTTTTCCTTAACTTTCAGCATTGGAAGAAAATCATGAAATTGTAAATTTGCTGAAAAAATGAGAACGGTTGGAATTTCATTCTGATAATGAAATTGCTAAATGAAATGCATACAGAAAAAAATTTAATTGGCAAAATATAGAGAAAAAAATAGAAAGGTAATTAAATTAGTATTATTAAAAAGATAATTTTTTTCTTAATTTTAAAATGATGTAAAAACTAACTTCTTGCTCTTACATTTTAGTAAGTTATAGAAGTTCGGAAAACCGTCAAAATTTTACTCAGTTTCCAACAAAATAAAATTTTTAAAAATTACTTGGAGAAGCATATTTTTTTCTTCGTAGATACAACTGTACCGAATTTAGAAGCTCTAAATATAGATGTCTTTTCTATTTAGTACAGCACACTAAAGCACTTCCTTTTATGAGAACTGAATTATCTTGACATTCACAACAGATTTATCATGAAAACTTCAAAATTCTAGCCCGTGGTGTCATGCCAACAGAACCACAGTTCACTTTATTTTGAACTTTTTTGGAAAACTAATTAAGATTTTTAAAACTTTATAATTAGAAGTTTGCTTTTTGTGCTTGCAAGCGCTAAATTGTCCCATAAAAATTAGGATTTACATAATTAAGTGAGATTTATTCATCTCTGAAAAAGAATTCGCAAAATAGATTAGTCATTTCCACTGATACTTGTTTCATACATTATAAAGTTCGAGCTATTTAGATCACCAACTCATATCTTGGAAAAATGATTAATGCATAATGAAAATTTTAAATGTTTGTTCTGTTCAAGCATCTTGATTACAAACTGGAATTAATAACTTAGTACCTGAAAGTTTACCTATTCGTGATATTAACTTTCCTATCGTTTTAATGTGCTTTTGCAGCTATTAAAATTTAAAATAACAAAAAAAGCATTTACAATTAATGTAAAATCATCTCTAGCATTAATATTTTAAAACTCAATGCTATCGAAATAGTTTGAGCTCTGCATCCGATGGAACATGCAGTATTTCGAATGTTGCATAAGATAAATATTTTTTAAAAATAAGAGTGCTTCTTAATTATTACATGACATTTAAAAAGAGGAGAGAAATATGATCAAATCTTAGTAGAATTTTTTGAAAGCTCTACAAATCGTAAATTTTTCGACAAGATTCTCTAAAAAATGGACAATTATATTACTTTATCTCTATATAACGGAAATTTATCTTGCTTTCTCTTGCTGTTAATTAATTTACAATTCTTTAAACTCAGCCAAAGAATTTTTTTCTTATAATATTCAGGAGATTGTGTCATGGAAATAAATAAAAATAAGGCAATATATCAAAAATAGTGTTGAAGCGAATATGTGTATTAATTATGTTGTAATAAATGTTCTTTTCTATTATTTATTATATTTCATAATTTCATAAGAAAAATTTCTTTATGTGTCTGCATAAAATTTTACGTAAATTCATTGTTTTCCTTCAAATAATTATTCGTAATTGAAAATCTTCTATTACTATTCATCTCTTATACAAAATTCCTCGATTTTTGCTTTATTTAAGTCATACTGTTCTTTAAAAAATAAATTTTTAAAAGTGCTGAAAGATTTCACAAATAATGAGAGTACACATCAATTATATCTTAAGCTTCAAAATTATTATTCTTCAAATTATACTTTTGCTTCAAAAATGTTGAGAAAATAATAATTTATATGATTTTTTGTTAACTTTACATAAAAAGATGAAATTTGAGCATAATATCAATTAAATTATTTTTTAAAAACTTATTAAAATGTTTTAGTTTTGAAATTAAAATATTTTTAGAAAAAATTATATATGAGAAAAGTTATTATTAATTAGTTGTAATAATAATAATTATTATTAATTATATTAATAATAATTAATAATATTATTATTATATCATTAATTATTATTAGTTGCTGCTGCAGAATAAATACTTTTGGAAACATCGTTTGAAATTTGAAATAGCTATCTTGTTTAATTAGGAATGATAGAAAAAATGATATTTATTTTCTTGTCGACAATGAATATATACATTAAAATTGAATGTTATATAAAGGAGAAAAATAAAGGCGTTTTATTCAATTTTTTTGTCCTTTACTTTAAATATAATAATTGCCATGCTTCTATGCTTATAAACTTCGTGCAAGTGCAAGCAGTAAGTAGGCAAAATTTTATCGCAATCGGACGAAAGGTATGGCAGAGCAAAAAATACGAGTAAACATTCCTTTTTACATATTAAATACTGAAATTTTTCGTTTCATCGTTTTGTCTAGCACACAGTAATTATTTCTATTAAATGGTATGCTCAAATAATGAATTTTTTTAATACATACCAATTCCTTCGTGAGTTGTAAATAATAAAGACTGAGTAGTTGCTTCTGTTCCAGGCTTAGCACTCTTTTTGGCATATGAAGCAACTGCTGTATAGTACACTCCGTATGTGATGCCATGAAGGCATTCAACAGGTAGTACAAACCAGGGATTCTGCAAGAGACTGTACCACAGGAATCTGATAGCATAGGACAGAAGAGATGCAGTCATGATGTTGAAATGTCCCATTTTATCTATCATCCATCCCGAAAAGAACATGCAAGGAATTTCGCCCAAAAAACATTGCACCGCTTGTGTCACACCAAGAAGAAAACGGCTGCCACCAATTGCTGACAAAAACCACATCAGATAGAACCACACGAAGCCCGTGGCCATTCCATTCAACAAAACGCTTGTTTCGAAAGAGAGGAATTCTTTTGACTTTAGAACTGATCCAACATCTTTTAAAATGTCCTGTGAGAAATGTGGCTTCACCATGTCCAACTTCTGAATATTCCAAATAGCCAGAGCGGAAAAAACCGCCATCAAAATCCAAGAAACTAAATAATCATCAGTAATGTCATTGATAAAACCACCAATGGGACATATGATTCCCCAACTTATTGCTCCCCATAATCGTTGACGGCCAAATTCTGCACCAGATTTTTGTACGCTTTCGCAGCATGCTGTGTCTGAGAGCGTAAACAGGGCGCTAGTACACGTCATAGCTGTTGTAGTAAACAATGCAAACAGCCAGAACTGAGAAGTCAAAAAATCGTTTGTATTTTTTGATTCAGAAGATTCTGTCGAATGATTTTTAATTGCTTCACAGGGGACGAGGTAGCAGTATCCTTCGGAATTCCAATAAATTCTACAAAAAGAAGATGATACAGAAGCTGATGAGTTTATTTGCAAATCAAGAACATTACTTTGATCGACCATGAAAGTCAGAGAAGTATTTGTAGAGTTCAGTTCAAAATTTTGCCAATTATTTTTATTGGATGTTATTTCACTAGTATATATCATGCATTCATTAAGAGACTTTGATAAATAGTCAACAGAAATTAAGCTCGATAAGTCTTTGTAGTTGATATCTTCTTCGGAGATACTATTTATTTGATGATTAAACTTTTTATTTAAAGTCAGATCAGAAAAATTGAAGTGTTCTAATGGAAATACAAATGAGCTGTGATTAGTTAAGCTGTCGGTGCTTTTGTCAATTTTGGGTATAGTTAACAGAAGAAAAAAGAATATTGTCTGACCGATTGTTAAAGTACAGATGATAGCCTTGAGTTTGTTGAAATAATCAGCCAGGTATCCCAGGATAGGTTTGCTCACCACAAACATGAATTGCTCTACCATCAATACAGCAGCTAAAGAAGAAGCAGATAGTCCAATTCTATTCCTCGCAAATACGGATATGTAAGGTAAAACCATACTTAATCCTGCAGAAAAAACAAAAATTATGCTTTATTTGTCATAATATAAATTTCTAAAACTTACAAAAAAAATTTTTTTTTTCAACAATGTGAAAAATGTATGCTTTTTAGTGAGATTTATTATGATGGTAGGTTCACACTCGGCGAATTATAAGATGGCCAGCAGTAAGCGGCGCATGCGTAGAAAGGCACAAAAATCCTGTTCGGTCCATGACAAGTAATATATCGACGAGACAACAACCACTGTATTGTATTTTTTTTTCTTTTCTTTTTCTTACTGAGCATGTGTTTGTAGAATTTGGCGGGGTTTTTTATTTTATTTATTTATTTATTATTTATTTTTTTTTTTGCCCCAAAATAATTTATCACTTTTCATAATTCATTCCGCCATTTTTTGCTCTCTGTTCTATCTGATGCGAGGTTGTGTATGTGTTTTCATTTTATTTGCCATTTTTTTCTATATTTTTTTCAAATTTAGGCATGTTGACCGTTATTTTATTTTACCATGTTTCTTTGTGTAAATATCCATCATTTTAATTCGATGCAACTGAAAAAAAAAATTTCAGAAACGCCAAAATGGCAATTTATAGCCAAGCATGGAATGCCTGAATCTATCTTATGAAATTATGACAAACATAAATCAGTCCATTTCTAGCCAGTCCCTTTCTTTCCCTTTCCCTGCGCTGCCTACTGTCCGTTTTATAACTGACCGAGTGTAAACCTGGCATGATATTTCAAAGCATTATGAAAATTCATTTTTATTTAAATTATCACGAGCAAAGCAAAGTGTTGCTTTAAAAAATTAAGATTTCAATAATTGTTTTGTTGCTTTGCATACATAGAATTTACATGTATATTAATTTAATATAAAGCACTTTTTATTTGCAAAAAATCATTTCATTTACTTTTAAGCGATTTTGAACTTATTTCTGTAGGTAGTCTTTCGAAATTATCAAATTTTAAAAGCGTTGATAAATATGTCGAAAAATAATTAATAAAAGATTATCATTAAACAGTATAATTTATAAGATATTATTTTTAATATTTTAAAATTTATTAAATATTTATTGTTGACACTTGTAATCGGCGCTCATTCTGTATGAATAAATCTCTAAAAATCAAAGTATTATTTCATTAGATTATTTTTTTCCTTAGCCTTTTATATTTCGTATCCGATTTTTCACATCAGTTTTAAATATGTGTTTTATCATTGAATTTTATTAATTTTTCGCTCTCCTCCAAATAAAAATTTTAAATTCATTTAGCTACATATCTTACAAGAATATTTTGTTATTTTTTATATGCAAAATATTTTCAGAAAGAAATTCATTAATTTGAAGAATTAATTAACCTGATGAATTATCCCGAGTGGATTGCAGTTAACTTACAAACTATCGGGAGAAACATGGACAAAACAAGTCAATCAGATACGGCAGAGGCTTTCAGATTCGTCATAACTTATAGCTTCTAGCAGTATTAATCTATCTATCTATACGTATATAAAGCTCAATGTGTGTGTGTGTGTTGGCGCTCTACAGAAAAGACCATTTGACCTACAGCTACCAAATTTGGTACATGTATACCTTGGAGGTCGGGAATGTGCACTTGGGGTCCCTTTTTTGGAAATTTTAATTAGAATTTTAATTATTAATTAAAAACTAACTTTCCCGCCAAAAAAAATCTTAATTTCCCCACCGCCAAATGAGTAAGAATTAAGCATTTTTTCCCACGCTAATGACACTTAGGTTTAACATTTCTCGGTCGATTATTTCAAACGATTCTGTTTATTTTCTTAATGTTTGATGCATTTAAAATTAAACGTTGTTAATTAATCGATCTTTCAGATTAATTCTGAAGTACTTTTGAAGTAAAATAAAACAGAATAAAGGAAATTAAAAATTTCTAATCTGCATAGCGTTACCCCAACTGGCGTAGAAAAATTCACGCATTTGCGTTACCATAACTGGCGTTGAAATTTCACGCATGCGCATTGTGTTCTGATTGTTTACATCTATTTTCAAAGGAAGCGGACTAGATTTAAATTATTTTTAGGTTAGTTGTATGCTTTTGTAATTAAATTATATTTATGTTAGTTTAAGTTCATCGTCTTTTCAATAATTTTTTTTTTACCTGTTTTCGACCAATTATTTTAAACGATTCTGTTTATTTTCTTAGTGTTTGATGCATTTAAAATTAAACATTGTTAATTAATTGACTTTCTCATGATGAATCTGAAAAAATTTTGTTGACAAATTCTTGAGATATTACATAAATTAAGAAAGATATTCTTTAGTGCCCATAAGGTTTAAATGCTCAGTGACTCTGTTTTCAATAATAATATTACAAAAAAAAATGCTTTGTTTCAGTAAAAAATATTATTAGATTAATTGCAGGTTTATCATTTCACTTTAATTTAAAGCATCAATTTTACGGGAGCTAACAGAAAATTAGAGAGATACAGATTACGTTATGACTGAAGGCCTTTATAATATTATGAGTGAATTGAAATTTGAAGTTTTAAAATATTTTAATGAAGAAGCTATTAAAGTAGGAATTACATGAAATATTTAATTATTAAAATTTTAACGAGCATTAAGATTGGCGAATCGGCTGGTCGCCAGAGGCGGCTAGTATATTATAAAATAATTTTCAAGCAGCAAATGAAAAGCTTAGTATAAAATTTGCAGTTATAGCAGAATTAAGATAATATAATGAATTTTGTTGGTAATTGTAAGGTCTAAATAGTGAAAAAAAGGCAAATAATAAATTTAAAAAGTTCAAAATAGCACACAAGATTTAAAATAATAAAAATTAAGATAAAAAAATAAGAAAAACATAGATAAATATAAAATAGATCATTCAATAAACACAATAAAACACTAATGTAAATAAAAAATAATGAAAATTACTATTAAAAATAATAAAGATAATTATGTGCGAAAAAAAGGCATTGATTGATAAGGTGAATGTGTAAATAATAAAAGCTATTACGTCATTAATAGGAAAATTAAATCTGCTTTAGATTACAAAACATATCTGTTCCCCCCTCACACACACACAGAAATTAGTCGAAATATCAAATATGAACGATTCAGAATATAAAAACTGAATTTATTTGCTTGGATTGGAAACAAAATAAAACATTGTGGTGGTATGTAGATTATTATGATCTGTGCAGGAAGCAACAGGACGAATGTTGTTGGAAACATTTCTTTAATAATCACATTCACACACTAAACAATTACAAACACAAAGACAAGACATTCACGCGCGCGCTTCACAGTTCAACATCACATCTCCTTCTCATTACAATCGCAATGCACTATGGGATGACATATGGGATGGCCCAATCAGGCATCGCCATCTAGTATCCAAAAGAGAAGATAAATGTAATGCTACTGCTACAACATATAATTATTAGTTTTAAGAATGACATGACAGTTTTTCAGTTGCTTCATTTTCGAAATACTTCCTTCACTCTTGCATTTATGAATATGATAGATTAGTAAATTTACAGCTCTGTCATTGTATTCAGAAAAGTTGATTACATTATCATATTATCACACCAGTTTATAAGAAGCTATTGCAAGCACTATTGTTTCTCTATTTGCTTTCAAGAAATTGTGACGATTTCATTATAAAACTCGTGCTAAACATCCTCTGAGCAATATTCTCCGAATTTATGAGAAACTTCTACAATTTCGACATCGGTTCTTTAATCAAGGTCCAAAACTTTATGAGGGTGGGGGCGTTTACTTATTAATGCATTTATTAGGCAAGGAGTGTTTAAATTTTGAAGAACGCCGAATCTAGAAGCTAGCGGTTTTATAAATTTGGAGAAAGAACGGAAATCCACAGAAATCTACAAAATAATGTCAACTTCTAGGAATAAGGTCAAGAAGTCCAATATCACTGCTCTTTCTCTGTGAAAAAGAGCGGTGATTATTGAGTAATATATTGAATTTCTTCCTCTGTGAGCAAAAGCAGTCAATATCTGATCTTATCTCTGAGAATCATAAAAAAGAGTTTGCCACTTTTTATTATAAAAATAACAAATCCTAGTTTCCGAATTGTTGTATTAATTTTTTTCCTTCTTGATTTTGTGATAAAAAGGCAGATCTTTTTTATTTCTTTGTTTTATGATACAAGGGGAAATGTTGTGTCATTCAGCTAACTAAAATAAAAAAAATGAAAACTTGAAATAAATTCTATAAAAAAATATTACGAAATTTAAACAAATGTAGACTTTAATTAGAACATGAGCACAAAGTCCTTATATTGTTGTTGCCTATGGCACTTGTCATAGAGAAGTCCGACGACAATGTCAGCGATTTTAAGACGAGTTTCAGCCTCTCTTCTTTCAGTAGCGCCATCTAAGGTCAACAGTACGTCTTAGCTACTCATGCTTGCACGGGACGGACTGCATTCATATGTTTCATTCATTCATTCACAAATTGTGACTAGAAACAGACAACGATCACCTTTGATTCAGCACCCATAGTAGTATGGTCTTGACTTGGAGGGCCTTGTGGCTATAACAGAATTATACGCGCACCAGCCACCATGTTCATCGAGAGACTTCGGGTGGTTGGATTCGATCTCACAACCCAAAAGATGCGAATCAAATGCCCTACTAATCAGTATCCTGGCCACTCGAAGTCCTTATTAGAATATGAATCAACCAATAAAAAAGGTTCCAGTACCACAACAGTTTTTTTCTCAGAGGGTTCCCAAAGTTCCGGAGTCCCCAGGCCGTTGCCTAGTCTGCCTGTTTCATAATTCGACTCTGGCCAAGATAGGATGTCCGTAACATTCCGATTCAAGAAAAATACTTCTCTTGTAGTTATTTGATATATATATTTTTAAGTTATTGCTTCCTACGGCTCTTGCCATGGACAAGCCCGCTGACGAGGTCAGCGATTTTAAGCCTAGAGAGTGTCTCTTGTTCTCAGTAGAGCTATCTAGGGCTTAGGATACGTCTTAGCTACTCATGCGTCATAACCCTTTTCACGGGGCTGACTTCATTCATGCATTTCATTCAGTCACCCACAGGAAGATGATAGACACACATTCACTTGCACAACCCCTTTTTACATGAGGGTTCTTTCACAGATTAGAACTCAGAGGAAGAACACCATGCCCGAGTCAGGACTCGAACTCGGGATGCCCAGATCACGAAGACGACGCGCTGCCCCTAAGTTAGGACACCGGCATGTTCTTTAAGTAAAAATAATATATGATCGAATATCCGAAAGGAAACTCTTAAAAATTTGGATTCTTATTTTTTTTTTAATATTTTCTCTTTATTATTATTCTGTCAATTGTAAAATATATATAAAAAATGGGAATCTGATTCAGACATCCTCCACTTCATCTAACTGCATTTCAAAATTTATTCCCGGTTATCTTTGTGTTGATTCAAAACGGGTGCCAATCTTCGAAAACAAATCTTTATATCATATGAATATTGTCTAAGATGCAAAAATTTAAGAAACATTTCAAAATACTTTATATTCCTCTGACAAACATAAAAAAATCTATTTAACAATCTGTAAATGATCTTCAAAAATCTGGTATTTGTGGATAAAATTAATATGTCTACATTTTGATAAGATAATGGTATTCTTTCAGGAAATCAATACTTATTGTACTCTTTTTATTTCATATTTAAGAATTATTCTAATGAGTATACTTTTTTTAAAAAATAAGAAGGACTCTAACCTCCCATGAATAGGAAATAATGCAATTTAAAGCGAACCATTTCTTTGTCAATGTGCCACAATTTCTTCCGGACATCTTCCTCTTTTTTCATGGTCGTCTCCAATGGAATGGAATAAACTTCCATGGTCTTTCCATTTTTCCGAGAAGTCATTGTGAGCTGTTCTGACTATAGATCTGAAATACAATATAGAGATGCTTACAAAAGCATTGTATGTGAGTCAAAGATTCTTTTCTATAAATAAATTTTGATTTTTTTTAAAATAAGAAGCTTATGATTTAAATAAAGTTCAAAATTAGAGTAATAAAACTAGCTTTTCTAATTTTGTTTAAGTTTTCAACAGCAAAAACCGCCGAAATTTGAATTGTAAACAACGAGTATTTTTTACAATAGATATTATATATGATATAAAATATACACTATTTCGAAAGAATGAACTGTTTTTATTTTAAAACATCGTAAAAATATTTGTTTCTAAAATATTTATCTTCTGATAATAAATCAAATTGTGTGTCATGATGCTGTAATCTTCCAGTTCATAACCACAAATCGATATGCTCAGCAAAAAAATAATTCAAAATAAAATCACTCCAATATTAATGTGTCACAATATTGGAGTGATTCGATAATTCGAAAATAATAATTATGAGTATTATTATGATAATTCGATAATTCAAGATTCGATTATAATTATGTGTTTATTTTCACTCTAATTTTCACTCGACATAAAAATTTAGAAAAATAATAAATATCATATTGTTTGAAAAATCTATAAAAAATACATAACATTTCTATTAGCCCCTTAAAAATATACTACAGCACAAGAATAAATAAAAATAGGTTTAACAGATAGCATAATGTTTGTAAATATTATAATATGAGAATTAGCATGATTGGAATGTAACAAATGTTTCGAGAAAAAAGAGGAGAAAGACTTGTAATTTTTTTATCTTAGGGGGCTTATGTTAGTTATAATTTTAAAAGTTAGTTTATAAGCTTTCAGTTTTTCAAATCTATATATATTTCTTTAATCAGTGGTATATCCCCTATTTTTTAGATCAAAATTGAAACAATGATTTTTTTTTTCAAGATACAAATTGTCATAGTTCCCCTAATTGAAAATTTTGGACGGTCATATTGAGTGTTTTAAGTGAGCTTCAGTAATCTACAGATATTTTTCTCGCTCTTTCTTTAAAAAATTTGTTATTCACCGTCTCCAGCTTAGAATTGCGGCCTTCAGGTAGTGCCTTAAATTTCTTGCACACCATTAAAAAACAATAAGGACGGAATATAGATATTTGATGAAAATCTAGCATTTTTACTAAATCTATCGTGTGATCTTTGACTATTAATTCCTGGTATGTAGTTAATACACAAGTGTTCGAAAGTCGAATTTGGATATTTTTTATATACCGTTTAAAACAAAACTTTTATGTGTAATTACAACTGTAGTCATATGATTCTGCAATAAATTTTATTTATTTAAGCCATTGTATTTTTGAGCAATGTTTTTACATACATTTGAAGTGATGACAAGGCTCAACTTTTCGAGAGATTTAATTCAAAATTTGACAAAAATTTACATTTTGAATGCCAAACTTATCTGGCTCATTACGTTTTGTAAATATTATATGCGGACTGTCAGACAGAACAGGCTTCCTCTGAATAAATTTTGTTCAAAATGTAGCAGAAATCTACAAATTTGGTGTAAAGTCCATATACCTAATTCCTTCCATCCAATTCAAAGTGTTTTTGAACTATCATGACAGCAGATAAACCGACATGGTTTCGAAAAAATGTTTCTTGGATTCAGAGAGATCTGAAATAGGGAGACTCATAAAAATTTCGCAGTAGATTTGTTTTTAGATAATTATTATATTTTCGCTTTTCATTTATTATATGCGAGAAAGTAAAAAAAAAAAAATCTTTTTGATTACAAAGAAAAATGATATTATTCGCTTATTATTAAGTATCAATATTTGATAATTGATTTATAGATGAGAAATTTCTAATTCATTATGAATTATATATAAATATATAGGATGGAATAGCCTGGTTGGTAGGGCGTTGGATTCGCATCCCTTGAGATGTAAGCCGAAGCCTCTCCGTGCCGATGGTGGCTGCTGCTCGCATAAATCTGCCGTAGCCGTTCTTCTATATTCGGAGCTGGAGAGAATACGCAGAAATTAAAAGCTTATCTTTGTTGGGAATTTTGACTGTTACTGTGTTTTCACCTAAAGCAAGGAATATTGGAGATTTGCAGGGGGTAAAAAGATTATTCTTGCCTTTCCATTTCCTGATAACCGGCTTGTCCACTGGTGTGGAAGACCTCCCGTTTCTGACATACGCTTCTTTTACTAGGAAGATATTCGGGGTGATCCTTTGAGCTATTTGTACGAGAGAGTTTGTTGCTACTTTAGATTTGGAGAGATCAATCTAAATAATTTTAGACAATTCGATACGTTTTGAAGAAGCGGCCAAAAATGAGTCTGATCAAAGAAAAGTATCTTATGCGAATTTAGTAAATCGAGAGTCATTGCTTAAATAAATATTAACTTAGTAACTTACTGTTTTCTGGTATAAATGCACCTCTCTTATATAGCAAGGACAGAAATGGGCAGCAGCAGAGTGTCGGATGTTATAATCGGTGCCATTTTTATAGTTTGATTCTAAATACTGCTATACTAAATTAAATGTTAATATTATAATACTTAAAAATTTTTAGAATTAGAAATTTTTGCAGATTTATTTATTTGGTAATATGGCCAACAATACTTTTTAATCGATAAGCTTGCTGCTCTCCAGGTCAACAATGTTAGGCAGCTACCTATCTGCCTATACTTGCTACTTCTATAAAGTGATAGTTTTTGAATGGATATAAAGATATATAGAAAATAGATAATTTAGTAATACCTACCTATTTAGATATCTTCTCAGAATTCAATGCACGGAGAAGCATTCAAACTTGAAGAAACAGGAAAACTTACAAAATGTTAAAGAGCATCTTATTTTTGAGGGTAGAATTGCAACATTTTGATATACATGGATAAAAAGACAAGAGACAGTGATTTTTTTTTCTTTCCTAGAATAGAAGAGAATAGTATGATTTGACTTTATCTAAGGTCACTCATTTCCCATATCTAAGCAGCTGTAAATGAACTGTCTTCAAGTTGAGTACTTGAATGCAGCCTTAATCCTGGGTAATAAATGGATCATACTATAAACTTAGCTATAAATTATGGTTACATAATTCAGCAACAATTCAGTAAATGTATTATAAAAACTGTTTCTCTGGAGTGTTAAACATGTATGAATGTTTAATAAGAATTTTAAATTTAAAATAATTTGAACCCTGCAACAAATGTCGCTGTGCAAAATCTGTTTTTAGAAACACATTAACTTTATGGGGCAGATGTTCAACAAACAAGATTATCAATAAAATTTTCTGTCAAATATTTGTTAAAATTTAAAACACCTTGAGTATTAATGAAATAGTACCAGAAAAACTTAACAAAATCAGAAAGAGATTTCTTCCCTCGATTTTGAAACATATTTTCGCAGGTGCTTATTTTCTCAGTATGATGCAGAGGATAGAATACTTGTTTTGGAGTATGATAAGGATATATAACAAAACTCCATCTATAATTATTTTATAATGATCATATAAATGAATTTATCCATCTAGTGTGAGATATTGCACTTAGTTAATGATGTTATTCAAGTGACATCCGGATTCAATTCAAAATTTCATGCAGATCAAAATTCTGGTTATGCAACCACAAAAAAGAATAATCATAAATTTCATCTATCTAGCTAATTTTTTTTAGTTATCATGTTTACTATAGGTGAGTAGACAGTCTTCCTGTGGCCAGATTTTGTTCAAAATTTGGTCAACAAGTCATTTTCTCAGTCAACTTTTTTTAATGTTCCATTGAAATTGGGTAAAATCGAAGGAAAACCATGTTAAGTTTTTAAATTTAAATACTCTTTGAGGATTCCAGAAATGAAATGCGAAAAAATCTCAGAGGAGGAGGAGACAACCTACTCTCTTCTCATACGAAATTAAAAAAAAATATTAACTGTTGAAAATATGATATATTGTTTATTAATATAATATAACTATGATTGTTCTTAAAAATAGTAACCTTAAAATGGCTACTCCGACCCTGTTGGAAGCCACACGGAAAAATCTGAATGACCAGACCGCCTCAATAGCAACACTGGCGGGAACAGGGTTGAGTCCTAAGGGCCATCACCGGCCATGGTACAACCTTCCCTTGGGAAGTACGCCCCGTCATCGATGGGAGGAGCCAGATCGCCACCTTTTTGTCTACCCATCAGGGTGGAGAGAACCAATCACAATGATGGAAGCTTCTCATCCTCAATTACGAGTTGCCCCCCTCCTTTGGGACACTTAAATATAGTAAATTAAATTTGCTAGAAATTATTAAGGGAGATTTTAAGTTTTATTCGGCATTGTTTCCTATATATATATATATATATATATATATATATATATATAATAAAAAACAGTAAAAGAAATATTTTTTTTTGAACGACATTTTTTTTTATCAAAACAAATCAGAAAGTTGTATTATTAAATTACCATACTTGAGTTGTAAAAACTAGTATTTATTTTATCATTTGAAGTGCCATGTATATTTTGTTTCGCCAATGCTGTTCTTTAAAGCTCTATGTAATGGAACATACTCTTAATTTTACTTTCTCATATACGAGATATAGAGGAAGTATTGTAATCGTCAAAAAAATTTGAACTCGAGATTTTTGACGAATCTCCAGGCTTCATATCTCTCTGAGTTTATTTGCCTTCCTGTGTACACGATAACTCTAAAAATACTTGGAGTTAGCTGGATAAATTTGGTGTATGAACTTAAAACCTAGATTAGAAGATTTCTATCAAATTTGGAACGCAATCCATTCACAGCATATAATATGTCTTATTTTCCTCTTCTTCAACGATATATATCCCTTTAATATTAGTACAGTTTTGGTCTTGTATTCATTTTTACACATTTGCATTTATTTCCAATTGCGAATTTCGAAACTAGGTAGCTGCCTAGACCCGTTAAATTGAGAGGGCCGCAGGCAAGTCGATTAAAAAACTTTATTTTCCTGATTATCAAGTAAATAAATTTGTAAAAATGCGAATTCTATCAAAATAAAATAATA
This sequence comes from Argiope aurantia, assembly GCA_026543865.1. NCBI lineage: Eukaryota > Metazoa > Arthropoda > Arachnida > Araneae > Araneidae > Argiope > Argiope aurantia. Next base: position 293,683 of record JAPMOR010119857.1, read on the forward strand.
AGTACAATTTATCAAATTCCTGCATGCTTCATTTCTCTCTCTTAGTTATTAGAATATTTATAAACACAGAACATCTTCAATAATACTGGACAGAGACTTGAATACTGAGAAGTCTGAAATTATAAGATATAAAGACATATATTTTCACAAAATTCATTTAGTAAAAAAAAGTGATTGAATTAAAATAAATTATTAACATGTTAACAATGTACTGAAATACGAAACTAAATTGCTAATCTTACTAAAAAAAAAAGGAAATTCATAATGTAAAATGCCTAAGGCCGCAAAGTAATTGCTTCGTTCCTCAAACTTTAATGCACTCACAAGTAATTACAGACTCTTTTAACTAATTGAGTTCCTTTATTAATTCATACAGACGTAAACAATTTATTGATAATATATGCTTGTCTCTTGATGGCAGCTGTCGTTTTCCTCTCATAGATCTCATAAATGCCAAAGCAAAGAATAGTTGGTCTCTTGCTTTAGCCTTTACTTGTAATATTAGCAACTATACATCTACACATTTCACATCAAGGAGCATCACGATGATCAAATAACAGTTATTTTAGATATATAAATCAAAAGTAGATCAACAATGACGTTGTTGAATGTCAAAGGTGATTGATGTTCATTTTTAAACAGAGAACATATCTCATAGACTCTCAGTGAGAATTATTAAACAATTTTGCTATAAGAAGTGCCCTATTTTGAACATAATCATACGCAAGTTTACAGTGAGAGATGATGTTATGCACACTGTGCGTACCATAATAGAAACATACGAGAAGAATAACAAATAAATTGTTGTAGCAACCCAAGTTGTTGATGCTGCTTTATATTTTGCTCTTATTCTGGATTATAAGGACATGTTCTTGCTGAAGAAATATAATGGGAACGTCATTAATAGAATCTGAAACTTTAATGATCTGAAAAACATTAATTTTGTGCACAATGTAAAAATTCCATTTTCTACTTTTAATCGGACAGTGGCTATAGCCTCAAGAGTGATTTACAATGGGGAAAATAACTGCAGGCAGGTCACCGAGCTTCAGTGAAAGTCTGAAAATATCCCTGAGGTCTTCCATAAACCTAATTTTTTCTTATAATGACATCAGTTAAACAGGACAGAAGTGCAACATTTCACTGCACAACAGCGGGAAAGCATATATAATCGTTTTGATAAATTAATAGATCAAGCGAATGGTATTTTTGTCTCTCTAAGTTACCGCCAACCACATAAGCCATATATCAACTCTCTGGTAGTCTAATCCATTAAAAATAAACATGGTAAATATATGGTTTGAGTGCACAAGGCTGGGAATGGAGGACAGTGAATAAATCAAGTGCAAGGAGGTAAAATATGATTTTTAATTACATGTAAATGTAATAAAGGTTGCAGAAAGAAATATATGTGAAAACGAACTTTATTAAATGTGCATGGAAGTTAAAGTTCCACTCTACTTAAGTAATTAGGGTGGGAAATGATGTTATGCTGTAAAGCTAGAACTGTATATTATTTTCCATTATTCAGGTAAAAATGATTTTAATGATTATAGTATTGTAAAATAAAATATTTTGCATTCAAATATGACGTAAATAATTTTGTTATACTAAGGATTTTTATAAATTCTTAATACTAAGTTACTATATTTTAAATTCTCAGTTTATAGATGCACACACAAGCACAAGTTTAGAGAAGAATAAAAGGCACAATTACTTAAAAAATGAAATTTGGTATGTAATTTTGAAATTACCATTGTAGTTATATGTCAAATTTTGGTTTTCAAGATATCGGAAAGTAGGCATTGAAAATACAAATTAGGTTGTTTTTTTTTCTGACCTTCATGTATAAACCGCATTGCAAAGGTTAGTTTCCAAAAAAAAAAAAAAAAAAAAAAAAAAAGAACGAATTGTCAAAGGTCTAATAGGCTCTTTCCTTACCTATTATTCGCCTATAGTATACGATTAATAATAATAATATACAAATATAGTTATTATAGAGTATGCGAGAGAGTTTACGGAAGATCACTCCCGGTGATTCTCTTGTTCAATTTCATGCATTATAATAATGTTTCCTCTATATTAGATAAAAACAATGATTATTTTTTAAAAAAATAATATTTTTAGTAAAGTATTTTGATATGCCTTATGTAATTGAAAATTATAAAATAGGTGGGATGATTTAGAAATAGTAAGAAATTATCCTTTTAATTAGTAAATTGTTTCTTTTGATAATGAAGAAAAAGTGAACTTGATAAGTTCCTTCAAGAAATGTATGCAGCATTTTGTATATAAACGAACCGATTTTTTTAAACACTAACATGAAAATACAGCAAAAGATCTTACCTCCGTTCGCAGAATTCCGCGTTCTACTGCCCGTATAACTTACAATGAAAATTATTTTACTCAAACACCAGTTACATTAACTTACATTTCTAAAGCGTAGAATAATTTAAAGATATATTTCTATCAGCACCAGACAGAAAGGGCTCATAATTAAGAGAAGATCATTCTCATCTATTAAGTAATTGTGAATTATGCCATGATGAGGACTGACGAGTAGTGAAAAAACTAAGATAAATGGACAATTTGTTGAGTCATGCTCTTTATAATCAAAATTGTTTTCTAAGAACGATTTCAATTACAAGTTGATGCCCTTTATTAATGAAAAGTACTGCTTAACGTTTTATTTTCCAAAATAATTGTCAGTGGCTCACGTATTTTGAAACAAAGCCATTTTTCGATCTAATAACGAAATAGATGTGCTGTTCAACTCAACAGTTAACGATAGAGTCTGCATCAAAGTTTAGATTTTTTTAAATTTAAAAACAAATTCAAAAACTAGGCCACTTGGATTGGTTTTGCAAGTAAATTCAAAATTATAATTAGCTTTTGTTGGTAGTATCATCACATTTCTGTACATTTTGGAAGTAGCGGCCTGTACCTTTGATACATAGAAATCAATTTTATTGCAGTTTGGTAAGAAAGATTTTCTAAAATTTTCAAAATATGCTTTTAAAAAGTAAGGCAATACCGTAATCTAGACATCACCACCAAGACTAATCCGGCCAAACTGAGTAACAGTCGTCACGACTGAAATTAAAGTTGAATTCTAAATGGCCATTACGATTATTGTACAGCTTCTCCTGTAGGAGATACGCTCCGTCACTCGATCTCACAGCCTTAATGTAGTTATCATGTAAGTGAGAACCATCTTTATCATTGGTACTTCTTCATCTTCATATGTGAAGTGCTCTCAGGTAGGATCGTCATCTATAGTAAATTATTCTCCAAATAATTGCTTGATAGCTAGAGGAGTCACATATCGCATGGACTCACACCTGCAATAAAAAACGATTGATACTAACAACAATAGAAAATCTCATCTGCAAAATAAATTTGTGGGATCAAATTTTTGCAGGGGTTTTTTTCCCAAAAAATCTTTTGTAACATCTTTCTTTCTCTATTGTTAATTAATGAGTTAAGCAGCAAACTCAGTCTTCAGTAACATTATTTGCAGATAAAGCGGGGCCGCGGTGGCCTGGTGGTAAGGTCTCGGCTTGTGAACCGTAGGGTTTCAAGTTCGAGACCCGATTCCACCAAAGAACCGTCGTCTAAGGGGGTATGTTGCACGTTAAATCCATCATGCCAAACACCCTCTCGCTGGTGTGGTGTAGAGAAGGGGGTGCCAGCTCAGGTCTCGACCTCGTCATCTGACCGCGGTTCAAAATTACGAGGCCCATTCCAAAATAGCCCTTGTGTTGCTTTACAACGGGACATTAATAAAACTAAACTTGGAGATAAAGCGCAAATGGAAATTATTTTGAGTTGATGTTTTAAAATAAATTTGAGTGCCATTTTTTTTCTTGTCGTTGTCTCAATCTTTCAATAAAAATTATTTTTTTATAATGGTATTCTTTATAAATATATGGTGTATTATATATTTATTCTCATTTTTTTTTAATGTTTCAGAATTCTTGGACATCAGTCGCAAAGCACTAATATGTTTGTTTTTTGATGAGATAATTGATGGATAACAATCCATTCTAGTGACTGTTTTTGATATTTTAGATTGTTTTTCTTATTGAAAGTTCATTAAAATTGTTAATAAGAGTGATCACCATTCACTTTTCAAATAACTATTTTATTATCTCTTTCAAAGAAAATATCATTGTAATTAGTCAAAGCCATCATTACATGCTAAAAATTATTCACATTTCCCTGCTGGACCATTACCTTTAGTATAAGATAATCGCAAACTGAAACCACTGAACACCAACCAAATTAATTTAGATTTTTATACTAATCTATTGTTAATGTTGAAAGCCGAAAAATTAATTTATTCCGTTATTCCGTTACTTTATTATAATTTTGCTATATTGAGAAAGAAGAGTAATACTAATATTATCAAATTATGGAAAAAGTATTATTAAGATTACTTTAATGAAATTCAGTAGCCAAACTTAGCTTTCATGATTTGATAGTGTAAAACCTATAAAGTTCAGTATTTTAATCGCAAATACCTCTGCCAATTTTACAGATGACATCCATGATACTTTGCCCAGTGTTTTTATTTACGGTATAGCGTACATTGTTTTTAATTGGATCTCCTTAACATTTTGAATTTTTTTTGTAACTTTCTTATTTTGCCAGTAAGGGAGCTGTAACTTATATAAATAAATATATATATATTGGGTAGCAAATGTAAAAACGAAGTTAGTTATAAATGAAGGGTTTTGAGTTTTGTGAACCAGTATCGGAGAAAATGTCTAGGAATTTCTGAAAGTCGTATCCTAACAATAATTGAAATAGATAATCCGTGTATAAGGAATTCGCCTAATTGTGTTGTATTCAAAATGACAATTTTATTTTATATAGTTTTTACAGATAACATTTTTTTCTTACATTCAATATCAATTTCTGAATGTATTTCGACAACTGACGTTATCTTGCAAATTTATCAATATAAATTAGAATATAGTTTTCTTATTGTAAACATCCTGTAGCACATAATTGCTAACACTGTCAATATAAACAGTCATTTGGAAAAAAAGTTTTAGGAAAGATAATAAAGGAACAATAAAAACAATTTAAAACAGAACTGCTGGTTAATATTATTGTAGGTACACTAATTTCAACATGTGCATGAGCAAAGACATGAAAAAACTTATTATAAAACATTATAAACTGCAATACATATTTAATTAAAATTATGATGATGCTATTAAGTATGGTAGTTGGATTATGGAGATTCTAAATACAAGTTAATGGAAAATTTGAGATAAAATTCCTTTGTTAGGTAATTGAAACATTCTTTATTTATTCTACAAAAAAAAAAAAAAAATCGTATTTGTCACGGTTTTTTTTTTTGTGTGTGTGTGTGTGTGTGTGTGTGTGTTTTTTTTTTTGGATTTAGTATGTCATGCTTGGTTTTGTATATAAATATGAATTATCTGATGATAAGGAGGACTTTCATTTTTTATTGTCTAAAGTTACCGGTGTATTCTTGGATCGGTCATCCTTTCCATTCAGATGTGAATTATGCACTTGCATAAAATATCTGCCTCTAAATCATTGAACTTGGACGAGGCCATATCAAAAAATTGTTATAAAATCGCGAAATAAATGAACAAATATCTTTATAATCAAAAGCATATAACAATGCCATTAGAAATTCAGTGACTAATAAAAATTAATTAGAAAATTGCATGAAAACTAATTGATGGTTTCTGGTCGTATAGAGTTAATTGACATAAGCAGATGACACTCTAAACATCTATCCACTATTCTTTGTCTTAGACTACACGCTTCCTTATCATAGGCCTGAAAGAGAAATGATTCTAAAAAATCGTATTCTTCTTATCAGAGAATGTGAGAAACAATCATATGGTAAATTTTTCTTCATCTGACGTTGGTTTGTCTCTGTCTTTTAGTGATGGAAAAATGTTTTACGCTGGAATATTTTTTGTTCTGCTGTTGAAGCTCTTTTCTGTGGCAGGTAAAAAAAATGTTTCAAAAATATTATTCATTCAGAACTAATATTATTAGATTCTTCAGATAGATCTTAGAAAACTTAATTTATAAACTTATTTGTTTATTTTAGAAAAAAAATTCTAAATCTAAAAACTGGCTTCCGGACGTTTCAAATTATTGCAGATTTATATTCTAGTGTTCTATTTAATTTTAATAAAAGATGTATAACTGAAAAAATATGAAGGATAATCATTCTTCTAAGAAATGTATTAGAAATATTTAGAAGCTTGATTAAATTTATCTAGATATATTCAAAATATTATTTCTGAAATAAATAATATTTTATAAATATATAAATTTGTTTTTTTATTTTTACTAAAAGTAATAAACATGGATCAAATATTTTTCAGTTTTTCGTTTGCAAATATAAATGTAGAAGCAATAAATAAGCAAATATATAATGGAAAATATAAATTGGATGCCATTGGAAGGCTGAATGTATAAAATATAATTAAAATTTAGTAAAAACAGTACATTTCTCTTAGCTTACTAAAAAAGATTTGCATTATTTTGATAATTTTTATTTTTTACTGTTTAATTTATGTATTATTATTACTTATGTTAAATGAATATTATGTTCTCGAAAATATTAAAATAGTGTGCCGTCATTGATAGTACATAAGTATGCTAACTTTAACTCATACGGAAGTGAGTGAATAATTCATTAATTAATTCAATCTTTCCAAACATTTAACAAATCAAGTTAAATAAAAGTGCGTAAATAATGCATATTTTTTGTTTGAATACTTTGAATAAAGTAATTTTTTTAATCCTTTGATATTTATTAATATATACTTTCTGCTTATTTTATTGTATGTATTTTGTTTTCTATTTCAATGCTTCCATTTTTTACTCGTTTAGCAGAATCTGAAATTAAAAATTATATTTGAAGAAATATATCTGATTCTTTATGAATATAATCTCCTTTTTTCGTTTTTGGTTCTTCAGTAGGTAACATTATAAATCTTTGAACGAAAACAAAATGCATTTTTGAAACAAACATTTGGTTAAAAATGAAACCCCGGAAGATCCTTTACTTCAAACTGATAGTCTTAAAATATATAGCGATCATATTAAGAGAATAATTATGTGTACATTTGAATACATGAATTCGGGATAATAGGATTTTGATGAAGTAAAGCGAAGAATATTAACTGCGAACACATTAAGCGGCATCCACTGTATGACATTAGAAGTAAAAAGGGTATATTATGAAATCTGCGATTACTTTCACCCCTCGACTGTCTCTTACACTTAGACAGTATGAGCCAATTTGTGTTAAGCCTTATTGACGTTTAAAGAGAATCTAGCAAGCATTTCAAATCTCTTCCTTTTATCTGTGTGAATTTAAAATTTAAAACAGATTTACAATTTTTGTATTAATATCCTTTGGGAACTCATCACTCTAACTTGTTGTATATTTGATTTATTATGCTCACATACGCACAGATAGACATATATTAATATTTGATGCTACTGCCTGAGAATCTATCTGGATTACTATAGGCATTCAGTCCTTTGATTTGTCTAAAATTCGATATTGATTTATAATTCTAAGAATAAAATTGTTTTCTATCCATCAATCTTGTTCCTTTCTTAAGCTATCCTGTTCGCATAAGTACGAACGTACACACAGATAGACATCCAATTAGTGCAATTAATTTAAAATTATGAAGTATTTTTCAGCAATTATGATCATTCTATTTTCAACGAAAAAGTAAAATAATAATCATCATCATAAAGATGTATTCTGTGCATGGTTTTATGATTTGTATCAAGGAGACTTACCACGCATGCGTTAACATTTCAAAATTATCTCGTCTTTATACATCCTCTGTCATGATAGATTAGCATTAAATTAATATTATTTTTTAAATATATTTTATTTTCTGTTCACAACACAAAACATTTCCATACAATACAAAAATGAGGTGGTGTTACTTTTTAGAAATTAAAAATATTAATATCTTTCCTTAGATTCGGCAACAAATAAAGATGTTTGTTACCTGGATCCGGACCTAGGTGGATGCAACACCTTCAACATAAAGTACTTCTATAATCGCTTTACAGGAGAATGCCATGAATTCGTCTTTGGTGGATGTTTGGGAAATAATAACAATTTTGAAACATTAGAAGAATGCCAAGAATTTTGTGCAGGTAATTAATAACGATGCTTAATTGAAGCATAAAATCAACGAAAAGCTGAAGTTCCAGAAACCCGTTTTAAGTATACAATGCTAATCTTACATGTTAATGTGTATAGTAATGTTATTTCAAAGATAATCATTAATTCACTTTTTTATGAATCTTTTATTCACATATTTCAGCATTTTCCCAAAAGAGTTAATAGGTCAAATGGTATCCTATATGTCACATATTGATTACTCCGACCCTCCCTGGGACATATGGATAAAATCTGAATGACCGGACATCCGCGACAGCATTGTCGGGAACAAAGGACTCCTAAGGGTCATCATCGCCCATGGCACAACCTTTCCCATGGGAAGTACTTATTGTCATCACTAAGAGTTAGTAGACCCCACACCATTTATGTACTAACTCGGGTGGCTAGAGCCAAACACCATGCCTGAAGCTTCTCATCTTCATATCTGAGGTGACCCACGTGGGATATGGTATTCTATATATAGGGTGAGCCAAGAGTTCCAAAACAAACTTAAAATGTTGGGCAAGTAATAATAGGAGAGTCATATTTACATTGAGAAATGTAAATGCGAATATAACACACCACTGCTAGAAGAGTCATAATGATAATATGGTATCGAAAAGAATAAGACGCCATATAAAGTACACTACGCATGAGAGTACTACACTAAATTTCATAAGAACCCAAAATGCATAGCTTCTGTAATAAGATATGATGGTACTTTGTCAAGCTGTGATATCATAATACATCAGTACGGTGGAAAATAAAAACGTTTAAAATACTTAAAGGCTTATGTGATTTTTCAAATTTGTTGGTTATATTAGTATTTGTTTCAAATTTGCTTACTAATATTAGTATCGTATGGACACATAATGCTCTCTGAAGACATTAACAGCAGTCTCTCACAAAGTCAACCTCCTCTGCTGTCACAGGAATTTTGTAACAACATAAAAAGTAATACAGGGGGACATGTGCGAAAATCTTCGAGCCGGCATGATGGAGTTGATCCACCTCAATGTAGATCTTTGAAAGCTTGTGTTAAGTATGCAAATAATACATATTCTTCGTGTTACTTACGAGTGCATATCCATTTGGCAATGGAGAACCTGCATTACTACTTTCTTTCAAAACTGTATTCCATTTATACAATACATTTAATGCAATATTCTAATTTTTTAAGTGATCCCTATAGTGATAATATGCTTCTTCAATGTTGATCTGTCATCGATCATACTTTACTAACCAGATTTTTCTGTGTAGAAATGATTCATAAATGTGTATTTTGCTAATCCTCAAAGCTTGTCGAAAGATTTTCGGCTCATTTTGTATATAATTCAATTTGTATATTCAATGTGTGTGTGTGTGTGTGTGTGTGTGTGCGCGCGCGCGGGGGGGCGTGTGTGTGTGTGTGTGTGTGTGTGTGTGTGTGTGTGTGTGTGTGTG
>JAPMOR010119857.1:309001-378545 GCA_026543865.1 Argiope aurantia
ATATATATATATATTGCAGATTACATAGCGAATAAAAAATTTATTTAAATACGTAATTTTAAAACTGTGAAGCATTTATACAAAATCGATTAATTTAAACTTTTATTGAAAAAAGTTGGTTTCATTTTCCTGATTTATTGATTAATATTTAATTTTATACTTTATTTTTCTTTCTTTAAAATTTAGTAATGACTATAACCTCGATACAGTGGGTGACAAAATTTTTGTGAAATAAAATATATCAATTAGCGTTAAATTATTTGATGCATTACACATATTTTGAGCTAGATGCATGACTTTCTTTTCTTCTATGAACCATATTTCTTTTTATTAGTATTTCTTCATCTTCTGTGTAGTTATTGTCATATTATCAAGTAATTTTTGAATTTAATTCTAGGGGGTTTTAATGCCAAGCCATGCCATAAAATAGCCAGTTGATCATGCTTGACTTTCAACTGTTGAAAACAAGCAAAAGAAGGATAAATGCAAAATTCACAGAATTGCTTCATTTTCCTTCAGATAAAGCATAAAAATAAATTTGGGATAGTTAAAAATAAACTCTATATTTTCTAATGTAAGCGTTATTTAAAAAGAGAGTGCGTGTAAATACAGAGCTCAGCGGAAAAAAAAATCATGAATAAAAGCTCCAAGTCATTATCAACTTTCTGTGAAATTGTGTGGGAACATTTTTTTTCTTTATTAATTTTTTATCTATCCATTGAATGCTTTCTTGACAAAATCCATACAGTCAAATGTGAGTTCAATCATATTCTTAGAATGATAGACGTTCAAATGAAATTTGTCCAAACTTTCTAGAAAAATTTTGAGTAAAAACAAAAAAATGTGTAAATCCAAAAGTTCCCGGATACTTTTGATCATATAGTATTTAAGCATCAAATTAATATTTTGAAATTTTTAGCAATATTTTTCTTTTTTGCACAGTTTTGAAATGGAGTTTTTAAATTAGAATAAAAAATATCATAAAATCTAAGAGTAAACAATCTATTAGTTGTTTTATTTAAGATGATTTAGATATTTTATTTTGTCACAAGTTAAATGTTTTATTTGAATCTAAATTATTTTGATAGCTTAATATATTTTCTTTATTCATATTTGTATTGCTTCTAGGGTTTGCACTAGAGAAAACTTGTGACAAAAAAGGTGAAAGAGGACCCTGTGATGGTTACTTGGTGAGGTATTATTACGACAACGAAACTGACGAGTGCAAGAGTTTCATCTATGGTGGATGTAGGGGGAATACGAACAACTTCCGATTCCAGAAAGAATGCATGGAGACTTGTAGTAAAATAAAAGAATGATTCGAAATTTCAAAATTCGGCACGTGAGATTTTCATCAAGAAAAAAGATTTAATGTGATTCATTTTCATACTTTAATAAGTATCATAACAGCATCTAAATAATAATTTTAAAAAACTTTTTTCTCTTGTATTACTAATTCCTATACTTTTCTTCTAACATTATAAAATGAAACACTCAATTATTGTTATACCACAGGATACATTATATTATTTTGTGCAAAAATAAATTATATTTCAGCGCATAGTTTACATTGAAAAAGTTATTTTAGAATTGCGATTGCTAACAATTTCGCTAATTAATAAAGGGAGAACCCTTTTTTTTAAATTTAGGACTACGTTTTATATAAATTATATTAATGCTTTGTAATATATGATAATGACATACTGGATATTGATTCATATTTCAGAAATATTTTGCATATTTGCATAAATCCTATTTTTCCCTGTAACTCAAATTTAATGGAGTAAACATTAAATTTTGATTAAAAAATAAACTGATTTCACGCCAATAGATTTCAAGTAATAAAATAATCTAATTAAATTTGATTTTAACTGGGTTTCTATTATTTTTTCAAACAAAAGATGTTTTTTTTTTGTTTGTTTATGAATTAGCTGTAATATTTTAAAAGGTATAATATTTTTTAAATTAATATTCGTTAATTTATAAAACTCCTCGTTCAAAAAGTAAATGCCTATAAGTTACTATTTTGATATTTATATATATGATCACTTATTTCTAATTCATATATAAATCATCATATATTCGTGTTTAAGTACAATTTTTATTCAACTTAATTAAAGTGTTCTCGGTTTTCATAGCGCATTTTATATTTAACTTCGTTGTTTATTGAAGGCAATCGAGAATATGCATCGTGGAACCTTACTTCATAACTTTTATTGATATGAAGAAAAATTAGAGGCGAATTTACAATTTACATGTAAATATACAAAAATTTGGTGGTAAAAATACTAAAATTCATACATCTGGCTTATTGTGATTTTAACATGTTATGTGTGTTCGCGTAAGAAACAATTATCCTTTTTCCTTTGCTGATTAATGTTTTAAAAATCAAGTTGACCTCATTCATTTCTTTTATATCTCTTTAAATATTTTATTTATTATGAAATAAGCTTCTAGTTCCGGTAAAAATATGGTATCAAGCAAGCTCGCTATTTTTTGTTTGTTCGTTCACAAACACACTACTTTTTTCCAATGCACCAAAATATATTTTATATGTTTCTATAAGCGGTACGAATTCAGACGGTTGAATCTCATTTGTAAAAGAAAAAATAAAGCTAATTTCTAGTAAATAAACAGCGAATAATAAAGGATTACATAATATTTTTCTAAGTATTCGAATTGGGTCAAATGGCAGTTGCACGACTAATAGTTTATAAAGAAGCATCACTTATGTTGTTTTTCAAAACATTTAATTCATTCTAGTTAATAAGTAGTTTAACTAAAAAAAGGGGAGAGGGGTAGAGAAGGGAATGTTTTTTAAAAAATAAATATATATTTTTTTTATTTAGGAACAATAATGCGTCGTGCTGATTAAAGAACATTTTATTCAGAAATAATTATACATTATATATTATAATCTTTAAAAAAATGTAGTTAATTTTTCAAAAAGTTAGTTATATGATTAAATTTAAATGTTAGTTTTTATTCTTATTTGGAAGAATTTTTTGAACGAGATCCTGTGTTTAGAAAAAAAAAATGCTACTCAGTTTTTGTTCGTGTTGATTCGTTTTTGAATGTTCTGCTTCAATGGTTTACTACAAATTCAAGAAAGGTATTTATATTTCAAAACATGTTTCATTCTCTTTTGAAAACTAAATAATTAAACTATAAAATTAAAATTAATACAATGTAATTAAAGTAATGCAATATTAAAATAAACGTAAAATTAATTAACAGATTTTAGAGTGTTGGAAAATCTTTATAGAACTTTATCTACAGAATTATTGTTTTACTTTCAGAAATCAATATTTTTTAAATTTGAAAATGCTTTCTAATTTTTAAATAGCTTTTATTTTATAAACTTTTGATTGTTTTATATGTTTAAATTATTATGATTTTTTTCTCGCATTTAATCAAACTGATATTTATCCACTTCTGAAAATTACCAGCATATTTTTACTTTAATTTTGGAAGTACAGAATTTTTTCCTCAATCAATATTTGGTAAATTCCAAATGTAAAAACATTATTTTTTTTATTATTTATACAAATTATGATATTATGATACAAATTAATTAATCCATTGGTCGTTTTGCTTATAATATTATGAATTTTAATTTCTATCTCTGTATACTTACAATAGATATGAAAATTTGTAAAATTATCCTTCGTACTTCTTAGATACAACAAATGGCACAAGATTCTAACATCATTGTTATGATATTTTTAAGAGATTGTCCGAAGAATGCGATAATGTCCTAACATCCGAGTATAGAAAAATAACCTAGAAATACTATACAATAATTTATGCTCACAAAGAATTAATATGCTTAAAGGGAAAATTTTTGTGCTATATTCTAATTTTAATCTAATAGCTGATTCTTATTTAAAAGCTAATTATTCAAATTTCTTCTGTTTAATTTCTTATTATATTATGCACAGTATCATGAGTAAAACAATGAACCCCTTATCTTTGTCATGTTAGAAGCGGATGGAAAATTTATTTATATAATTAATTTTACTTAACAAACCACACCGAGATTTTGCCTACACACTATAATTCTCCTTGCTGATATGTTGGAAATAGCGATTGTGAAAAAATGAACATTGAAAGAAAAAATAGTTAAGCCCATTAAAGAAACTCTAAAAAAAGTTTTTTAAAAAAAAGTAGAGTTTACAAAATTGTAAATGCATTCAGCAATATGAACAACCGAAAAAATGAGGAAATAGAGGATCAGATGTCATATTAGTCATCGGAATCTGGTTCATCATTAGGTTTAATTATATTTGTCCCATTGAAAGCAACATGACAGTCATCTCGACCAGATGAAGGAAACGTCACCTGAACTGACACTTCTCTTCAAATTTCTACACCATACAGAAGGTAGGATGTTTGCGCTCGATGTTCGATTTATGTGCATTAAGCCAGCTTAAGAGACAGATCTTTAGTGGAATCAAGTTCGGAACTGACCATTTGACCATCATTACCCGGGTCGAGCTTAGGAGGTTCATTTCAAAGTGGGTATTAAACCACCTAAACTAAACTGAACCAAAGCGGTAAAGCGATGTCCTAGGGGCGTTGGACTTTAATATAATTTTTTCGCCCCAATCATAATCAGTGGCTTAGTAAATATACATTGCCCAATAATATGGATAACGTTAATAATGTCAATAATGTTAATAAATAATGTCATAATGACAGTATAATATTAATAATAATTTCATAATGTCAATGCAATGTTAATAATAATCTCAATAATATTAATATAATATTAATCTATAATAATAATCTCAATAATTAATAATAAATCTTTATTATTAATTATATCTTTAATTTTTCGCCTTCTAATGATATTTTATTTTTAAAAAATGATATAAATGCACTAATATTTTATCCCAATGATGTCCCATAAGACTGGTGTCCGGGGCTTCCATACTTACTTGCTCCCGGTAGCTACACCAATGAAATAAGCATGCTTTCTCTCTCTCTCTCTCTCTCTAGGTAGATTATTAAGATGAAGAAACGCCTTTGGAATTGAGTATCTTACGTTAGTAGAATTTTAAAAAACAAAAAATTGTATTATTAAAAAAATTTAAATAAGCTTTAATTTTTTTTTCATACACTCATTGAACTCTATCTCAGAAATAAATTAAAAATATCAAGAAGGAACTCATTATTCACAAATCATCAGTTATTTTTTAAATTAAAAAAATGAATTGTTGATAATTATTTGTTGGCAAAAAAAGAACAAATTCTGTTACAAATTCAAAAGCTTAAAAAAAAAAAAAAAGAGCTCGAGTTAATAATAACTGAGTGTCCTTGACTGAACTGTGTGCGTTATCAGATAGATAGGTTTCTGCATGCAAAGAAGGAAAAAAAAAAAAAAAAAAAACAGGATGTTCTGGAAACAGCTTTTTGTTGTGTTCTTGTCCATGATAAACAAAAAGAAAAGGTGTGTGATTTTTTTATTTTTTTATTGAATAGCAAAAGTCATCTTTGCTAATCACAATAGAATAGAAAATTCTGAGCATCTGAATGTTCAATAATTTTCAAGCAAAATTATAAAATGTTATTAAAATTTTAATTTTATCCTCATATTTAACAAATAATACAATAATTAAAAATTCAGTAAACTCAACTGCAACTTCCGATTTATCAGCTTGGTAATGATTAATTTTCAGACCATTATATATTTTAGATAGCACTTTTAGAAAAGGAATTTTAATTTACATATATGGCATCTTCCAATAATTTAAAAATACTCTATAAAATGTGCGCCGAAACATATTCAATAGGATGATCGGATTTTATTGGTAAAATGTGTTTTTTTTTAATTATCGCAGAGAAAAGGTAAGAACTTTTTATTTACAACAGGTTTGTTCTTTCGTGAAATCATTATAATTTTGAAATGATTTTACTTTTTGGAATACAATTTAATCGTTTTCCAATTTTAAATTAATTTGCTAATACTTAATTTTTAAGTGATTTTCTTAATTATTTTAATATAAAATATCTCTGCAGGTACTTTCAAATAAATGGCATGCAGCATAATATGAAACTTCATTTTATGTATGATATACTAAAAGAAATTGCTCAATTTAATATATTTAAATTTTTAAATCCAATCAATATATTCGATAGAATTATTTTTTTTATGAAAAATATTTAATTTATCGGTTTAAAATGATTTTCATAACAGAAGATTCGCATTTAGAGAACCCTGCTATCCAATTTCTATGTTAATTTTAGGAATTATTTAAAATCGTCGAAAAATCAATTTCTAATATATTCTTATTCGAATTTATTATTTTTTTAAATAAGTCTCCTTGCTTTCTAGAGGAGTTTTCTCAAAAGAAAATATGAAATGGGTGTTCTTAGTGAGCTTCGAGTTCTATATAATTTTTGCTGTATTTGGCGAAAGTAAGTTTTTGTGATTATTATTGTTTTACTCTCATTCTAAACAAATATCATATCGATGAACTTTAGATTGTAAACTGACGAGAAAAAAAAACAAAAAAAAACGGCCAATGGAAAAAATAATAATAATGCAGTACTTGTCTATCTTTACGTCACTCGGATTCACTTGGCGATTTTCAGATTCCGCTAATGTCGCAAAGCTTCGTTATATGGAAGTCGAGATGATATCATTCTTAGATTTGCTATGTAAATTTAAAATTCAACTAAAATCGCCGAAAGTTTGCATTTTGTGGCAATTTATCGCTAGCGCCATAAAAATTATAAATGTCATAATTTAGGGAAATATAAAATACAGAGATCCATTAGAATTCTCAGAAATCAAATAAACTTTTTGGCTCATAGCATTGTATTAGAATTGTTGACTTCATAAAAAATTGTTGTTAACTTTAAAAAATTCTTTTGAATATCTTTAACTAATGTCCAAATTTTTAATGATTTTATCTGTAAAGGTAGGAACATTTACTAACAGATCAAATGCATTTCTCAAGAGTTTATCTATTTAATTTAATTGAAAATCTTTTTCTTTACTATTATAAAAAATATAGCACTAAAGACACATTCAATTTTGAATATATAGATGAAATGTTGATTTTTAATTTTGAAAGTTTAACTCAACTTTAAATTAAAAATTTAACTTAACCGGAAAAACAATAATTGATGAAACTAGCAAAAACTATAATAAAGCTATCTTTCTTGATTCGGAAATCAATAGTAACATTGAACAAATGCACGACAGAGGAAATAAATCAAAATTTACAGTCAATATATTTAATTGTAAAATTCAAATATTTCGAAAAAGATTGATAAAAACGCAGCAACAAATCAGATATTCAGGATTCAAAACATATGTAATAATTTTGACTCAACATTAAAAATAAACAAATAGAATTTTTTAAACAACCGTAAGTTCAATAATATTCCTACATGTTTCTGTTTACCAATATTTTCAACTTTAAAACAGAAATAGAGAAATATCTATGAAAACCATGTTGCATACAATTAATATTACATAAAGACCGTCTAATCTAATAGCATTTTTTCTGAATTCTGAAGGATGTAACATTCAGCTATTATATAATCTGAATAATTTGATTTAGTTAATAATACCTTGTGAATAGATTTTTTTAAATTTGTATGTTTGTCTTATTGAATTTTTGCTTTACTCATTATTAAAAAATTTCTCATATTCTCTCATTTCTCATATTCAAAATTAAAGACTATATGTTCTTATTCACTTTATTTTACTGAAAAAAGCAGCAGTTTTAGAAATGCATGAATTGTAAAATATTTTCATCATTTTTTACTTTTGAACATGTTTGTAATTACCGCACATCAATAAAAAATTAATTCAAACAAGTAATATAAAAAAAATTTTAAGTCAATTCCTACTTTCGCAAGAATTGAGCTCGCATTCTTGCTCTTCACGTGAAAAATATTGAATTCCTTTCATTTTACAGATTGAGCTATTGTCTGTTGATTTCAATTTTCATCATTAACTACTAAAACTCTATTTAAAGTATTAAAAATTAATTAAATTTAATAATTAATGATTAGTATTTGAATAAACTGTATTAACATCAAGTGTCATCCACTACAAGTTTTAAAAAACGTATTTCAACTTAAGTGAATGAAAAAAAATATTTTATTAACGATTGAAAATATGAATAAGATATACAAATATATATAGGGTGAGTGTGAGCTAACAGTAGGAATTGAAAAAAGCATGCTTTCAAAGAACTTTCGTTGTTATAATGAAAAAAGAAACTTAATACCTTTTCTATTAACAATTCAAGAAACATCCAGGATAAAAAATTTGTAATAACAGCAAAAACAATTTGAATTCCCTTATAATAATGAAAAGTATTATTATAAAATATATTGAAAAGCACATTTGAAAATTCATTAAAATTAGAGAAAAAAACTGCATGATAAATAAATTGGCAACACAGAAAAGTTTTTTTTCTGGTGGTATAAAAGTAATTTTTGTTCTATAATATTTTCCTAAGCTCAAATAAAAAATTCCAAATGTCGTTTGGTTTTAATGATTTAAAATTCAAATAAAAATTATAAAAAAATCATTTCCGAAACTAAGAAGAGCTTTAAAATATAGCACATCTCCACCGTTCAAATTATATTTGTGAGAATGTTGTAATTTAAGATTCAACGTTATACCCTGTTGAACATCAATACACGCACATTCTCTTTTATTATTAGAAGAGATAAATTTAGATTGACTTTCATATAGTTCAACAAAAATAGTTCTTTATATAATCGATTTCAAGAGTCATTCTATCTAAAATGTCTGTGCAGTAATTGTATCTAAAGAAACGAGATCTGTTTCCATAGAAACGTTTGAGTTGAAAAATACAGCATAAATGCAGCGTATTAATATAGAGAAAGGTATTTCTTCGTGTAATCTTGCAGAAGACCTATGATAGATTTATGTAAAAATAAAAAGAAGATAAAGAGGAGATAAGAGAGAAGATTTTTTTATGAATCCTTATAGCTTACATTTCCTAGTGTCATATTACTATTTATTAAATTGATTTAATAAATTTAATCTTAAAATTGAAAAAAAACTTTTTTCTAAAAAAAGGATGAATTAAGGTCAAAATAATAAAATTTTTAATCAAAAAATATTTTCGGCATTTTTTTTGAAGTGCTGCTTTTTTTCTTAAAGAAATAGCTGAGCATTTTTTGCAACATACCTGGGATAAATGAGAAAATTTTATAAGGCCATATTTTCCTTTGTTAAACTTTAAGAATTCTTAATCTTTGTTTTGCAATTATTACTGCGAAAAATATGTCATTAATTAAGTCATTATGATTATTTTTAGAGCTTAGTTTTTTAAAAGAAAAAATATTAAAGGCAAAGTATACTTGGTTTAATCAAAATTCAAAAATACTTCAATCGTATGGAAATTTTGGTGTAGGGAATTATAGAATCATATGGAATTCCTTTTTTTCTAATTCAAAATCCCGATATGTTTATTGAAAACTTATTGCTAACAACTACAGTTGCTAATTTTCATCGGATGAATTGTAATTTATAATAACACTGCTTTCTGCTTTGTATTACAGGTATAAACAGATGCTATTTGCCAAGCTCTTACGGGAACTGCACAGCGATTTTTGTAAAATGGTATTACGAGATATTAGACGGTACATGTAGAGAATTTAAATACAGTGGCTGTGGAGGAAATATGAACAAGTTTGAGACTTATGAAAACTGCTACGAAGTTTGCATGGAAGATGACGAAAAAAAGAAAGCTTCAGTTCCAAATATAAACAGAAATAGAAAAAGAAGTATGGTTAATTTAACATCACATGCTATTAATAGAACAAATGATGACATAAACGGCAGAGAATGCAGAAACCTGAAGAACATTCAAGAAAAACAAAAAAGTGGAAATCATATTAATCGGAAGAACAAAATTAAATCTATAAACATCAACCAAACGAACAGATCGACTAAATGTAATAAAATAAATAAACTGAAAATTGATAGAATGCGAAAAAATAGAGTAAGAAGTGGCCAAAGGCGATTTAATAAGAGCAATGCAAGAAAAAGCACAGCAGATGCAAAAGATTACAATAAAGAGAGAAATGTTAACAAAGGATATAAAAGTCAACATTTAAAATTCAGAATGCACGTAAGAGAAAATAAACCCAAAAAAGCGCAGATTAAAAGGGAGAACAAAAATAATTGCCCACAACGTCATAATAGTACTGGTAAAAGCAGAGGATAAGACTAGGTTAAGAAAGTTTTGTTTAAATACCAAGAAAAGGATTTAAACAATAAAAACAAATTCAATGACAGAGAAGAGTAGCAAAAGAAAGGGAAGAAGAAATTTAAAAAGAAAAACAAGAACAGAAGACCGACAGAAAGTCTATTGTATTCCATATTATTTCAATAATAATGCAAAACAAAACAAAAACAATCTTGTATAGATTTATTTTTTTTATTTTCAGCAGGAGAGCAGAGAAACACCAGTCTAGTAGAAATACTTCGAATTTCAATAACAAGACATGGAAAAAACACTCTGATACTACAACTTTATTTATTATTATAAGCACAATGAAATCAATCCCCTTCTGTTACTTCCATAAGATGAACGCGACGAAATCAGGCTCGTACAAATACTTCTTCATATATTTTCATCGGCATTCAGCAAAGTAAATGCAGTACAGACACTTCTGCATTTATTTTTAACAGCATAATACACCAAGATTTATTCAGGACAAGAGTTTCTTTTAACAGAATTTAGAATCCATGCCAACGCAAGCACTTCTTCATTTGTTTTTAACAGCACAATATACCAAAACATACTCGGGACGAGAACATCTCTATCTACATTCAACAGCATTCAGCAAATTTAAACCAGAAGAAACATTTCATTTATATCTAACAGTGTAGCATACCAAAGCATATCCAGAACAAGTACTTCTCTGCCTATTTCCAGTGGGATTCAGTAGAACAAGTCAGTACAACCACTTCGTTTATTTTTAACGTCATAATATATCAAAACTTATCCAGGACAAGTCTTTTTTTTATATACTTTCAGCAAAACCAAGCAAGCACAAAGACTGCATCATTTACTTTTAACAGCACATTTTACCAAAACTTATCAAAAACAAGAATATTTTCACCGACGTTCAGCAGAATCAGCAAAGCCAAGCTAATACAAACACTTCATTTATTTCTAAAAAATGGTATACGGAAATTTGCCCGGAAAAAGTGCTTTACTTCCATAAAAGCTGTTGTTGTTTAAAGCTGTTGAATATTGTACATAAAAACCAACCAAACAAAAATACTCCAAGTACCAATAAGTATTGTAATTTTGAGAACACAATATTGTATAATATTAAGAAGTGTAAGAGTTAAGACTTTTGTTATATTAATCACTGTTGGGTTCAGATATTATATAATATAGTTTTTCTAATATTCAGCAATTTAATTCCAAATGCTATAAATATTCTTAAAATTAAAGATTATTTTTAAAAACTATTCAATTATTCTTAAATTTTAAGAATTCAAAAACTTGAATTTTTTTCAGAAGACTTTCGTTGAAGATTTAAATGATTATAAAGTGTCCATGATACATTTTAATGTTTTGTATAATTTCAAGCTTGTTTTGTAACATGCATGCACTATTTTATATAACAAATTCTAATGTTTAAATTCTTTACAGATTTTTTTAAGCATTTGGTTCTTTTTTAGATTTTTTAAAGACTATTTCATATGGATATTTTAATTATTCATGAAATATAATACAGTTATATCGATTTTATCTCTTCTTTTATCTTTTTAATAGCTCTTATTATCAAGAGTCGAAATTGAGTTGTTTCAATTGAAAATGAGTTTTTCCCTCTTTTTTTTATCAAATATATTCAAAATATATAAGAAAATATTATAAAGGAAAAACAATCTAATAAGATGTATTTGTAATTTTTATTTTTTGATGACGTAAACTTCTTACACCGTAATCTCTTGTGAAGCGGAATTCTTATCAGAATTATTATTATTGTTTATTTAATGATTTATTAATTTAGAAATACAATTTTGAATATTTTCTAATGCAGAATTCTGCAACGAACATTTTTGAAAAATTTCAAGGGAAAATTTGTCTTATAAATTTATGGATACAAACTAAGAATTAAAAAAATGTTTATTTTAAATATTTATTTCATTATAAAAATATTTGTGTTTAGTCATGAGGGAAAAATTTTCAAGAATAAACAAAAATATTTTTAAGAATAATATAATATTTAATATTCCGTGATAAAAAAAATATAATATTTAAACTCAAGTTCTTCTTGCCTAAAGTTTATAAACAAAGACACACTTTTTTTTTTCTATTCACACATTTTTTTGCATTTTTGAAGTGTCGAAAAAGTAATCGAACTTGGGAGACACCCGCCAAAAAGAAAGAGTCTACATCGAAAAGTTTTGGCATCGGAGGCATATTTCATTTTGTACTCTTTGCATGGTCCTTGAGCTGATATTGTGTAGCCGACAATATCTAGTAATAGGAAAATATACTTAATAAATGAAATATCTAATAAATATATAGTGAGTTTCTTTAGTAATTAAATTTGCTAAGTGAAAAAAACCATATGAAATTTTAAAAACATTAATAAATTAAGTAATTAAATAATTAATAAAACAATGGAATCCAACAACTGAGCAACATCAGCTGTACTATTAAATTCACCTGAATTAGTAATAAAGAGATTATGCTAATTAAGTGCTGTAGTGTTATAGAGTCTTCTCCATCAGAAATGTTCATATAAAAGTGCATGAGAATAAGGAATAAGTACAAAAATAATAAAAACACATGAATATAATAAAGTACATAAATAATAAAGTACAAAATATATGAACAAAGTAAATAAATTAAAGTAACATGACTTTAAGGCAAACAATTCTGTGGAATAGTGTAATTAGGGACGAAGTAATATCTAAACGATTTATCTGAAAACAAGTGTAGTTAATATCCTAGCGAACCAGTTGGTCGCCTGAGGCGACTAATAAATGTGTGTGTATTTCACCTACAGCTATGAAATTGGGTATATATATACCTTAGAAAGTGAAAATGCGCAACTTGGAACGATTTTTTAAAATTTTAATGAGAATTTAAATTAATTAAAAAGTAAACTGAATTGTAACGCTTTTCCGCGATAGCTCATAGAAAAATTATTGAACAAAAATAATTTTTGCATCGTTTTAAAATTTAAAAGATTGTCTTTTTAACTGTACCATTTTAATAGTCATGCAAATTTTTGTAGAATTTTGACACTTTTTTAAACATATTTTTTCTCTAATTTTTAGCAATATATTACGTTGTTGCCTCGAAACTGAAATCATTTTCATTGTTTCATCAAATATTTAATCACGTGATTAACTCCCTTTATTGAAATAGCGCTATGATGTTATAGGATTATATCCATTAAAAAGTTCTATGTACACAATACGCAGAACATAAACAAGGCAATAGAAATCCGTCTATGTCATCATTACACACATTAAAAATGAAAATGTTTGGTTTATCTATCATATAAATTTCGCGACATTTTAACCTTATTTTTTATACGTCTCTGAAATTACATTGTTATTAAACGAAGTCCTTCTTCCTTATTTTTCAAGAATGGAAGAAAACCACGTGATAGTTAATGGAACACCGAAAACTGTTTGAAATTCAAGGCAAAAATGTAATCTTTTGTAAAAAATTAATTAAAAAACACACATTTCTTTAAAATTGCCAAAGTTTAGCCGAATTTCTCAAGACTATTAAACTGCTATCATTAAAAATTTAATTTTTAAAATTTTGAAACGATGATCTCAAATGAAACGGTATGAAACAATTTGAGCGATCATTTATTTTTGTGCAGTATGGTTTTCGGTAGTTATCGCGTAAAACGCCAAAATTCAGCTTACATTCCAGTTTATTAAAATTTTAATTAAAAAAAATCGCTCCGAAGTGTATATCCCCTTCTTTCAAAGCATATATGTGAAAATTTTCATAGTTGTAGCTTAAACAATGTACAAGAACCAAAGTAATTTTTTTATAAAGCGCCAACACACACTCATTTTTATTATTAACTAGACTGCTCAGGTAACCACTATTCGTTTCAGCGTGCCATTAGACTACCACTTTTCGACGATACTATCTTGCTAAGAGATGATTTACGGAAGCGCATTTCTGGAATTTTTCTTCATTCTTTGAACTTAATTTCCGCACATTAGATACTTTTTCAATCTATTTTTTCTCACATTTTTGTGAATGTCGTGTCGTTTCTGTTTGTTCTATTTTATTGTAACTCAACATTGCATATTGGTTACTTATATAGCTAGTTCAAGAGGGGAAAAAAAACCTGTCAGATTTTATATAATATCATTAAATGTGATTGGTATTATCTTCCGTTGTTAATCTCAAAATGTTATAAAAAATTCAATAATAATAAAAAGGTTTTTACCTAGAAAGTTATTATTACTTTGTAAGAAAAATGAATTAACAAATTTTTGGGCAGAAATTTTCCATTTATTCGTTAATCACAGCGTTTAGACTCCTTCAACAATTAAAACATGCTCAAAATTATTTTATTGTGAATAAAATCTTTTTCTGACAATATTACAAATTACCTGCAGTTTTTACACCTTCTAAATCCGTGTATAATCCAGGCTCAAATTATTGCTAAATGTAATATATTCTCCGTGCACAGTGAAAGAAACATATGTAAGACAATTGAAATAAAATCATTAATGTCAGTCAATTTTATAGAATCATAGAAGTGAAGTTATACATAAACAATTTATATGAAAATTTAATTAATAAATTAAATATAATCAATATCACCGGTGAACCAGCTGGTTGAAAAAACGATAAGTTTGAAATAAATGTATATTTCATCCAAAAAAAAAATTCAACAAAAATATTGTAACTTTTTTAGCAGGAATACACAAATATCTTCAGACTGTGAAAGTATTAGCAGCATAAAAGTTTTCTTAAATATTTAAAACAGACTTTATTAAAATAAATTTATATTCTTAAAGCTATTATGAAATTTTACAATAAATCATCATTATCAATATAAATTATGGAAAAACAACAATTGCGAGAAAGATTTTTTTGTCTTTTTGGAATTATATTGTAATGCAATATTTCTTATTTCTTCAAATATTGGAAATCATTACTAAAATTTTTGATAATTTATAAAATCAAAGAAAATTATTTATGAAACAAATTTAGTGGAATCAATTCATGTACACACATTTCAGGATAGAGTAATGCAATAATGTGTTCAAGTTATTATAATATCTGAGTAAAAAGTATTATACTATAAATATCACGAAAATAATTTTTAATATTTTACTTTTCTTAGTGTATTAAGAATACGGATTTTTTAAAATTCAAATCAATTTTAATAGTAAATTTTTAATTTTTAATTCATTTTTATTGGAAATAATAATTAATTTAAATTACTTGCGCGATTAGTTATTAGCATAAGCTTAATAACTCATTTCTAAAGTTAATTATAAAAATTTCTATGCTTTATCTCTGCAATGAGACTAAAAGGTATTTTAGTCTTAAAGGTTAATAATAAATATGTACATTTATTAAAGAGTGTATGAGAAAATTTAATGAAAGCTACTGCCACCGGTTTTTTTTAATGTCTTTGTTTCCTACTTTCCTGAAAATATGTGCGCTGAATTCTGGATCTCTCTACAACGAAGTTTTCTTTTTTCAATATTTGTTAAATTTATAACAAATAATACATCTAGAAAGTTACAATTTTTCAACAAGCACCTATGAAAATTCAAAATGTATGTTACTTAGAGGAGATTTGGAGAATGGACAGTAAAAAAAAGAAAGAAAAATGAAATCGAAAAAGTAGCAATTGTACAGTTGACATCAGTTGACACAGTTTTCCAAAAGATAAAGAAATAATGCCATCAGAATCAATAAAATCAAATGCTGAAATTATGATGAATAATTCTGTTCATGCAATAATATGATCACGAATTCGTAATATTGAATCTCTGCACAGTAAGTTTCCTGGTAAGGTAGATGCACAAATAGATTTTATGGATGCTGAATCAATGACTCTCGGTCTTGATGATCGTTTGTCGATAAATTCAAAAATTCCAGAAATTACAAGAATCTTGGTAAAAATTATTATTCATTTCTTCTAGAACTTCTGTACCTTGTTACAAAAGAGATATAATGGACCCATAAAACGTCAAGAAACAAAGTTGAGATTCAGTCAGCTTAGCTCAAGAGAGTAGTTACGCATGTTTTTTCGGAGCACTTGTTATAATTGCTTATAAACGGATTGCTAAGTGTTTGCTGCTGTTAATTTCAAGAGCTGTTTTTGCGTATGCTTTGTCAGTGTTTTGATACTTTGTGTCTTGTAGAATAAAATTTTTTTGCTATTTGTTTTCGAGTCTGTTGGGGTTTTGCACTTTATACAGATGGACAAATTTTGTCAGAAATTTTCTGCAACAATATCGCTCACATTTTGTCAAAAATTTAAAAGATGTACCAGAACACATAAATTATAAAGATCATTTAATCAACATTCTGCATGAACAAATATAATACATAAATATTATACATATTCTGCTTGCTTTCTTTGATATAATTTTCTTGGAACTTATTTTATCAATGCTGGAAACAGACTTTTATACCAACGGGGTCTAGAGGTTCATTTTTGCCTATTTGTTAAAGCCCTGCAAAATAGAGAAGAAGAAAGTTTCCAACTGAAATAAAATTTTAAAATTCACTTAAAAAATAACTGAAAATTAGTATTATTTCTAATGAAATAAACCATGAGAAAAAAGATACTACCTGTTCTGTCTTGAGAATTACCCAAAACTAGGTATTCTTCCCATTGTATTTAACTGTTAAGAGATAAAGGAGATTATCAATGCTTTTTATCAGGTGAAATATGCAGAATGATACTATAATTAATGTCTATTAAATAAAAGAAAAAATACGGTGGGTCATTCTCATTTATTAAAATTACAAATTAAATGGTGGATCATTTGACACTTGAAATTTAAAAAAAAAAATTATTATAATCATTCGATGCATAATCAAAATACGTTCTCGATTGGTTTGAAGAACATTCTGGACAATTCCAGAGAATAATTTGGCTGCCTCGATCACCTGAATGTATTCCATCGAACATTTATGGGACATAATCGAAAAATCTGTTCGGACAAAAATACTGCACTGGCAACACCTTCTCAGTTATGAGCGTTTATAGAGGCAACATGGCTCATTATTTCTGCAACAGACTTCAAACGATTTGTTGAGCCCATGTCACCTTCGCTGTACTTCGGCCAGGCAAAAAGTGGTTCAGCATGATATAAGGAAGTATCCCATTGGTTTGATTATTCGTAAAACACAGTGTTCACCAAACATGAAGATATCTATTACATTTTGGTCGAAACAGTTTAAAAGGAATTCTATTTGCCTTTCGGTGAGCATGTAAGTATGTTAACTCAAGAATAATCTAAATGTAATAGATATAGTTCTATATATATACTTCTATACTAAAAACATAAATTTGTATCAAATGTTTTTAAAAAATCTATCAGTTGGTTAACTATTTCTCAGTTCCAATTGCAGCAATTCTTTCGCAGTATATCTTAAAAATGCCAACAAACAAAATAAATTAAATATAGTATAAGATTTTCATACAAAAATGCAAATTTATCTCAGAGAAAAGGTCCATTTCTTACCTTCTAAAGAGTTTAAAATACCCCTCATTGTTTTATGATCACATTGTATTAATTTGCTAAATGAAGTTTAGATGCGGTAAAAAGTAAAATTATTTTATATTAATTCACTTACTTTAGGATGTGATACAAAACATTCTATCTCACAGGCTATTTTTGAATCAAAATTGTTCGCAGTTCCTCCTTTTCCTGCATATGTAAACCTTATACATTGCTTTTTCTTCCGATCGTAGTAATATCTTTCCGACCAGTTATAGCCATAACCTGGGTCCATTTTTTCCAGACATGGACCTATATTTTTAGAAAAAAATCTGATAATTCTAAAAAATTTTAATATAAAATTCAGATATTGTATATCTGACACATATTCATTTAACTTTTTATTTACACAATGGACATATGACATATGTTCAATAAAAAGGAAATGCAAAATTAAAACATGCAAATGGAACACATTTTATTTTGAAAAGTTATATATTGAATTACAATAAAAACTCTGTACACTTTGGTTTGATATTCGCTAACTATTCTTTTTTAGAGTAATCTAGAACAATGATGGTAGCAGAAGACAGAAAAGGTGTTTTTGCTGGTTTGTTTGGAATGGCTTACGAGGAGGTGCAGATTTCCCCCATAAATTCAGAAAATCCAAAGCAGCTCATCTATATTCAGCTTGACAATAAGGATTTTATTACCAAATTTAAACATCCTGATAATGATGACGGTATAAATTTTTCTAAGAACTAATAATACATCCATAGCATTAAAAATAATACAAAATATACATCACGGTATCGTGCGTGGGCTATATGCTTCTTCAAGAAAAGTATATCATGAACTTATTACTTGTCACTTGGCAGTATTAAATATACCAATTAACGTTACTTTATTTATATGCTAGCAGATGAGAACTATATAACTACGAAGGCGATGTACCATATGTATATGATGCGGATAGCTTGTGCATTTCAACTACAAAGTGCCATTTTCCTATATATATGACCATGTAAAGGATCTAGATGGAATGTCCAACAGTGGAAAAAGAGGCTTTTTCAAAGGTGTGGAAGAATGCAGGAAAATAAATGCATCTGTGGAGGAATCGGTACTGTTTACGATTATATAAACAAATATATAGAAGTCTCAGAACTAAGAAAAAAATCTAAAAGTTGAAAATAATGACTTACGCTCAGAGTTAATGGTGTCAGAAATAGTGAAGACATAATGCTGAAAATTGACAGGTTTTTGTCAAAAATTTAAAGTTTAATAGTTTTTGCCTTTCTTCTGTTGTGGGACGCTCATTTGGAGGAATACAGAGAATTTTGAGAAGGTTTTCTCAAAGTGTTGACCTGCTTCTCTTAAAACAAGATGACAAATGTAGGGGCAGATGAGGAAGATGGTCAGATATTAACCACTTGTGGCTTAGGATCAACCGCTTCGAAAATGATGTCAGTTTGGAGAATTTGTCAATTATATGGATGGATTATGTTAAAGACAGCAGTCGGTCACAACAAATCCTTCCGATATTGCCTCAGTGGTGGCAGGATGGTCGGCTGCACAAAAGAAGTGGACAAAAGAAGAAGTGGACAAAAGTGGCTGTCCATTTTCCATCAGTTATCATATTGTTAATCTTTTGATTAGTTCACTAACTTCAAGATAAAATAGATTTCCATTTTTTATTCATTTTCATTTTAGCACACCAAATGCATTACGTGAATAGTAACGAGATCCAGCTTAAGAGATTGAGGGGAAACTCAATTACAGTTGCAGTGATTGAAATTTCTGTAAGTAGGTTGGATTGAAATTTATATTAAAGATCTAGAGAATTTGTACAGAGATATTGGGTAATCAGATTGGAAGGTTTTGAATTTGTGCCCATGTTGAATGCATATAACTATATTAGAATGTAAAATCTATTCTTTATTAAGTATATGGTGACTATGAAATCACCATACACTATAAACATAATGTATTTAATTAATTTATATTTTAAAAAATCCATCTTTCTTACTTGCTGGCATACGTATCATAATTACAGGATCAATCAAGCACCAAAACACCACAGCTGAAATTAAAATCAATCCATTCATTCTTCCTCTAAAGTCTGTAAAAA
Organism: Argiope aurantia; assembly: GCA_026543865.1. Classification (NCBI taxonomy): domain Eukaryota; kingdom Metazoa; phylum Arthropoda; class Arachnida; order Araneae; family Araneidae; genus Argiope; species Argiope aurantia. The sequence continues at coordinate 328,831 of JAPMOR010119857.1, forward strand.
ATAAACAGATGTTTAAAATATGTAATATTCTATTAATCGATTTCATTAAAGCACCAATAGCAAATTTAATTTTAAAGTCCGACACAATTCCGAAAACTGAAGAATTTATATAGAGAATTTTAATCAAGGAATTTCACGCACGTCTTACATTCAAAACAGCATGAATTCAGAATGTTTCATAAGTATTGCGTAATTTTGTTTCTGTTTATTATCCGTTTGCAGCTGAATGATTAAAATGTTTCACAAGATGATTATTGGATTATAGTTTTCAAATGATTGTTCCATTCAAAAGCTATTTTAATTAATGTTACATTTGTAATGCGATAGCGTTTTTATTAGCCTAAATAGCCTAAATTATGAAATTGTGGGAATTTTATAAATAAAATAGTTTACTGTCTTAATTAAAATCTTATTTTCAGATACCTAGATATTTTCTAACTTGGTTTGTTTATATTAAAATCACCTATAAAATCGAATAGCGTCAAAGAGAAAAAAGATGTAATCGATAAAATGGTAATATATGCTAATGGTAATCTTCTATAAAAACTCTTTTTGTATGACAATTTGAAAACGATTAAAAGATTAGTTATTGTTCGAAAAGAAATTCGTTCATCAGCGGCTGATATTGAATAGTATAATGATATTCACTCAGAATTTACTATTTATATTTTATTTGTTCTTTTACATTTCCAGCGATATGTACAATTTATGAATTTTGTTAATAATTACTTGAAAATTATTAACAAATTGCCTCTTGCTTGTATCTGATCATTTATTTCTCCTACCAGATATAAAATAAAATAAAAAATTAGAGCAGGTTTTAACTCAGATTCACTTCAGATTTTCGTATGACAAAATTACTCCTTGAGACAAATAAGTAAAAGTTTTCTGACTTATTCAAGCATTATTCTTATTTTCTGATTTTATATTTAGGCTTGGAATTTCAAGAATACTGGTATATAAACCAGTCACTTTTATATTGATAGAATTATACTTTAATTCATCGTCATGATGCAAAGTAATAACATTTTAGAAGAAGTTTTATTTTTTGCATAATAAAAAAAAAATAGATCGCAAATGTTGATTTTTGATGTTTTACGTTTTTATGCAAGATTAATCGACCGCTATCGGAGACTATAGGAAAGCCAATGCTTCAACTGTTCAACGAGTTTAAGAATACATTCTAAAATAAATCAGGTGTGATCATTGAGCTGTGATCTTAGTAACGGATGTCCAATATGGCAATTTATAGTTAAATTAAAGATAAGTTCAATGAGAAATTCAAGAGTTAAATATATTAAGTATTAAAAAATACATGAAATGTATTGATTCAGCGAACAAAATCTCGTTATTTTCAGCTACAAAAGTTGTCAATTCAGACACAGTATTTAACCTCAGATTCATTTATTTGTGAATGCTGTGCAAACAGATACTTGGATTTCCATAAAATAATAAAAGAAAAAAACATTATTAAAAATATAATAAAATTTACAGAACTAATTTAGGGAAGTTAGGACTCCTTTTTAAGGTTATTTTACTTAAAATATACCCAAAATTTAAATAATTTCAATTTAAATTCTACTCTTCAGAAAAAGAAGAAAAAAAAATGTCTACAATCTTAGAGATATTTATATTTACAAGAAACTGTAATGGTTACTTCAACACATGGTGCCATCTGTTAGTGGAAATATCTACAAAACTTTAAAAGAGTTGACCAATTATAAAATTTTCCATTTCTCAAAAGATTATTTATTGCAGCCAAATTGTCATAAAAAAGCAAATATGAAAAAAAAATATTTAACTCCATTTTTATTGTCTTAAGATGTTAAGCTGCCTATCTAAAACGATGTCTCTAAGTTTGCGCCCGTATAGGAAGGGAGGATGGAAATTTTAACACTGGATTTTCGAATTTAAGTAGAAGAATATAAATGTAACAAAGAAATTTTAAACAAAAAGTAGTAAGCATAAAAGATACCTACATATTTAGTTTTCAAACTTTATGACAGCTTAATTAGGGCAGGAATAAATTATAAAAATGTGCAAATTTAGCAAAAATAATAATAATAATAATTAATTAATTAATTTTTAAAGTTGGATGAAGTTTTGGAAATTCAATTTTGATATACGTGTTATATAAAAAAGAAAACATTTTTCAGGTCAAACAATAAAATTTTCAGGTCAAAATTTGCATTATTTTTTGAAAAATTCGATTTTTTTTCCCTTCCAAAAAATAGGGTTGTTGATTGTATCAGTCGAAATTTTCAAAAAGAAATAAAATAAAAAATTATTCTAAAAGTGTCGTTCTCGGATTTAAAAATTATATCATAATGTCATTATCAAACACAAAAATGCGAAAACTATATTTAAACTAATATTTTGTCTCGCTTTTTAAGACTGAAATCATTTCCGATGACTGTTAAATTGTCGAACACTTTTAATCCTTCCAAGATCAATTACCACAAAATAAGAGCATTTTTTTTTCTTTTTGAAAATCGATCATTAGGATAAAACATCGTAGACCGAAGATATAATGACGTGACTAACATAGCAAAAGCAAAAAGCAGTAGTAAATCTTTCCAGTGGTTGATTCGAATATTAATTATATAACTATTTAAATCGTTCTTCCAATTTTACTAAACGTCAGATTAAAAAAAATTAACAAATGAACAGAAATAAAATCTCTATTATTCAAAATACTGTTAAAAATCACCCACAACAAAGCATACAAATGTAATAGTTGGAATGACTAGAGAAATATGGCAGTTTGTGACAAGATACAGAAAACACATAAATGAGTTTGAGATCAAATGCATCTAAAATATTCAAATGTCTTGTATTATTAAGGAAATGTTTTAACAAATTTTGGCATGCGACATTTTGACACAAAAATGAAGATAAGCCCGGAGGGGTTATTTTTTTTTTTTTCAAATTAAAAATTAAAATTCACAATAAAATCAATAATTCAGTATCCCGCAGGTTCGTAAAAGATTTAGGTTCAAACTTAATCAATATTTATGGATCAAAATTTTCACTTTTAAAAATACCAATTAGAACTCGATGTAATCATTATAGCAACATCTAGAACATTTAGAAAAATAAAACCATTGGTGAATTACGTAATAAGTTTTCTACACAATATAAAATTAAATTAATTCCAGAAAATTATGCAAGTTTTATTTTAAAAGGAGAAAATTAAATTAATATTGATTACTTGCATTGAATACTAATTTCTTTTCAAAAGCATTTTAACGTCGAAAAACTGTTTACACTTTAAAAGGGAGAAATCTTTTAATAAAAATTTCACAGGAACTCCGATATCAAGGAACAATTAATGCGCAGATTGAAACATTACCACACTGATTTTTAGAAAAATATTCTGATAAATTGTGGCGAAAAAATAAACTTCGATACAAAAAGTCAGGAAATGCATGATTTTGCTTCGTACCTTTTTTGTCATAATTTTATAAAATGTATATATATTTCTCAGATAGTATGTATTTCAAGATCACGCGAATCTAATAGAGTAGTTATAGATATTTTAACTTTCTTTCATACTGATAACTTGAGTTACCACTGGTTTTTGTTATAATATATATAAAGAATTGTAGAGATACAAAAAATAATTAAATGAATTCTCATTCATATTGTTAAAATGAGATATTATCGGATTCCATCTTGGTATTTCTAAACAAAATACGTCTAGTTGCTTTGTTAAAACTTAAAAAATAAAAAATTTAAATCTTAATTAATCTATTCTATTTTTCAAAAAATTATTCAAATATTACAGACCTGTCTTCGAAATCTGTCGAAGGAATATAAAACTGAATTTTATTTCTTCTCTGTGCTAATATATACCCTTTTTGTACTTATGCTCAAAGAATAAAGATTAATTCAATTAAAAAGTCACGTGCGAATCGCTTGCAATATTTCCCAATTTAGAAAAACCCTGGGAAAATATTGACATAACTGAAATATGATTTGCGTTGTAGTTTTTAATGAGAAACCCTGGAAACTGCTCATTTTAACTTACAGATTCATTAATGCAAATTTTATCTTACCATTTCTTTTTCACGATTCGATTTTATTGGGAGTTAATTAAATATTTTTTATGATTCCATGGATTTGAATTCGCATTTATTTATTTTAAAGATGGAATTCTTTTTCAAAAAATATATAATTTAAAAACTTCTAAAAAAGGAAATATGAAATTTTGAAAAATTTAAATCATCAAAAAATGTTTATATATCTGAAGCAATTTTTCAAGAAAAAAAAAGACTTTATTTAGGTGAAGGAAAGGTCAAAATACGTAGAATTATCTGTCTATTTACAGTTTGAAAGTCATACGAAAATATATTTTAATGTGTAATAAAAAAATCAATACTTTTAATTAGGACAGTTATTCTATTTTCATGTTAAAGTGCAAATCTAAAAAAATGCCGCTTAAGTTTCTAAAATCGACATACAGATAGACAGTAACATCACAGGCGGATATAAGCATTTTATGGTCCTAAGGAATGCGCATCACTAGGCTCGCTCCTTTTCTTGACCATTTCATTTCAATACTCATTTGTAGTTCTAATACTAATTTACTTATTTGTAGTTTATTTTAGATTAATTTCTTATTTGAATAACTTTGTTAAAATGTATATATTTTTATTTATTTATCATGATTCTTGGAAGCAGGTGCAGTCTCATTTACATGCAGCAGTGCTTAACTAAATATACCTACTGTACGTTAGATACTGTACGAATTGATCGGAATGAAACAGACTAGCATCTGATAAAATATATTTGGCAAAATGCTGATGCTATTCTTATATTTTATAATTTATAGAAATCGTATTTTCAAAGTTTTGCTTGCACATCTTTTACAATTTTTTTTAATTGATCTGCCTGCGACCCTCTCCTAAAAGCAAGTGACTATAGGCCTATTGAATCAGGTTCGAAATCCGCCAATAAATATTATCCTAGTCATTTAATGGTAAGCTCAGAATCATGAAGTTGTTTCTCTTTTCCATACATTGCACCTAGGAAATAAGTATAGCTTTGCTTTTGACAGAATAATTTTGTAATTTCAGTCAAGAAATTTATACTTCAGATTTCTTTTTGATGCAATTCTCGTCGACCTCTTTTTATGTCTCAATTATGTATCTTTTTATTCTTTTTCTTTTTTACTTTTTATTTTTTTCTGTGCTTAAGTATGTTACGCCATAATCTCATAAGAATGCAATTTAAAAGAAGTGGAATTCTTATCAGAATCGTTTACTTAATGCTTTATTAATTTAAAAATACATTTTTGAAGGAATTCCAATGTAGAATTCTTCAAAGAACATTACAAAAAATTGCAAAAGAAATTCAAACTTATAAATTAATGGATACAAACTTCGAATTAACAAAAATATTTATTTTATTATAAAAATATTTTTGTTTACTCTTGAGTTAAAAACTCTTTGTGATAAAAAATAATATAAAATTTAAACTCAAGTTTTTCCTGCCTAAAGTTTCTAAATAAGGCGATACTTTGTTTCTTTTATGATCTATTCACACATTTCTTTGCATTTCTGAAGTGTCGAAAAAGTATTCGAACTTGGGAGACACCCACCAAAAAGAAAGAGTCTACATCGAAACGTTTTGGGGTCGAAGGCATATTTCATTTCGTACTGTTTGCAAGGTCCTTGAATTGGTATTGTATAGCAGACAATATCTAGTGATAGAAAAATATACTTAATAATTACATATTTAAAAAAAAACGTATACTGGCTGATCGAAAAGACAAAAATAAATATAAAATACATCAATCAATTAAATAATTAAATTCAACAACTGAGCACAACCAGCTATACCACTGAATTTATTTAAAATAATTTTAAATTTCAGACAAATAAATAGGACAAATCCATTGGCCTTTTTTGAAACAGAAATACATAAAACTGTTCGGATTTTTAAAGTATAGCGGCATAACAATTTTTTAAAGGTTTAAAATAGACTATGTGGCAATAAATTTATATTCTTAAAAATATCATAAAATTTTAAGTGAGCATTATTAATATAATTTATAAAGAAGACAACTAACAGAATTTTTTTATTCTTTTTTGAAATTATATTCATATTTTTATTTCTATAAATAGTGTAAATAATTAATTCAAATTTATAAATTCGAGGAATAATTCATGAAACAGTAGATTTAATGAAATCAATTTATGCCCACACGCTGCCGGCAGAACAGTGGAACAATGTGCTCAACCTGTTATCGCATCAGAGTGAAATATATTAAACAGATAGTAAATATTAAGAAAATAAATTTTTATTGGTGCATTTAGAACAAGGATTTTTTTATTCAAACCAATTTGTAAAGAAAGTTTTAAATATATAATTAATCTTTACTAAAATTAATTATTAATTGAGATTACTTATTAATATAAGCATAACAATTATTTTTTAATTTAATTTTAATAGTTTTTATATTTTATTTATTCATTAAGACTTAAAGGTGATTTTAAGTCTTTATTTTATCATTTATTATTATAAGCATGTTTGAAGGTTCAATTCAGATTTTACTAGTTTGCTTATTAGATGGCACTATTTTTCTGCGAACAAAATTTTACTAAATTTATAGTTTAATAATTCGAATTTAATTGATTTAAACTCATGAAAATATTGAAATAATATATAATCAGAGAGTATATATATATATAAAATGTCGAAAATCTAGCGTGAAAGAAAAATAGTAAAAAAAGGACTCCAAAATTCCCCGTTTTTTTTCTATTTATAGGAGCATGTCAAATTGAAGAATAGTTTGTAAAAATTTATCATAAAAATTGAATATCTTAGAAAAATCTTTAAATCAAATGCATTTATTTGGATTCAGATACATTTCTTAATTAGGATTTAAATTTCTGGGGGAAAATATTATTATTGAATACTTTTATATCAGATGATAAATTATCTTATACAAATTTCAATTCGCCTTCCACCACTCAATAATAAATTTAACATTATAATAGTTTTTTGAAATTTTTGGATAGATTTATTAGGCATAGAAATCAATGTTATGTGAAAGTCTGAGATCAGTCAGAATTCATATTGAAAAAAAATAGATCTGAAATTTGTCACTTTTTATTTCTATTTATTTATTTATTTATGCTAAAATATAAGATAAACGCATATACTTACTTCTACTGTTTTTTGTGCACAGGATTACATTCAATGTCAGCATTATAAGTGCTATTTTCAGCATTTTGCTCTGTTTGTATTAAAAGTCCCTGCCTTGTTAAAAAGAAAAGAAAACTGAAATATAAATTAATTCAAATCTTGTAAAATATCAGAGTTCTAAGCACTTTTTAAACTATTATTTTTTAAGCTACAAAAAAAATCTAAAAATTAACAGAGCCACCTAGTTGTCTATATAGTAAATTTTAAAATATTTTGGGCGTCTAATTAATAGATATCATTTAAATACTAAAATTATATCTATAAAACATTAAATTCCCTTCAACATAGAAGAAAAACAGATTGGAGACGATGTAAAACTGTTAAGAAAAACAGATGAATGATATTTTCCGACTAATAGCATATTTCAATTCCATCATTACGAAAGGATATTAATGATGAATTCTTGATTTCAAATTAATCTGTAATTCTAAAAAAAAAAATGCAAGTAAGATTCTTAAATAGCATACGATTGACTAACAAGCGAGATTATACATTAGTCTTAACAGTTTAAACTGAATTATCTAGTTATTTTAAACAGTAAAATATCTATCTCTACTAATAATACAAATAAATGTGTATGTGTGTTCATATAAGTATTTTGTAATTGTACAGGCAAGATTGTCTGTACAGCAAATTTATCTCATATATATTTTTTCAGGATAGAGACGGGCATTTGGGAGTATCTTTTTAAAATTTTATTTATAATTTTGATTACATTGAAATTTTGACGATTTTTTTTAACGACAGGAATTTTGGAAATTTCCTAAAAATATGTGTTTCAAAATTTCAATACATAAATTAAATCATTTTTATTGTTTCCTCAAATGTTCGTTTTACTATTGACGAGTTTTCGGATCTTGCTACAGTAACAAAAAGGCTTAAAATATTTTCATTTCGAATATATTACATCTAGTTCACACTAAAAAAAATAAATTTTCAAAGAATAATTAAGTTCTGAATAAATTTGGAGAAAGCAAATACTTACGCAATTTCCTAGTTCGCTTTGCATGCATTTGTTTTATTATCTGCTATTTATATCATGGAATTTCATCATTAATGAAGTCGCACAGTGATGAAATGCAAACAATATTTTTCTAGAACCTCGGATGATGTAAACAAATACTAAGAAATTAAATTGTTTAAAAAAACACATCTATTTTTTAATATTAGCAAATTCTGAAGAATGATTAATGAATTTAAATACATCAGGCCAGATTTCTTTTCTGAGAAGTTTTAGATAAACAATTCAATAATAACTAATCATCAAATTAAAAAAAATTCTTAACCCAGAAGTAATAGAATCAGAATTTTTCTAAATAATCGGTAAGTGGTGTAATTCGGATGAAAATCAAGTTTGGAATAAATCGGATACCGGTTGATTAAATAAAAATTAGAAATCGAATAAAAACGATATCAAATAAACTAAATTCAAGATATCAAGTTTAACAAACATAAAGTACAAAAAATTGTAAATACTATGAGATTTATGTAAAAATTATATAACTTAAATTACGTATGTTGCTCATTATACATATATACTGTTACAGAAAAATGAAAAATTCATTCAGTGGGTATATTAATGGTAATTTCCAACAGGATGAATAACTGATAATAAAGCTTTATTCTGCATGAAAAAAATATATAGAGCTAAGAAAGTACACACAAAACATACTCAAAACAGCAACACACGAACATCAAATCGGTAATGAATACAATAAAGAAACAAAATCACTCAAAAAGAATTCGCAGGAGAACAATATTCCAAAGAGAAGCGTTGCTGAAATATTCTATTGAACTCATTTCATTTTCTCACGTATAACTTGAATAGTGACTCCTACTCATCTGTGCTTTCTACTTTTTATAATTCCCACAACAGTATATCTAATGTTCTAGAAAGTTACCGTATCTTCACTCCTAATCTATATATCGCAGAATCAATAATTTTAGGAACTTTCATTTTTTGCAATGAATAGTCACTCTTTTTAATGTCAAGACAATCTGTTGATTCGGCGTCCATTCAGCAACTATTAGAGCTATTTGTAAAACTCTTTTTCTTTCCATGAAACTAAATGTTTAAGGAAACAATATTAAAAATTCCTAATACTGTTTATTAAACTTATAAATGTTCGGTCCTTTTAATAGTATAAAAAAATAATGAGTTACCTTAAAATTAATCCAATTTAGGTTAATATAATCAGTGAAAATGACCACGAAATTAGAGAAACTGTACCTAAATACCGAATGCAAAATAATGGTGCTGTACGAACGTATGTAACATTGAGAAGGCATATCAGGAATGGCTCGGTTACTGAGTCCTAATCAGTTATGCATTGTACTCTTTATAATCCCCACGACATGTCATCGAATGTTCTAGAAGGTTACAGTATCTTCACTTCTAATCGGAATATTGCAAAAGCTCCAGTAGTTTCAGGAACTTTTGATTTTGGCTCAAACTGATCGCCAGATTTCTTGTGAAAGTCAGGTGTTATCTACTCGGCATCCATTCAGCAGCCATTTGTTAAATTCTTTTCCTTTCCATGAAACTAACTGTGCCAAAGTAATATTAAAGGTTTGTAATAAATACTATGTGTTAAACTAATAAATTCTCAATACATTAAGTACTATTACAAAAAATGATCTGATTTGAAATTTACTGCATTTTGAACTAATTTAAAGAGTAAAAGCACCATCCAATCAAAGAAATCATATCTATTATACTGAAAGCAAACTAATTATGCATTCTGAGTGTATATGGTATTGAGAAGGCGGAGGGAGGGAATAATTCGCAAAAGACTTCAGTAATTGAATCCGATTGCCCGCCATCTCAGCTTCCTTATATTTCAGGATATTTTTTTTACGAATTGGAAATTTTAAAAAATTATCATTCAAATCCATGTACAAGACATTCACACAACGATCTCTATCCTATCCAGTTGGTTTTAATACCCTATGTGACTTTTACTTCATCATATAAGAAATAAAAACAAAAAAGGAAAGAAAAGAAATGTAATCATTAAAAAAATACGAACTCAAGATTTTGATAAATCTACACGTTTCAGACCTATCCAACAAGTTCGAAATACACATTTTTGGAATTTCGCCTATCTGTAGACGGAAATTCAAAAGTCTTCCGAAAATGTCTGTAAAATAAAAGACGCATCTTAAAATAATGCAATATTCAAGTAAATCGATTCTTTTAAAAAAAACAGCAAAGGATTATTTGAATTCATTCTCCTAAACATCGTAGCAGGATAAGAGTCGTAGGCTTGTTCTGTCTATATTTATTTTATTGTTAATTATATATTTTATTTTCTGTCTTTCTTTCATTCTTTGACATATATAGCAGCGATAATGTGCTCACAAAAATGTATTTAATATCTTAGTATAAATTCAGTAAGTAAAATAATGAAAATTATTGTTGCAAAATATTTTAAAATCAGAAAAAGAAAAAAAATTCGGAAATGAAACTGATATTGCTGATATAATAATTTTTGAAATTTCAAAATTATAGGAGAATGACCTTTTAGGCAGAAAAAGCGTAAAAATTTTAATTATTTTATAGTTGAAAATCTAATTAAAATTTTGCAAACTGATTTTTTTAGTGAGTTGGGTATATAAGAAGTAAACTTATACGAAATTTGGTATCTCTAGGTCCAATGGTCTGACTTGCAGAGCGTTTTGATTCCTTTTTGCAACACGCAAGCCCATGTTCTAATTTATAAATAATATTTAGTCTGTAACCGTAATAAAATACAAAGGGTAGTCTTCCCAAAATTTGATCTGTTTATGCTTTGTAGTTATCATAGTCACTTATGCTCAAATGTTATCATTTATTTCAAAACATTTTTGAGTCATCGTGTTCGTAGACAGATAGGCGAAATTAAAAAATTGTGTGTTTCAGACTCAAAATGTTTTAAATTGCATAGATTGTCAAACTCTGGGGTGTAAATTTTTTTTCTTCAGGATTATAATATTACCAAAATCTACATTGTATATTTCGCAAATGAGAAAGTAAAAATGAGTCAAATTATGCCGGAAACGTGATATTATCTAAAGAACCATCAAATTCATAATCATTAATGGTTCGATAACTTAATGTAGATTTTGGCCTTCGCAATGAGGCTATTCTATTTCGTATTTTGAGACTATTCTCCCATTGTTTGATGCAAGGAAATTAAAATCCTTATTCTTGCTATCCATCCAATATTATGACTTCATTTCGGGTGCTTCTTATTTGCGTTTTCAGGAAACTACTTTTAGAAGTGCTCTCAGATGACATATCAATATCAAAATCAGCTCGTCTCATTCTTTGAAATTTTCTAAACTTAATAGTATCAAAATCCTTAAATTTACAAATGGTATTTTTTAATGAACTTACATATCAATTATCTTTAAATGACTTGCATAGCTTGTAATTACGCTTTTTTTTTGCCACATTCCATCTAACTCTATTCTACTGTAAATTTTTATCTAAAAAAAGTATTTATGTCGCGGTCCAAATCTTTGAAGCGTCATTCAAAATGTATCTAATAAGAACTTTGTTCAATAAAATCTCACCCTTATTTTTGATACGATTAAATTTTAGATTTTTTAAATTTTTTAACCCATAGAATGTACTACAATTTTCTTTTTGTTTATTTTTGATCTTAAATAATTAAAAATATTTATTTCGGATGAAAAACAAGCTAAATTATTTGCAAAATATAAAAAAAATTATTCAATATGGAAATTAAATACAAATAAAATTTTGTTTTAATTGAAGATTTATAATTGTAATTTAGTTTTCATAATATATTAGTACAGCGATTCTCAACTTGTGGGGCGCGCCCCCTAGGGGGCGTGAGCACACTAGAGGGGGCACTAGAATATCCAAGAGAAAATATTATTTTAAAAAATTGATTAACCTACTGAAAGGAAAGCACACATACACACAGAAAACAAAATACATTTTGACATATTTAATAACTTATTAAAGTAAAACAACTTACTGAATCAAAACTTACTTAATCACAACATGCTAAATTAAAAACCAATTTAATAATTATTAGTGACTTCCTTGGGCCTGTCTTGCAGAGCAAAGTTTTTCGAAGGAAGGCTTATTATTAGAAATAGCCACTCTCATTTCTGTTTCCATATTTTGTCTTCAAAGAAGCCACAGCAGAAAATGCAGTTTCGCAAAGGTAGGATATTGAATGGTAATAGCATGTGAAATGCCCTTGTTTTTAGTGTAGAAAAATCATCCTTACTCCTGCCCAAAATTCAAATAGTGATTTATTATTAAATTGTCTATTAGTTTCGCCACATCGTGAAGTCTATAAATTTTTCTTCCTCATCAATTGAGAATCCTTCGGGAGTCTTATGAAATGGATCCCTAACCCATTCGTTACTTGCTATCAGTTTGCCGTCAGCATGAAAATCCTTTTTAAAATTCTTTGCCAGGATGGCTAAATGATTTTCAATCGTTGCAAAAACAACTTTTACATGTTCTTCTTCAGCCTTGTAAGTTTTAGTACAATCGTCCACATTTGCAAACATTGTTAGGTTTTTTGCTTTAAATTTCTGCTCCACAATTCCAATTATCTACAAAAATCATTAACTTTATCATTCGTATCCAACATATGTGTATTTTCTCCTTGGAGTTGAAGATTAAAGTTATTTAATTTCTCGAATATATCGACCAAGTACCTCAATTTCATCACAAATAAACCATCGTGAAAATTCTCGGCCTCCGATCTGTTTCCTTCTTCTAGGAAAATGGCGATTTCTTCTCTTAATTCATAAACACGTTGCAAAAATCTCTCACGTGATGACCCTCTTGCCTCGCAATAAAATAGTAACGCTGAATGTACAGAGACCCATGTGTTCACAAAGTGCGGAAAAGATTCTCGATTTCAGAGGTATCATTTTTATATAATTTATTACTTTTACAACCGTAGTTAACTCAACTCTTTTCTCAACTCAACTCTTTTCTTTCAAAGCCAAAGTTTCTCTGTGGATCGTGCAATGTGTGCACTCAGACGATTTTTGTTTTACAAATGCTTGCATACCTTGGAATCTTCCAGACATTGAATGAGCACCATCGGTGCATATTCTGACGCAATTTTTCCATTCTATGTTTGCCTCGCTCATAAAATCATTTAAAATAGCAAATAATGCGAGTGCTATTGTTTTGAGTTCTATTGGTTTGCTGAAAAGTATTTCTACTTCCGATATATTATCACAAATTCGAACGTAGGCAATTAAATAAACATCTTTATTACCATCTGTTGCTTCGTAAAGCTGTAAACAATTTGTCACTCAACATCGAGAAAAGCTGACACTGTATATCTTCAGATTTATCGCCAATTCGACGAGCAGCAGTATCATTTGAAAGAGGTACGGACTGCAATTGTTTAGAAAAATTATCTCCAAACATAGTTTTTACAATCTCAATTGCTGCTGGCAAAATAAGCTCTTCACCAATGGTGTGAGGTTTTTCACATCTGGCTATTTTATATGAAATTTGTATGATGCAATTAAAGCTTTTTTATTCACAGACAAAATTTCTTTAAAAAATAATTTTTGCTTTTTATATTATTTTAATTTTAATTCGAAAAATTCCCTGGGTTTGCTGACGTACTCACTATGAATCGTTTCCAAATGCCGTTTAACCGTTTAATTTTATTATGTTTCATGCTGTCTGCGGCCAACATTTTTGAGCAAATGATGCATATGGGCCTTTCTTCTTTATTTACTTCAGTGCTGGCAAACCCAAAATTTAAGTATTCTTGAGAATATTTTCTTGATTTTATTTTCGGAACCACGCTCGTCTGTGTACTTGTTGATGCTTGACTATCGTCTCATGCTTTCTTGTTTCCGCCTAAAAATTCCTCCAAGAGTCTGCATAAATCTGCTTCTGCGAATATTCAATATGGTTAATTACAATTAACACGAAAACATATATAACATACACATTCACGATAGATTCGATAGCGATAAAAAGTTCGACTCGAATGAGACGGGATGGAATTGAAACTTGCATTATCGAACATTTTCCTTCTTCCCATTAGAAATCATTTGCTCCGCGCATGCTCGAAACGGCATCGGTCGTGTGGATTCCCTTTCACAAACATTGCTTATTTTTTTCACTTTTGTTTAATCATGCTTCTGTTTAGTTTCTTTTATTATTCGAAAAAATGTATTCCCAGTTTCTAAATTTAGCTCACCCCGTCTAGGTTAACTTTCATTAACGAATTTTCTACTTTCATATTCTTTTAACGTTATCTCCCTGTTTGGCTTTCATTTCAAATATAATATTTAAATTTTCCCAGCTTTCATTCGCTTCATCTGTTCGCCACCCTCTTGTCCAAAATGCAAGATGTGGTTTCTTGCCAACGTTGGCTCACTTTTACTCTTGTTTTGAAAGTTAGTCAAAAATAATTTAAAAACAGAATCCAAAATACTCAATATGCATTATTGTTGTATACATTTTATTGTAAACGAGGGGGGGGGGAAGATGAAAATTATGATTGAAAACTGGTCCGAGAATACTGAAAGGTTGAGAAACGCTGTATTAGTATATTTTTTATTTTAATTGTTATTTTTTTTTTTTTTTTTTTTGCATTCTCAAATAAAAACTATTTTTATGTACTCTTTATTTTAAAAAAAATTCTGTAGAGCATAGCTATTAAAATGAGTAATCGCCATATACATAAAAGGTTTCTCGTTTTACCTGATGAAAGAACAAAAAGCAAATCGTGTCAATATTCACAATTCCATCACCGATGACATGCTGTACTATAAAGCAAAAGCTATAACTTTTAGGGATTTTACTCTTTTTTTATATAAATGAATGCACTATAACTTTAACTATATAACTATAACTAGAAAGGAGTTTATTCGTTTCATATTAATGAAGTTTGAATTAATGCATTGAAGTGATAACTTTACTCAGTAAATGTTTTTCTAAAATTAGGTTTGTCATTCTTGACGGTATTCCAAAAATTTATGGAAAAAAAATTGCTCCGTAAAAAATGAAACAAAAGTTTATTACAAGAAGTTAATGAATCATTGGAAACTGGAAAATTTACTAAGTAAATTGTAAGGAAGTAATTTCATATACAATTTTAAAATATTAATTATTCATCCAGGAATCGTTCAGATTCACACATCTAAATTATAGCTGTAATCAATTTAATAATTCACTAAAGCTCAGATACCCGCTACTATTTTATTTCCAATCTTCTGACTTATCTGTTTGTTTACGCAAATACACATTGCTTACAGAAAGCAATAAAAAAACAAAAATACTTTATTCCAAGAAAATGCAAAATTCAATACTGAATTCCGGAAACAGAAGAATTTATATAGCGAATTCTAATCAAGAAATTCCATGTGCATCTTCAAAAGAGCATGAGTTCAAAATGCTTCTTCAATATTGCCCGATTTGTTTCTGTTTACCGTTTACAGATAAATCTTTCAGATTTTTCCTGAGATTATCCTTGGATTTTTTTTATTAATTTTAATTTCCAAATAATTATTTCATTCAAATGCTATTTTACAATAACGTTACATTCGTAATGCCATATTCGTTTATTAACTTAATGTATGAACTTGATAAAAGAAACTGTGTTCTTAATTAGAATCTGCTTTCTAACCCAGCTATTTCCTAAATTGATTTGTTTATGTTAAAATCGTTTTTAAAAATTCGATTTGCATTTTCAACTAAAGCTATTAACAATTTTCAGATACAAAAGTTGCCAATTCCGACGCGAGATTTAAACTCAGATTTCATTTATTTGTGAATGAGGCAAATTATTGTCAAGATTATCGTCAAAGAGAAAAAAAAATCTTTAATCAATAAAATGATAAAATTCATAAATTTACTTTAATTTTGTTAAAATTTATTTTATCCAGAACATATCAAGAATTGAAATAATGTCAATATAAATTCTACTCTTCAGAGAAAAAAAAATTGCTTGTAATCTTAGCCAATATATATCTACATTTGTAAGAGGCTGTAGTGCCGATGTCCTAGCAAAGGGGTAGCGCGTCTTCGCCGTGATCTGGGCGTCCTGTGTTCGAGTCCCGGTTTGGGCATGGTTGTTCTATCTATGAGATGTGTGAATGTGTTCTCCTGTAAAAAGGGGTTGTGCAAGCGAATGTGTGATGCTTGAGTAACTAAGTCGTACTCTTGGTCCTATTTGGCGCTACTAAAAAAAGCAAGAGAAGCTCTCCCACCGGCTGAAAATCGCTGTCTTTATAACAGCGGGCTTGTCCATTGCCAGTGCCATAAGAAACAGCAACTACAGAGGTTGTAGTGTTTATTTCAACTCATGGTGCTATCTGTTTGTAGAAATGTTTACCAAACTTTAATAGGGTTGATCAGTTCTGAAATTCTACATTTCTTAAAGTTATTTAACCCTTTAAAATTCCATCTTTTTAATCATGGTGAAATCAAAATATTTTTGATATTGAGGTTGGCTTAAGAAAAATGATTCGTTTAGTTTATTAGATAAATTTAACTTAATTTAATTAATTAATTTTAATAATTAAGTTGAAAATCTAGAAATACTATTTTGCGTGAAATAAGGAACTGAAGCATTTAAATTTCTGTCTTATTGAAAAATTTGTTAGAACTTATGCCAATCTACATGATTTATTCAAAGATTGAAGAACTAGGTGCGAAGCACACTTCCCATGGCCCTAGAAGGGGTTAATTCGGTCAAATTGTTGCAAAATATAGATACAATACATAAAAGCAATTTTATCGGCTTAATATGTTGAACTAGCTATCCACAATAGGTTTCAAAATGCAACCCGTATATAAACTGGTTAAGGAAATGCTAATTTTAAAATCGGTTTTTCGAGTTTAATGAAAAGGCTATAAAGATGATAAAAAAAAAAGAAACAGAAGCAAAAAGTTGTAAGCATAAAGAAAATATAAAATTAGATTCCAAACTTTATCACAGCTTAATTAGATCAGAAATGAATTTTTAAAGTGCAAATTTAGAAAAAGCATTTTATTCTTAGAATTTTGGCGAAATTTTGGATATTCACCTTTTATAGTGTTATACGAAACGAATAAATAATAATAAGTAATATTTTCGAACTTCGTGAATATTTGCATTATTTTTTGAAAAATTCAATCTTTATGAAGAAAACATTTTATTTTAATTTTAAAAGCGTTATTCAAAAACTATATCATAATGTTCAATTTAAAATAAATGTGAAAATTATTTTTTAAGTTAGCATTTTTTCTCGCTGCTTAATTCCTGAATTCATTTCTAATGACTGTTAAGCTGTCGAACACTACTTTTTAATCTTTTCGAGATCAACCGCCACAAAATAACTTTTTCTTTTTAAAAATCGACCAATTGAATAACACATTGTAGACAGAAGAAATAATGATATGCCTGAAAATTCAAAATCTAAAATCAAACATATCAAAAGCAAATATCATTGGAAACTCTTCAAATGGATTTCCAGTTGTTGATTCGAATATAAATTTTAAAACTATTTCAATCTTTCTATATCTATTTTTTGTCCAACAGTAGATAAAAAAAATAACAAATAAATAGAAATATAGCCGCTATTATTCAAAATTCTGTTGTTAAAAATCGTACGGTATAAAACATGAAAATTTTATGTAATAGAATGATTAGAGTCATATGGCAGTTTGCGGCAATATTGTAACGGATTTACTTCCATTTCTAACTACTCCGTACTACTAAGGTCACCCTTATAGTCACCCTTATAGTGGGTAGGGATGACGAATATTTTACGAGCGGTTATTACGTAACCAATATCATAAAGTCACAAATACCAGTGATCAATACTTTTCAAAAAGGGGTGTGATTCAAATCCTTAATACGATCTTATTGTTGATATTTCGATTACAGGTTTTGGATCACGATAGAAAGTAACAATCGATACGATCACTGAAATTTAACGAAGCGGTGACTTTACTGGAAAGTAACAATCGATACCATCTGTCCAATGAAAGCTCTCGAACAAAACAGAAAAGGGGAAACCTGTGAATGGATTGAAAAGTGAACGGACCTGTTATTGGAAGTATCGTATCATTGAATTGCATATCACTGAAATCTATCGGAGCGGTGAATTCACTGGAAAGTGTGAAGTCGCCGCTCCACTTCCGATATTCGCATTTGATGCACTATTCCATACAAATCATTTTTAATTGCTGTGACTTGACTTTGCATATAGTCCGTTTACTGCTGGCGCCATCTATTGGTAGAATATAGAACTAAATTAAACAATTTAAAGAAACGACATATATATTTAATTCAAATTTTTCAGAAAATGGTTTACTCCAATAAAGAAATTAAATAAATAGTTTTGAAAAAAAATTTAAGAAGTAAGCTGAAACAGATAAATTAATTCAATCACACGTTACTTAAATTAGTAAATTAAGTATTAATTACAATTAATAAATTTTATATTTAATATTAAGTAATAATTTTTAATTAATAATATGATTGAAATAACCGATATTTGGAACAAATATTTAAAAATAACAAGAGCAAAATTATTTGTTATTCAAAAAATCGTGGATTATGCATCTCTAAGAGAGGGTGTATGGTGTGAGAACAATCAGCAGGCCTCAGTAGAAAACAACAACGCAGTTTATTTAACACGAAGACACTAACACAAAGACGACAAATATTTACAACCGAGACGAACACAAGATAGCACACTGCAGCAAACATCAGCCCACAAGTAGTAATAAACCACAACACACAAATGGGCCAGACAGAGTCCAGCAGGAGAGAGGATCCTCGGAGCTTCGCTATACTGTCTCTCCAAACGGCTTAAATTCTCATTGTCCCTCGCTTTAGCTGTATCCAACTATCGATTCACTACCACACGACTGGCTACTCCACACACAACTTGATGTTGCTTCCACAATAGACAACAGGACTCGGCAAACAGCTCGGTGCAGCAATACCTTGGACTCCACACAACGGTAGCGTTGTCTGACCATTGCTTCGCTATACTCCCGAAAACTCGTTACTTGTCTACGATTCCGACTATGCTTTCGATCTGGTTCATTGAAGCTTGAGACTACCGTCCTTTTTTAATTCCCTGGAAATGGGCCTAGAACTTTCTGAGCAAATCAAGTGTATCTCAGTTCTTATTGATGGATTGTTAAAATTCTGGAAGTTTCCAGCATTATCCATTTTGTCGCTAAGGTCACCAAATTCGTCGCCAAGCCCTGGATTACTGGTTCGGCACTCGACTAGCATCCAATACAGATGATTGTAAATAGGTCTTTCCGTTGATAGAACTAACCGTGCTGGGAAACAGCATTACAGGGTTATAACAATATACAGCAAATATACATGGCGTAAATCAATTTGAGATCAAATGAAGCTAACCTATGCAAACGTTTTGTATTAATAAAATGTTTCATCAAATTTAGCATATGACATTTTGAAATAACAGTGAGGAAGATAATTATTTTCTACAAATAATTATTTTCAACAAGATAATTATTTTCTTTTTTAAATAAAAATTAAAATTCACATTGGAATCTAAATTCTGGTATCCTGCAAGGTCGTAAAAAGATTTAGATTAAAATTGAATCCATATTTGTGAAACAAAATTTACCACACTCTTATGAGTGGTGATTAAAAATCAACATAATCATCATGAAACTATTTAGATCATTGAGAAAAATAGTATAATTAATTAATTACACAATAAATTTTCTACACAATTTAGAATTAAAGGAAGAATTTCATAAAATTTCATTTACATTTCATTTTACGCAGAGCAAATTAGATCAATATTGAATACTTACATTAAATACTAATTTCTTCGCAAATATATTTTAACACTTTGACTGGAAAATATTCATACTTTAAAAGAAAAAAACTTATAATAATATACTCTCGAATAAAAATTTAATGCATAAAAAAACAGAAGTGTTTTTTTTTTTCAATGAAAAAATTTAAATGTTTCTTTCCCCTTTCTGCGGGACATCAAGTCATTTGAACAGTCATCCACTTTACATGTTAATTTCTCTGTAGAAAATTACTAAATTTCATCGAATTTCAAATTATATACAAACAGAATCTTCAATGCTTACATAATATGAATGACATAATAGATATACTATAACGCTAACATAACGGAATCTGATGAACTTCACAAAAGCTTCGATATCAGAGAGCGATCGATAACCTAATTGAAATGTTCCATCAGGGATTTAAAAGTATGTAGAAACTGTCAAACTGTAACAAAAAGAACTTCAACTTTTTTTCATATCAAATACAAAATTCAAGAAGTACATATTTTTGTTCCTCCCCTTTTTTTAATTAATTTTTTTAATGTAAATGTATTTTTCAATAGTATGTATTTTACGATCATATAAGAGTCTATTATCTTGGAGTAGTTACAGACATTTTAACTTTCTTCCATACTGATAAATTGAGTTCCTACTGGCTTAAATTGTAACATATATAAAGAATTAAAGAGATGCGATAATAATTAAGTGAATTCACATTCATAGTGTTAAAATGAGGTATAATATCGGTTTTTTTTAAAAAATAAAATTATTATTTTGTTAAAACTGAAACATTTTTCAATCTTCATGAATCTATTCTATTTTTAAAAAAATGTTCAAATATTACAGACCTGTTTTCAGTATCAGTCCAAAAAACAAAATAATAATAATAATGCATAATTTTTTTCTCGCTTCTGCATTGAACTAATATATATCCTTTTCGATCTCATGCTCAAACAAAAAAATTAATTCAGTATCCGCCAATTAAAAAGACACATGAATCATTACTTCCTGATTTGGAAAAATCCTAAGAAAATATCCTCAGAAGTATGTTGTACGTTATTAATGGTAAATCCTGGAAATGGCTCTTCTTAACTTTATAGATTCATTAATGCAAATTTTATCTTTCAATTTCTTTCTTTCATAAATAGATTTTTATTGGATAGAATTAAATATTTTTTTATGTTTCTGTGAATTGGAATTTGTAACTGATTTTTTTTTCAGTTAGAAAGAAAATATCTATACAAAGCATGTTCATTGGTTTCTATATTTTAAAAAAATGCATCTGTTTATTTATTTTTATGCTTTTGTTAGATATTTTTCAAAAATATCACATTTAAAAAAATATTAGAAAGAAAATATTAAATATTAAAAAATTCTCAAGAAAGATATATTAAGTATTTTAAAAAAATACAAAAATATAAATGTTTAGGTATCTGATTTGCATTCACATTTATATGCAACAATGTTTAACCATGTGGAACTGTTTATTAAATATTTCACGAATTGAACAGAATGAAACAGGCTGGCTACTGATTAATTATACTTGACAAAATGCTGATATTATTCTTACATTTTATAATTCATAGAAATCGTATTTTCAAAGTTTTGCATTTGCATTTTTTTATAAATTTTTAAGGCAACTGAACAAATTAAAAAAAATTTCAATCAATCTTTCTGCTCCCACCTACACAGTTGCCTAAGCTGTCCTGTTCGAAATTCACTACTGAATAATATTCTAGACTTTTACTGGAATATTCAAAAACAAGAACAATTAATGCAACATTCATTCGATCTTTAAGTTTTTCAATGACTGTTTTCAGTAACTATTATACGTAAATTATTTGTTGTAAACAAATCAGATCTGATAAGATCCCGAGTTTTTGGTGGCAATGTGACGAAGAGTAAATCAGTGTTATCTTCACGTCCAATCCAGTCATATAGGTTAAGCTACGAACACTCAAGCTCCATTGAGATGAAGCCCCATTTTGCTAAAAAAAGTAATTATCGTCACGTAGTTATGCAACTGTATTTCCAGCATGTCCAAATAATACTTGTGTGTGTGTGTGTGTGTGTGTGTGTGTGTGTGTGTGTGTGTGTGTGTGTGTGTGTGTGTGTGTGTGTGTGTGTGTGTGTGTGTGTGTGAACTTAAAAAACGAATGATTGCTGTATTTACCACTTAATTGTTTTATTTTCTTTACTATCTAATAAGATGACGTCTTCGATTTTAGGAATATTTTCTTATTTTTATTCAGATAGAAATCCAGTGAATACTTGATTTATCTAAGTATTCGAAGTAATTTTAATATTGAATTATAATCGTTATGAATGGTTTATTTTTTGCTTACAACTATCAAAATTCGATAAATTGATACACGTATGGCATTCGGGCAAAACAGTTAAGCGGTTAAACATCATTGTTAATGTAAAACTTCAAAATGGAACGAGCTTGACTACAAATTAGTTATTTGTTGTGCTACGAAAGTTTCACATATCGAGCATACATAATAGGGGGGAGGGATGGAAATTTGTTTTCTTTATTATCATGTATCACTGATTATATCACCTGCAATAGATTTGAAAATATAAATTTTTAATATCAGATCATTTATGCTATCTCATTATATTTACATATTTACTGCCAAATGTAGAACTACAGATTTGGTTGGTTGTCTACTAAAAGAGGGCGGACTCTTGATAAATCTTCTAGTCGAGTATGGAAGCTTATGATATTCAGATATCTTAGGGATTTTTTTTTTTTTTGCTTTGCTTTGTTTTTTAACTATGTATTCTAAATTTGTAAACTTAATTTTAATTTTTTTAGATAAAATCCACTCACTTTACAGATGGTCAATAGTTGATGCTGGGGTATCGATGCCTTGAAGATGGGGGGGGGGGGGCGTATTAGAAATCTTTCATTATGTCAGTGAAGTTTTGAAACTTATCAAATGAAGAGTACGCAATTAAATACCTGTCAAACTACTTGCCTCAAAAAGATTCTTAAATATATTGGTCACATAAAATGTCAAAAATTGAATTATACAATAAAACTTCTGCCAAACCTGTTTCCTCCAAAATTATTGAAAGGTACTGGAGATGGATTGCATATATGCTTAGAATGTCGCCAGCGATAATGATGCAATGATATTGACAAGAAATATTCTAATGTGGGAACTGAATTGTAAAAATGAAGAGAAGGGCCACAAAGAATAATTGCCGGGTGCTGTACAGCTCTAGAGGAAAGAAATTCTTTTGGATGAACATATTGATGGGCTAGGGAAACAATGTTAGTCCGGGTTGGATGACATGAAGCTCATCACACCTCGTGCACCAGCTTAGTGTAAAGAAAAATGATGATCTATTGCTAGTTCAGGGCCTTTATAATGATATGTTCGCACTCCAGTAGAGTAACACTATATCCCATCAAAACTCTAAAAATCCCAGCAAAAATTACTTACTAACTAAATTAACTGAAGAATAATACGTACTGTTCTCTGATTAACGCCATGTAATTTTACAAATCTGAACCTTCTCAAAATAAAATTTTACAGCCGATTTTCCTTAAAGCGTACAAGAATAATTTTCATGGTTGCATCCTAATCATAAAAAAATATTTAAATATGAATATTTTAATTGATATACATATTTATACACTATTATGAAATCGATAGCTGCCTAGTTATAAATTTATACAAATTTTTATTTTCTTAAATTTAAAATTATAATTAACTTCACCTTTTATTCAAAATTAAAATAAGAATAATATACTATAATATTTTTCAGATATTTAGGCGCTCCTGATCTGCAACACGAATAACTCCTTCATTACTAATAACCTACATTAAGCACACAGGTTTGAAAACGATGCATTCTACTACAAAATCTGCTTATTTCTATCCTTTACTGTTGTTTTAAAATCAGAGTCTTAAAGTTTAATTTACATTTGTAATATTATGCATTAAATATAGATAAAAATAAATATATTTACATATAATGCATGTAAAAGTGAAATAATTTATATACAAGTAGAAATTTCTGACTTGAAATAATAAGTGATTTTTAGTCCTTCCGATAATTTAGATAATCTAGTCTAATAATCTTTTTAGTAATCTATAATCATCAGATCAGAAATGAAATACATTTAACTTTTACAATTATGTTTATTATTCATTATTTAATATCATGTTCCTATACAGTATGCTGTGTGCCAAATATGTTAATCGTCGATAAAAATTCATAATAGCTAATTCTATCCGTTTGCAAATGAAAAAAAATCGTAAAACAGTGATTTATTGTAAGATGATTAGAATATCTATAAAATTTGTTGATTTATATTTTTAATAATGCATATTTATAATAAAATCATTTTTTTAATTTTATTTTTGGCATTCAGTTAATCTTGCATCGAATATTATTTTAACTTAATTTCATGCTCACACATTGAAGGAGACCTTTATATTAACTGGGTGCTTTTAATATTTTCAATGACTATAACGGATGAAAAAAATTCCTTCTGAAAGGAAGCCAAGCGAAGACAAAATTTGTTATCTTTACAAATATTACCAACGAAATAGTTCAGATAAAAACTAATGCAAAAAAGTGACATTTAAAAGAATTTTAGAGTAATTATAAGATTAATCTTTAAAATAAGCACGAACATTATTTGATTGATATCTGCTTTGAGAGCAAAGAGCAATAATTATCGGAAGATTAAATTTATCAATTACAAAAAAAATGAATAATCAACTAAAATATGCTTAGATTTATTTATTTATTATCTGAACAGCTAATCAGTGAAATATACTGATTAAAAGCAGCCATTCTGCCATAAACCTGTATAATGAAATGTATAATCTCTATACATGCCACATTACAGGTTGATTTGATGAAAAGTCTATCAGTAAAAAATTCAAATGCTTAGCAGTTATTTATTGCTTTTTTTCCCTTTATTATAACCGAAAATATCACTATTCATTGTCTTTTTTTCACCATATCAAAAATATTCGATTAATTACATTTATTTTAAAAGCATGAAGGTTGCTTCATCAGATGCACAAAAATAAATTCAACGTTTGGACGAAAAATATGCAAAAACCACCAGAAAAGTTATCGCAATTCATTATTATAATTATTTTCCTCGTCAATCAAATTTGTTAACCAAATTTGTTCCTTAACTTGCAATTCATTCTACTTACTTAACTGTTACATGCAAAACAAAAAAATGAATTTGAGTACTTGTTCATTTACATTATGTTACAGTTAACCAGGGCCTTAAGTACTTTTAGCTAACGTAATTTGATGCCAAATCTGAACCGTAACTATAAATTTCAACTGAATTGATCCAACCAAAGAACTTACTTCATGAAATAATTGAAATAAATTTATGTTGGCCTATAAAAGCTTTGTAATTTTGCAAGTCATCACCTTTTTAAGTTATGATTGTGCAGGCAAGCTTCAGCATTCCTCTCCCGTCAACCGCATTCATGATTAATTTTAAAAGTTATCTCTTAAATATAAAGAATGTTCAAATATTGATTCTATATGAATTTTTTTGAACATTCATAAAGATATGCACGTTTTTTTAACATACAAAACCTATGACTGTCTAATTAAAACATTATTTGTATTTTTGCTTTTAACAAATTTTACTTTATATTTACTTAATAAACTTTTTGTTCCAACAATAAAATAAAATTAGTAAGTAAATTTTTGGGCAGCCCTGGATTACAGAACCGTTGGTTAAAATTCTGCCCATCATTCATTATCTGCAATATAATTGCATGCTTTTATTCTATGTATCACAGCTATGCATTCTAATATGAAGGAAAAAGAATCTGAAAATGCTGAGATATCAATTCACACACACACACACACACATAATAATAATAATAATAATAATAATAATAATAATCTTGAAACGTGAATTTTAAGCAACTAAAAGTCAACAAAAAGTCGTTTTAGTGATAAACGATTCATCTGATTCAAAAAAAATATCAAAAGTAGAAATTCATTGAGTTTTGAGTAAATTACATATAAAACTTAGCAATTCAGAATTTTTAATAATGTATATTTTCAAATGAAGTATTTTTCAAAACTTTTACAAATCAGGAATCTGGGGGCACGGCCGTACCATCCTTTTCTCGAAGTAGTTCAGGCCATTTTCAACCCCCTATAACTTCGTTGTGGATAAAACTAGAAGCCTGAATTTTCAGTAACCAAGCAGGCATTATATAAACACGGTATATTTCAAATTTCATTAAATTTGAACCAGTAGTTTAAGAATTATAACTAGTCAAAGTTTGTGAATTTTGTCACTGACGACTGACTGACTGACCGATCATCAAAACTCTAAGGCACTTCTAGTAGACATAGAAGCTTCAAATTTAGAATCCAATTAGAGTTTAGTGTATAAATCAAGGAAAAACTTAAATATTCGTGTAATAATGAACGGATCGATAAATTTCTTGAAGTTTCGAACATTATCCATTTTGTCGGCAAATTCGTCGCCAAGTCACCAAGTTAGTCACCAAGCTCTGGAATCACTGGCTCGGCATCCGACAGCATCCAATACAGATTACTGTAAAACGGTCTTTCGTATGATGACACTATTCGTACTTTGAAGCAAATTTACAGGTTTGGGTTTGTAACAATATCTAATTTGAAATAATTCAATTTGAAGTTGTGGAAGCTGCAAACGCAATGGGTGTTTTTCAGAGAATCAATCTAGTAGAAGAAAAGCAAACTGATCTTCAAAGTATTATATGTATAGCCTATGCTATAACTATACACAAAAGTTAGGGCCTTGGTCTAAATAATACACTGATGGATATCGGTTCCGCAGTATTCACATCCGGTCACGTTTACGTGGCACTTTCGAGAGTTACAAGTCTGGAGGGTTTACATCTAATTAATGTCGACTTTGGAAATATTAAAGTGCAGGAATCCTCAGTTTGTGAATACAACAGACTAAGAAACATTTACCGTCCAGACTTGTCAAAAATTGTAACATCAAAGCTTACGAGAAAACCCATAGAGACAGGGAGTGGGCTTTGAGAAAAACTGTAGCTGAAGCTCAAGAAGTAGTACCAGAAAAGAAGGAGGAAGACTACATGCAAAAATAATAAAAGGACTATATACAAAAAGAAATGAGATGCCATCAAAAACATAACTTGTAAAAAAAACCAAGTCTCGTAACTCAATTCTTCTATCGTAAAAAGTTGTGAGATCCATGTAATACCAAGTCGGTCAATTTATTCAGTCCCTACTTAAGGGTCCTTCTGTCTTAAGTTATTACATAATTAGCTAACCTAACAACATCTTATAGTAACCATATCAATATTAAAAATCTTTTATGGTTTAAATAAATAGATTGACTTGGCAATCGCACTAAACAATCTAATTTAATATAATATGTTAATGTAATCTGTAACCTAATTTAATGTAAAGATACATTATGTTTTCATGCGATGGCCAAGTCAATCTATTTATTTAAACCATAAAAGATTTTTAATATTGATATGGTCGCTATAAGATGTTGTTAGGTTAGCTAATTATGTAATAACTTAAAACAGAAGGACCCTTAAGTAGGGACTAAATAAATTGACCGACTTGGTATTACATGGATCTCACAACTTTTTACGATAGAAGAATTGAGTTGCGAGACTTGGTTTTTTTTACAAGTTATGCTTTTGATGGCATTAATCTTACACCATATATTAGTTTAACTTAATATCCTGATTCCATATTCAAAGAAATATTTATATTCACTGATTGCTATGAACAAAAAGAAATCGTCTTATTATTAAAATGCTCAGTAAACAAACAAACAAAATAGTATAAAATGTTCTGCATCAAATTTTGCCATTTTGATAAATTTTACCTAAAAGCAGTTTAGACAGAATTCAATCAAAATGCGCAAAAAATTAAGATTTAAAAAAATGCGAAAATTATTTAGAGCAATGAATTATTTGTCCTTAAAATAATTAGAAGTGACATTTGATTAAGATTTACTTCGAGAATTAAAAAAAATGAAAAATATAAAAATTGAAAAATAAAATCTACGATCGCAAATTTCTAGTTATCATGTGAGAACATTATTATTTTTAAGTCATCATTTGTCTTAATTAATTTAAGTAATTATCATTATATATATATATATATATATATAATTTTTTTAAGCTTTCATTTTCAATTTTTCTAGCTGGCAAACAAAGTTTTGGAACTCGACCGATTTTGACATAAAATAACAGCTATGATGTCATAGTTCTAGGTCAATCTTTTAAAAATGCATCTGCTGTCAAAAAGCATACGTAATAATAAATCAATACAAGTAAAAGCAGGTCAACCTTTTAAAAACGCATCTGCTTTCAAAGAAGCATACATGATAACAATGCAATACTGGTAAAAGCAGGTAAAAAAATATGTGCGATTAAAAGATGATGATGAAAATTGTCATTTATGCTTTCTTTATTGCCTACGCAATTTCGAGCTTCAAAACTCACTAGCCTAAACAACATCATGTTCTCACATGATAAAAAAAATTGAAAGCTACGTTTTTCAGTTATAAAAGATGCATGGCCAATTTAAAAAAATGTGTTTAAATACTTCTATTAATCATGTAAAATGCTAACCAGCAAAACGTACTGATTATAAACAAATCTTTTTTTCTTTATTCTAGATAAAATAATAATAAAGGATAAATAAGATACATTATCTAGGATAATGTAATGTTTAATTTAGAGATAGTGTTAGAGTTTTGATTCCCTCCGGTGGAGAAAAGGGAAAATTCTGTTCCCCTAACCAGATGTATTCGAGACGCCGACACGGCGACATGTACATTCTCTCTCTCGTCTTGGTGTGATGATGTGTTTGTGTGGTAGCTTAGAAATGTCCGTGTCCATATATATGTGAAAATAAAACCTATGAAAGTTTCAACTCCTGCTTCGTCATTAATGGAATTGTCATGCACTGATCGAACACTGTGGTGTACCCTGAACGTGATATGTTGAAATTTGGAAATTGGAATTTTTTTGGAAAGCACGACAATTTGGAGGAAGCGCAGTGAGGAGCTGAAACCAGAGGTGGGCACATTTATTATCTGTTCTAAGCTTTTTTGAATTATTTAGTTTAAAATGGATATTAATAGATTAAAGGAAAAAAGGAAAGGATTACGAACTATCTTCACGAAACATTTAACTAAAATAAAAAAATTCCTTAAGCAGAGAAATTTGTAATGAATATACGAAAGAAACAAAACTTAATGAACTTGTGAGTTTAAAAGCTCAGCTCACGGAAAAATTGAAGGATTTAATTAGCTTGGATGACAGTATTCAATTAATTATAGATTTAAGCGAAATGGAAGGAGAAATTGAGTTATGCGAAGATTACAAAGACAAAGCAATCGAACTAACATCTAAGCTAGAAAGACAAATAGAAAATTTGAGAGATATCCCACAAGTAAGGACAAACAGTCCAGTTGCAAATAATGCGGAAAATGTTATTCCCTTAAGAAATCAAAGTGTTAATTTACCGAAATTAAATATACAAACTTTTCAGGGCGATTGCAGTCAATTTATAGATTTTTGGAATTCCTTTGAAGTTGCGATTCATAAAAATGATTCATTAACAAAAATTGAGAAATTTACTTATTTAAAAACGTATCTTCGTGGAATTACCTTAAATGCTGTATCGGGATTTTCATTAACTGAGCAAAATTATGATGCGTCGATACAGTTATTAAAGGAAAGATTTGACCGAACAGATATAATCATATCTTCTCACATGCATAAACTTTTATTGATTGATCCAGTAAAAACTTGCTCAAATGTAACAGCCTTAAGAAAAATGAATGATGCAATAGAAACTCAAATTAGATCGTTGCAATCATTAAATGTAGCTACAGGTACTTATAGTAACCTATTGTGCCCTGTAATATTACAAAAGCTACCCGAAGAATTAAATTTAAACTATAATCGTCACCGTAGGGCAGGTGAATTATTTGATATCGCTAATTTAGTAGAAATCTTAAGAACAGAAGTAGAGTGCAGGGAAGCTTCTTTATTATTAGCAAATCCTAAAATTTCTAATTTAAAGGAGTATTCTTTTAGAAGCAAACCTGATCAAGCTTACAAAAATAAATATTCTTCGCATACGAATGCCTTAACGACACACGCTGATTCATTTCACCATAAATCTGAATCGAATCGTAAATTTAATTCAAAAAGAAACTATTATCCTTCTTCTGATGACAGAATGAGTAATCATAAATGTATCTTTTGTACTGAAAAACACATGAGCCATGATTGCTCAGTTAATATTGATGAAAAGAAAAAATCGTTAATGGCTAAGGGAAAATGCTTTATATGTTTTCAGAATCACATAAGAAAATTCTGCCATAGTAACTATCAATGTAAGCTCTGTGGTTCTTTTTCGCATAATTCCTTAATTTGCGAAGGACCGCAACCCGATACCGTAACTAAGAATATTTCCCCTCCAGTCGAAGAAGGGACTTTTATCCTCAAAGAAAATAATACCGCTTCTACCATGATATCTTTCAGTACCGAACAAAATAAAAGAAAAAATAGGGTCCCTGGATCGGTTTTACTACAAACATTTTCAGCTGTGGTGAACGGACGAAGGGGGAGTAAGACGCACCTGCGTTGCATGTTGGATTGCGGGGCCAATAAATCCTTCATCTTGAGAGGGGTGGTCGAGGAATTGGGATTGAAAACAGTGGGCAGGGAAGTTCTAGCTATTCACACTTTCGGAAGTGAAACCGCTGAGCGTCGTGTTTACGATATAGTGGAGATTACGTTAAGGAATGTACAACACCCGACTCGGTGTGTTGAAATACAAGCGGTTGTTTTTGACTCGATTACTTCGGCGAAAATTCATACTCCATCGCAGTTTGTTAGAAACATAGCGTTGGAAAAGGGAATTGAGTTAGCAGATGTTAGTACTTCTGAGAGGATTGATGTCTTGATTGGTTCGGATTATATTTCAGAGATTTTAGGCGAAAGGAATATAAGGATTAGTAAAAGATTGATTGCAGCTGATAGTATTTTCGGATATTTGCTTCTGGGAAAGGAGATGGGAATTGATTGTAAGGAGATATCTGCTAACCATTTGATCGTCGAGGGTGAGGAATCGAGCTTTGATAGGGTAAAAGATTTTTGGTTATTAGAAACGATTGGGATAAATGCGGATAAAGAAGTGTCTCTTTCAGATAAAGAAACTTTAAAATCGTTTCAACAAAATACGACGTATAAAAACAAAAGATACGAACTCGTTTGTTATGGAAGGAGGATAATAAGGCATTACGCAGTAATTATGAGATTGCAAAACGTCGTTTATTCGGTTTAAACAAAACATTAGATAGAAACAAAGAATTATTCGTTAAATACGATGGCATCATTAAGGAACACTTAAGAGAAGGTATTATAGAACGAGTAGATTTGAATTTAGACCAAAATATAAACACAGGTTATTTTCTTCCACATCATGCTGTAGTGCGAGAACGGAAGGATAGTACAAAGGTTAGGATTGTCTTTGACGCATCATCAAAGGGAAAAGGCGCGTTATCATTAAACGATTGTTTAGAGAGCGGACCGAACCTAAATCCTGATTTACTTGAAATCTTGCTACGGTTTAGGTTACACAAAATGGCTTTTAGTGCAGATATTCAGCGGGCTTTTTTAGAAGTAGGGATCGCCGAGGAAGATAGGCAGTTTTTAAAATTCTTATGGATGAAAGGGGATTGTCCTAATCTCGGTTTCAGCCCTCACAATATTGAAACATTCCAATATAAAAGAGTCATCTTTGGTGTAAAATGCCGCCCATTCTTACTTGCCGCAGTTATTAAACTGCATTTAGAAAAATTCGGAAGTGAATATGAAGAAGCATGTAAAATGTTGAGCTATTTGTGCTTAGATGACCTAGCAGCTGGTACGTCAAGCGTTTCCGAAGCTATAAAATTGAGCAAAGAAATGATTTACATTCTAAGTCAGGCCAGCATGAATCTTCGAAGATGGGCTATGAACTCCCCAATTCTAAATGAAGCTTGGAGACAAGCTAATGTTGACCGTCGTGAAACATCCGAAGAATTAGGTGTGCCATTAAAAATTCTTGGACTCATTTGGGACAATATCAACGATAAATTTACCATAGACATTCATCAAATTTCTAAGATGAAGGACAATAATCTTTCGAAGCGATTGATTCTGAGCATCTGTGGGATGCTGTTTGATCCATTGGGGATGATAACCCCTTTTACTGTCAGAATGAAGTTGTTACTACAGAACACCTGGGAACGGGAGCTGAAATGGGATGAACCACTACCACCGGACATTCAAGAGACATTTCTGTCGTGGTTGGATGAGGTAAAAACTATCCCTCAGATTTCTTTGCCTCGTCCTTACTTCCTTGGTGCAGAGACTCCAATGGCTGAAATTCACATTTTCTCCGATGCAAGTCCAAAGGTTTATGGTTGTGTGGCCTACTTCAGGAAAGTGACAAACGGGAAGGTGAACTCCAGTTTCATAGTGGCGAAATGCCGCCTAGCTCCATTGAAAAAATTGAGTCTGCCCAGACTCGAACTCATGGGAGCCCTTGTTTCTGCCAGATTAGCAGAATACTTTAAACATGCATTTCCCTGGTTTACATCTGACCACATCTTCTTCTGGTCGGATTCACAAATCAGCCTTCATTGGATAAAAGGAGACCCTCTACGATGGAAGGAGTTTGTGAGAAATCGCGTACCGGAGATCCAGGAGAAAACCAATCGATAAAAGTGGAATTACTGCAGAGGAAAGACGAACCCCGCAGACAAGTTAACCCGAGGACTGTCTATCCGAGTGTTAGCGGATGATGATGTTTGGTGGCATGGTCCAGACTGGTTGTTTAACCCAGATCTATGCCTTGACAACACAGTGAACAGCGAATTCAACGAAGTTGGAAGTAGCAAACGAATTAATGAAAGAGTATGTTCCATCGAGCAACCTAGTAATGACTGTAGCCGGAACTAATTGTGATGATTTTCTCGATAAACTTCTCAAAATCACAAATGACTATGTAAAACTTATTCGTATTATTTCATATATTTTTAGATTTTCAGCTAATTGCAGGTACCCTCAGTCAAGGACTACAGGGCCCATTACGGCTGATGAAAGGATTCAGGCAGAAAACCAATTAATCTGAATAGTTCAATGTGGTAAGTTTAAGGAAGAAATTAGAGATTTGAAAGGAGGTAAGAATGTTTCAAGGAAAAGTAAACTGTCAACCTTAAATGTATTTTTGGACGAAAATGATATTCTAAGAGTGGGAGGCAGGTTAAGAAATTCCAAATTAAATGTTTATTCAAAATATCCTATTGTGTTACCATCGAATCATATTTTAACTTACAATATTTTAGTGCATTATCATAAGAAATATTTACATTTGGGAGCACAAGCTTTGTTGTATCAAGTACGTCAGAAATTTTGGCCAATCAATGGTAAACATAATTGTAAAAAGGTGATATTTAATTGCATTACTTGTGTGAAAAACAAACCTGTTTTAACATCCCAATTAATGGGTGATTTACCAGCTGATCGCGTAACCCCTAATCATGTATTCAACATTACTGGTATTGACTTTGCTGGCCCATTCTTCTTAAAATTCAAAAATCAGAGAAA
Source organism: Argiope aurantia (assembly GCA_026543865.1). NCBI lineage: Eukaryota > Metazoa > Arthropoda > Arachnida > Araneae > Araneidae > Argiope > Argiope aurantia. The sequence goes on from JAPMOR010119857.1 coordinate 362,500, forward strand.
AGGTATATTAAACAAAGTTTATGTTGTAATTTATGTGTGCTTATGTACTAAAGCCTTGCACCTTGATTTCGTAACAGATCAAACATCTGACTGTTTTATTGCAAGTTTAAAGCGTTTCTTTGGAAGGAGAGGTAAATGTGCAAAACTTCTCACTGACAATTCCAAAACATTTGTCGGTACAAACAAAGAACTTAAAAGGCTGTATAATCTTGTCAACTCTCCTGATCAATGTTTAAGTGAATTTTTAATTTCAGAATCCATTGAAGGGATTGAAGGGTTAATTAACTTAAATCCATTGAAGGGTTCATTCCACCTAAATCACCGAGTTTTGGAGGTATTTGGGAAGCCGGAGTAAAATCCTTTAAATTCCATTTAAAACGCGTACTAGGAAATCAAAAACTAACTCTGGAAGAATTTCTAACAATTTTGGCTGAAATTGAAGGCGTCCTAAACTAGACCCCTTACTCCGCTATCTCCAGAATTCGACGATTTTGAAACTTTGTCACCTGGTCATTTTTTGATTGGCAGACCAATAAATGGAATTGCCGAACCATTGTTAATTAACTTAAATGAAAATCGATTATCAAAATGGCAAAAAATTACTAAATTTTCTCAAAGCATATGGAAAATATGGAAACGTGATTATCTTTGCAGTTTACAACAACGTTACAAATGGAATTTCAATAAGAATGATATAAAACTCGGAACACTTGATCTGATAAAAAATGAAAATTTACCTGGAACGAAGTGGTTATTAGGAAGAATTACTGAAGTTTTCCACGGTAATGACAACCAAATTAGAGTAGTCAATATTAAATTACCAAATGGTAATATCCTAAAACGAAATGTTCGTGATATAGCTATTTTACCCCATGGGAATGAAGTGTATTCATGTTATTTGTTTTAGTTATATAATATATATTGTTACGAAATTTCTTTACCGGGGTTCGTTTGGGTAGTGGAAGTGATATGGTGTAAAGAACGCTCAATCAGCAGGCGGCAGTAGAAAAAGAAACAACGACGTTTATTTTCACGAAGACACACAGGACAGCACAAAAGCGACAATTATATACAGCACAGAAGACGATTATCTTCAACCGAGACGTGTAGCATACAACAGCACACACAGCAGCATACAACCAGAATGTACTGCAGACAGTAGTGCACAGCTCAGTTTAGCACGAGCTTGACTCCGTCGCTGCTCACCGTCGTTTCCGACAATGACTCTCGACTACTATCTCGACGACTCCGTCCTCTCTGTCTTCAACTTCTACTCCGGCAACTCGGACTACTGACTTAACTCCGTCGATTCCGCTTACTCTTTTTCGACCACTCCGTCCACTCTGACTACTGGCTTTTCCGCTCCGTCTTCGGACTACTCCGTCGTCTACTTCTCCGGCTCTGACTCGGATTACTGACTTCACTTCTCTGGCAGCTGCAGCCCCTTTTATAGGTCTCAGGAGGCGGGGCTAGAAGCCTCTCAACCAATCAGGAACGTTCTAGGCGTATCTCGGTTCCTACTGGGCGGATCGGGAAAATTCTCGAAGTTTCGGGTATAATCTATTTTGGCGGCAAAGTCGCCAAATTGGTCGCCAAGTAGCCAAATGGTCGCCAAGTTTGTCGCCAAGCTCTGGGACCCCCGACACGACGCCTAGACTCTGTCCCATAGAGATGACTGTAAAACTTTCTTTCTGTTGATGGAACAAACGATGCTGGGAAGCCGAATTGCAGGTTTGTAACAATATAATGGAATTTAATAATCAGAATTGTATTTGTATTTATACTAATTGTATAATTTATATTATTGTGAACTTATTGTTCTATTGTAACTATAGTATGCAAATTTATGAAGGTCTTCATCCGGAGGGTGGATGTTAGAGTTTTGATTCCCTCCGGTGGAGAAAAGGGAAAATTCTGTTCCCCTAACCAGATGTATTCGAGACGCCGACACGGCGACATGTACATTCTCTCTCTCGTCTTGGTGTGATGATGTGTTTGTGTGGTAGCTTAGAAATGTCCGTGTCCATCTATATGTGAAAATAAAACCTATGAAAGTTTCAACTCCTGCTTCGTCATTAATGGAATTGTCATGCACTGATCGAACAGATAGTCAGCTTACAAGTTTATCTGATGAATAATTTATCAATAAAAATCAAGACGCATAGCAATTATTATTGTTTTCCTTTATTATTAATTGAAAATGTCGCGATTCTTTGTGTTTCTTCGGCATATCGGAAATATTCGATAAAACGTATCTTTTTTTAGCACATGAAGATTACTTTATCAGATGCACAACAATAAATTCACCAGCAAATCTGAAAAAAAAAAAATCTACCGAAAAATTGAAAAACGCGAGTAAATAGCTTTCACAATGTTGTTTCCAGATTACCTTTCACTTCACATTCTTAAAGCCATTGTTGTTCTAAGTGTCACATGGATTATCCTTTATTTGTGGAAAAAATTTCGGAATCTGCCACCTGGACCATGGGGAATCCCTTACTTTGGGTACTATCCTTTTCTTACGACTCAGTCTCATGTTGACTTTGCTAATTTGGCGAAGAAATATGGAGACCTCTTCAGCTTTCGAAGCGTTGGTGGAAAACTGTTCGTTATCCTAAATGGACAGAAGCTTATAAAAGAAATCCTCGTCCATAGATCAGACGAATTTATTGGACGGCCAATAGAAAGTAATCTGTTGGAATGGATATCTGATGGCTTAGGTAAGATTTGTAACTAGAACTAAGCCTTTGAAAAGTTTTGAACTCTTATATTATCAATTTAAGATCATAGTCTTAAGACCCCTTATATTGGTTAATTTTAGATCTGCTACTTGGTTTTATTAAAATCGAGTATCAGAATTTTGAGATTAAGAAAATATTGACTTAATTTATGTTAGATACTTTAATGCAAGTAATAAATAAGTAATTGAAAATTATTTTCATTTCAGACATTAAAAAAACATCAGAATTTACTTCGCTGTAAAATATCTCAATCATTTTTACATTTACCTTTCATATATTCTTTTTAATTTCATGTTTCATTAATTTCCTAATCATTTAATTGCATTTACCTTTCATATATTTTTTTTAACTTCCTATTGATAAGTAATTTGATAAAGGAATTTTTCGAATAAACTGGAATCGTGAAACGTTTTGTGAAGTTATTTTGTTACAATTATGAATTGTTACAAATTATAATCAATTAAAAGAATTTTAGAAAATCAAATCTATTTCATTTAATGTTAATCAATGCTGATCTGTTTGCTTATTCTGCATACCTTGGGATAACAATGAGACCTAAAAGAATCGAAGGAGAATAATTTTAAATGCTGTTATAAAAACATTGAAATTGCGATAATATATTCATGCATCAAGAACTTTATTTCTATTTGAAACATAATTACAAAAGGAAAAAAAAGGAATTGAAGTTAAAAATTCTACTTCAAAATTAAAAGCTTTTAGAGGATGGTCAACAGCGAAGTTGTTTTGTGATCAATAGTGATTATAAAATCTAAATAACAACCAATGTCTTGCGCTTTACCATAAAATTATCCAAGAGAGGAACTTTTATTCAGAAATAATGACGGATTTACTCTCGGCCAATTATAAAACGGCACGTAGGCAGCGCATACGTAGAAAGGCTGAAAAATACTGTTCGGCCGATGGCAAGTAATTGTCCCAACGGGCCGCTGTATTGTATTTTTTCTTACTACGCATGCGTTTGTAAAATTTGGCAGGGTTTTTTTGGCGCGAAAAAATTGATCACTTATCATAGATTAATTCCGATATTTTTTTGCTCTTTCTGATGCGAGGTTGTATTCTTTTTTCGTTTTAATTGCCATTTCTTTTCTATAGTTTTCTAAATTTAGGTATGTTGCCCTTCTTTTTATTTTATATGTTTCTTTGTGTAAATGTCCACTATTTTAATACGATACGCAATGAAAAAGAAAAATTCAGGGATGCCAAAACGGCAATTTATAGCCAAGCATGGAATGCCTGAATCTATCTTATGAAGTGGCAAACATAAATCAGTCCCTTTCTACACATGTGCTGCCGACTTGCCATCTTATAACTGGCCCAGTGTAAGCCCGGCATAAAGTTTTATTCTTTTATTACTTGATGAAATTTCTTTCTAATTAATGCATGGAAACGAGCCATGTAGATATGAAAATATCGTCATAATATTAATAGATATCATACCCTTTAATAATTGAATTTCAGATATTCATTTGGAATTATTATTTTCACTATTTAGCACTTCTTCTTATTTACAAATTCGAAGTCTAGAAAAATCCCTTTTTAATTAAAATAGAAGCATCAAGGCTTTTTGACTGAGAGAGGAGTTTCAGGGAAGAAAAATCCAGAGAAGAAATATTTGTACTAGCTAAGGATCAACTTAGTATTAAGGCAGTTATGTCAACTACTTAGCTATCTAGAAAAAAAAGGGGGAGGGGCATAAACAAATCTGAATCAACTATTAGGACATTCCTCATCTGTAAAGCGACGAAAAATAATTAGTGCTTCGACACAAATATGGTAATTAAGCAGCTTATAGTAAATTTTTTAGAATTAAATAATAGAAGTTCTTATTTTAGAAATGGAATTATTTCAGAATACCATTAAAAGCAGTAGAATGTTTATTAACAGTGGAGTTTTTATTTTAGAACTTTCAATAAAAAATGCAGTTCAAAGTTAAATGGCTGAAGCTGTTTTCTCTTTTTCAAATAAACAAATTAGATTTTATATTCTATATTCTGATATAGAGATACAAAAAATTCTAATCACAGTATTCACTAACAGCACATGCCAATATATCTGAAACATTCAGTAGTCTGTTGGATTAATAAAAAAATCAGAACAATTCAATAGACTATTTTTACAAGTACATTCTCTTTTTCTTATCGAAATATTGAATTTTCTAGAAATGATGGCAAGATCTAATAAAAGATGGTTGATTCCTTTTTTTTCCAATACTTTACTTTAGAAATGAATACTCACTTTTCTTGCCTCATTTGTGATAAAAACTTTAATTTTATAATCTGCTTTGAAATACTGCAAAAACCTTACCATTGTTTTATTATTTTTTTTTTGTCAGAGGTAGACATTATTATTAAAATTATTATTGCTCATTAAATATTTATTATGGCATTCAAATAACTGTACATTTAAAGGGAAGAAACTCTAATATACTATTAATATATTATCTTTAATTAATTTTAACAATAAACTGAGAATAATTATAGATCTCTTTTGATTCTTATGTATCTTGAATAAAAAATTAAATGTTGATAAAGTAAAAAAAGGAAAATATTTTGTAGAAAGAACAAAATTTGAGATTAATATATGGAATTTATTTCTGGTCTACTAATTAGTTTCTAATAACAATGAACAACAAATTATTAATAAATAAAATTTTGACTCTGGTGTACTAATGCTATGATAGCAAGAAAATAACGTAATTTCTTTCATTTTCTTAAAATATGATGTTGTTTTTCCATCAGTAGTATTCACTTTCTATTTTTTCTATTTTCTCCAGGTGTAACCCAAGAAGAAGGACCATCGTGGAAAGAGCATCGCAGATACTTTCTACAAACTGTAAAAAATTTTGGATTCGGCAAATTCGAAATTGAAGGAACAATACAAGAAGAAATTAAAATACTTAAAGAAGACCTGTTAAAAGCCCAAGGACAGCCAACAGACATTGGTTTTCATGTAACTTACGCCGTTAACAGTGTCATTGTTCAAGTTATGTTTGCCAGAAAATTCGAAAAATATGGCCCAATTTTTCCAAAACTTGCAAAGGCTGCCCATGATTTGATCGCCGTTTTTGCAGATCAGCGTTTTATGTTAGTAGGACTCCCATTTCGGTAAGCACCTACACTTTGACAATAATATTTCCATAGTTTTTTTGCCCTTTACAGAATACCTTTCGGCTATTTATAAATTCTACAATATTTTAATTATGGTATTATTTTATCCCTATAAATTTAAGAGAAATAATATCGAAAATCATTTATGGACTCGCATGAATTTTTCGCATTTGTTTTATATACAACTGCTGAAAAAAGTTTTAAAATGAAAAAAAAAAAAAAAAAAAAAAACCTTTTAAAAAGAAAAGAAACAAATTAGTGACATTTTAAACTTAATCTTGCTTTTTTTTCAATGAAATTCGGTTGAATGTAATTATGTCATTAGTAACTAAGAATCCTTTTGTAGATATCGGATTCGTTTCTGAGCATTGTATTTCAATGTATTAGGTGAACATAAAATCTTTCCCTATTTTAAGACATTTGCAGAAAAACTAATTGACAGGATGAAACCAAACCAAATATCATGTGCAGACTGTGGAAGAAATATGGAGATGAATTCCTCAAAATAAATAAATAAAATTGGTGTAATACTTTATTCACAAAGATAATATTAATACATTGAAATTATAACCCTAATGTTGATTATTTTCTGTAAGTTTCCTATTGCATGTCATTCCTTTTTAGCTTTGCTTATTTTTATTACTCAAATATTAATGAAATTTTGCATAATCTAATTTGCATGCCCGCGTTGTTATGATTATTTAATGTTTTCATTCCATTCATTTCATTCATTCCCGGAATCTCTCCCATCGGAAGCAGTTTTTATTATTTACTTGTGATTTGTTTCCGAGAGTTATCTCAACACGCCTTCAACAATCTTTATATGAAATTCGGTTCTATTTCACTCAGTTTTAGACGCAGAGATATTCAAGCAGGAAACCACACGTGGCTTCTCAGCCCAGCCTAATTAAAAGCATTAAATTTGAATAACCGGATCGCCATGACAGCATTGGTGGAAACTAAGGTTGAGGCCTAAGGGCGGCTATCAGCCACGGCATAATATTTCCAATGGAAAGCACGTCCGGCTATCGGAAGGAGATAACCACCCCCCACTATTTTTGTACCTACTCACCTGGCGAGAACCAACCACCATGCCGGAACCTTCTCATTCTCTTATGAGATGCGCCCGTGTGGGAGCTAGAATAAGACAGAAAATATAGACAAACAGGAAAAGTTATTTTATGTCCACCTGCATGTAATTTGCCTTGTAAAATTAGACCATTTTCTATGTGCTACATGACAACACTATTTTTAATACTTTAAATAATTGCAGAAAGAAAATGTAGGAGTAGAAAAAAAAATTCGTCGTCTTAAGGTTGAGATAAAACTAAAAAAAAAATATTTTCAAATTGATAGCAAAAATTATGGGAAGTTTTAGTTTATGATTCTGTCCCATATGATAAAATGTCACGAAAAATAACCAAAGCCTACATATTATAACTTAAACACCTGCTTTTTTAATAATATTTGATTTACTATAAATACATTGGCTGCCACAACTCATGTCTATAATTCGGACCATATGTATAATGAGATGACCACTTCTTTGTCAAATCTTAATTGTAGCAGAGGAGGGATCATTTAATTAGTAAGTAGGCATGAATTACAACCGTTTATGCGGCAGCCAAGGTATTAAGCGAAATTTTTGATAACAATATGATTTTTAGTTGAATGCATAAACTAAATGTATTTGCTTCTTGAAGGCTCTCGATTCAGTACCTTCCTTGGGGTGAGGATGTTCGTGAAGGCAGAAGGTTTTTGAAGAATGTTGTTCAGGATATAATCGAGGATCACATTCGCTCATTCGATCCAAATAATATTCGTGATTATGTGGACAGCTACTTGCTCGAAATGAAGAATCTCAAAGAAAAGGGCAAGCTTGAAGAAAGCACATTTACAAGTGAGAACTTTCATTTTAAAATACATAGATTCAAATTTTAAACAGCATTGAAAACGATTAAGGAATAAACATAGATTTAGATACATAAATGTCGAATTAAAAATATTTAGAAATTAAATGTTTAGAAGTTTCGGCTTCCCTGGCATTTGGCTTGATAACAGAAAAATGTGACTTCTTTATATTCTGTATTTTTTTAGCCTGGGTTATATTCTCGTTTGTGATTAAAATTTACTTTAATGTACTTCTTGAGTTTGTCGTAACCCAAGCAAGCAGGTGCAGTACTTCTAGCAATTCTATTCGTTGTGGTATTGATCTTGTCTACCACCTTGATTTTTCATTTTCACTATTTGGCTTTGTTGGATCTTTGTCTATGCAAAAGGGAACATTAAAGTAATTTTGAAAATAAGCAAGATGCTTTGGCGATAGTTTTAAAAGCTCATTGAAAGAATAAAGCTTTCGGTGGGAATCATCAAAATCTTTTTGCAAAAACTGCTAAATCATCCAGTTTTCGGTAATTTTTTTTCTATTAAAAATGAGTGTTTTAACATAAATTTTTATTAGACTTTTACTTTATGTAACCTTGTATACAAAGTATACATATAGAAGATACTGTAACTGCCTAGACATTAATACTCAAGATTTTGATGCATTTAAGCATTTTAGATTTCCTTGAAACAAAAACAAAAAATTTGAATTATATTTGTATGTTTCTTTATGTTTATGAGTAAAAGATAACCCAAAAATGCATCAAAACGAGTAGGATATAAGCATATTGTTACAAATCTGCAATTCGGCTTCCCAGCATAGTTTATTCCATCAATAGAAAGAAAGTTTTACAGTCATCTGAATGGGACTAGCGCGACGGAGGTCCCAGAGCTTGGCGACAAACTTGGCGACCATTTGGCGACTTGGAGACGAATTTGGCGAATTTGGCGCCAAAATAGATAATACCCGAAACTTCGAGAATTTTCCCGATCCGTCCGGTAGGAACCGAGATACGCCTCGAACGTTCCTGATTGGTTGAGAGGCTTCTAGCCCCGCCTCCTGAGACCTATAAAAGGGGCTGCAGCTGCCAGACAGAGTATTCCGAGTTCGAGAGCAGCGAAGTGAGTCAGTAGGAGTCCGAGTCGGAGAAGTCGAAGACAGAGTAGTCGGAAGCGACGGAGTCAAGCTCGTGCTGAACTGAGCTGTGCGCTACTGTCTGCAGTAGATTCTGGTTGTATGCTACACGTTTCGGCTGAAGATAGTCGTCTCTGTGCTGTATATAGCTGTCGCTTTTGTGCTTTCCTGTGTGTCTTCGTGTAAATAAACGTCGTTGTTTCTTTTTCTACCGCCGCCTGCTGATTGAGCGTTCTTTACACCATATCACTTCCACTATCCAAACGAACCCCGGTAAAAATTTCGTAACAATATTATCTTTGTACCAAAATTATAGATATGTATCAAATTTTTAATCAATATCAAATTTAAAACGGAAAGACAATTTTCGTAAACAAATATGCACATTTTTTTCTGTACTATACAAACAAGAACTATGATTTGATTAGTGTCTTTTAGAGATATATGCTTATTACAGTTGTTGTATCGCTAATTTTCTAAAGAATATCTTAATGGGATTTTAATGTACTTTCTAGAAAGAGTTCATTTTTTAACGCGGAGACAAGAAAAAGGGTGGTAATAATTTAACATTGCATTTGGAGAAGAAATTTCATAAAGATGATTGGTTTCTTTTTTGGCCTCCTCTGCAAGTATAAAAATCTAATAAAAGAAGAAAGAAATGCATCCAAATTATTTTCTTAAAATATCACTTTTTTTATATATATTTTACGCATTAAAAAAATAATATATCCCAAAATATATATTTACTTCTTGCTTGTAAGTGCTGCAAAAGAGAGAGATCATACTTTGGCTTTTATCACAGGGGCAGCTCACACTAAACAAAAAGCACACAATCATTTTTAAATATATTATTTATTTATTTACCTATTTCCACTGACGCCCTAGTAAAAATTATGTAAATTTTAATTTACTTCATTCACTTATATATTCGTTGCACTCCGTCTAATGGAAATATCAATGCCATTTGTCTGTGCAGAAGTCATCAAAGCTATTACTAAAAAGGAAATTTTAATCAATTGGGAAAATCAAAAGAAAACAATACAGCAAACTGGCATCATTGAATAAGATTTTTTAAATATTAAAGTAGCTTTAAAATATTTTCTTCAACAACTAGATGGGGGGAAAAGCATTCTAGTCATTACAGTAAAGAAAAATATTGGTAAAAAAGTATTGGAGGAAAAGGTAATTTTGGAAATTTTCAGAAAATTTTTATTGATTCCATTTCAATAGTCCATAGCACGTAAAAAATTTATTTTCAACAGTTTTCTTATAAAATGACTTTGTTCGGTAAAAGTAAAGAAAAAAATTGAGGGAGAGAACTTCCAAAATTTTAATTTATTGCTTTAAAAAAATTTAGATTATTTTTCTCTTTCTTTTATACTTGTTTTCCATACTATGCATTCTCATAGTTAAAAAAAAAAATGTTGTTATGGTTTTTTAAGTGGAAAGACTTCTCGGAATTTCAATGAATATGACAATGGAAGGAACAGATTCTGTTGGCGAATCCCTTTGCAGTCTTCTCACAGAAGCCGCCAAGCATCCAGAAGAACAAAAGAAAGTTCAAGAAGAAATGGACTCAGTAATTGGCAGAGAACGCCTGCCTTCCATGCTCGACAAACCTAAACTGCCCTACCTGGAAGCTTTTATTCAAGAACTCTTCAGAATAGCACAGGCCTTCTATAATACAACGCATTACAGTAACTTTGGTAAGTATAATATCAAGTTAATACAGCAAATCATTAACTTTAGGATATTTTGTTGCATAATTATTCCAAGTTAACAGAATCATGCATTGTTCTCTACGAAAAAATCATTGTTTAGTCATTCAGAAATAGCTCTTAAAACATCCCTCGTAGTAAAAGTTCTAATAAAACTATTTATCTCAAGGTTGAGTAAAAAAATGGGCAATTAAATGAAATTTGCAGTTTGATTGCGACGTCGCTTAAATTTACTCTGTTGGAAGGATTCTCATTTGCTCCGATATTTCTGCTTTCAGTTTGTGATTATTTTTAAATAATACAACAACACATTATGGTAACTTTAAAAAATATACCAAGTCTTTTATGAATTAAAATACTAATTCAATCAGACATCCTGCTTAGTTCTTCAGAAATCGCATGAAAACTTATTTTAAAATTTTCGTTTGATATGGAAACGCAATGACCTGTTGGTAAGGTCTCAGCTTTGAAACCGGAATGTTCTAACCTCAAAATGCGATTCCATCAAGAACCTCCGTATAACTGACACATATGACAAACCAGCTAAAGCCGTCTTCCTACGAACCACGAATCTTCAGACAGGGCACCCCCCTTGCCCCTCTCTTGCTGTTTTCTGGGGTGCTTTGATGTCTGACCAGTTTACCGACAATTTGTCGGTAAACTTGACAGAATCAACGAACCCAGAAAACCGCAAGAGAGGAAAAACAGAGGAGAGTTTGCTTCATCTACAGACGGACAGGTCGTAGAAGCACGGCTTAAGAATGCCTCATCGAAATAGAAGATTGGGGAAAGTCTCCACGATCTCCTCTCCCCACACACACACCATCAAGGATTACGACGTTTGATCCAAAATAGCTCTCGAAGCGAAACAGAATAAAAATATAAGCTAAACTTATTCTGACATGATAATATTTACAGACAACGTTACAATATACATATAATATTTATAATATCCAGAAGCTTGTAAACTGCCACATTCATAATGGAAAAGTCGTTCAAAATATTTATAGGGCAATTCATTGAACTTAGAGATACCAAATTTGGAGCGCAATTACTCGGATAGCAAGGATTTTTAGAAATTTTAATTTTTTTTAATTAAAAATTAATTGAAATATTCGCATTTTTTCTTACTAATAATTCCGGTTCATATCATTCCAAAAAAAAAATGTTTTCATACCATTTAAAAATTTAAACGTATACTTCTTCATTTTATTTCTATGTATTTTTCCCCCAATTTTAATAAATTTTGGTTTGCCTGAGGAGGGTGGGGGATCATTTAAGGTTGGATTTATAACTAGTTTCTTTTATTAGGTATAGGGTGATACATGTCGTCGATTGTACCTGATACTTTTACTTAATAATTTTATATTTTACTAGCTAACCAAGCAAACATTGTTCTGCTTTATAAATTATTTCTATTGAATATTTTTATTGTTAACGAATGTATTGTGTGTAGGGATGGGATCTATGACAGAAAGAGGAATGGAGCACTGTAGACGATGATCGTCGATAAAAACTAAAAAACACCAACCATTCATTTTCTCAATACAATGTATTTCATTAATGTAACGAACATATACATTGTTTGATCTCTTAAAAGTTAAATGTAAAGTGAAAAAAGTAATATATTTTTTGTTCTAAAATATAAAAATGAAATAAAGGAAATCAATATTCATTTCGAAGAGCAATTGAGTGTACGATATTTTTTTTCAGTCCGTCATTAGCCAACACAAATAAGGTCGATAGTTTGCCCACGCGAGAACATGCCACGTGTGAAAAACATGGTGTGCCCAAATCTAAGCCGCAAACAGACCGTTTGGCCTTGCGACTTATTGATTGTCACTGCAAATGCGAATGTAATAGGAAATTAAACGCGTTTGAATTCGATTGGCACGTCTGTGAGAATCATTGGAATTCGTGGCAGCAAAACATTTTCGGATCGGAATTTACCATTCAAAATGGTGGCTTCGATAACGTTTTTCATCAATTTTTTAATGACCAATCGCGTGTCATTGCACAGCCATAGTGGATTCAAATTCCAAAGTAAAATAACCGGAGATCAACTTTCAGTCGTAGAAGGAGTGGTGACATGCCTGGCAAATACAGTGAGTTCAAAAACTCTGTTGGATAATTTACAGCTTCGTAAGCATCGCAAACTGTATCGATCAATTTGTATGATACCAAGTCGCCTGGCAACGACTGCTGTATCTTGAAGTTTAAATCGTCAACGTCCACATTTTTTGCTGCCAAAAGGGCTCTTTCTGCCAGCCACGCATGATTTATGTATTATGTGCGTACATCGGGAAATAGGCGATCAATGAGAGCATTTTGCGAATCAACGATAATGCAGAAATCAGTGGACAATTTTATGCATCCAGTATTTTCATAGACAGCAACTTTTCCATCATCGATTCTAACAATTGGTCCGAGAATGTGACAGCAAAGGGATCTTGTAGCATTTGGACGCGCGTGTTTATTTTTAGCTGGACTTGTTGAACATTACGTCACAGTGGCGATGATTTCAAGCAAGCGTTGATCTCCTCATCGTATGGTGAACATGGATAGGAACACCCTAATTACCTATCGTTATGAAATATACTTTACGACCTATTCTCATACCTACCAAATACACATAAAAAATTCATGAAAATCGGTCGAGCCGTTTCGGAGGAGTTCGAACACAAACACCGTGACATGAGATTTTTATATATTAGATACATCTGACAACCGAACTCCTTTACGGCCAATAGGTATTAAAAATATTATTTGTTAATAGATATCATTTTTAAGGCCTTCACACAAATTGCTCATTATTCATAACTTTGGTTGTTATTTAAAGCATTATTAAAAACTTTTATAAAACTTTAAAGAATGTTAGCAAGAGATTTTTATTTTTATATTTAAATATTTCGTCTTACATTTTTAAAGAAAATGTTGTTGTTTTTAACTTTGAAAATATAAATATTTTCTTTTTAATTACATGTTTTAAATCTTTATATTCTGAGAATTCTATTCATGTTAAACACCTTTTTATTTGCTTTCAATTAATTTTCTAATATTAATTTTGATGTTTTGGTTACATGACTGTTTCGAATAAAATCTCGTTTACTTAATAAATATTGCAAAAAAAGAGAAATAAATGAAATAATACCTGAAAATACTTTATTTCTATATAATGGTAAAAAATAGTAAATATAGAGCTTTAGAAAACATAACAGACGCATGCAAGGTCACCGATTTAGAACGATGTATTAAGATTTAGTGCTATTGTAAAAATCCGACACTTTGTTTCATGTTGAAACAAACCCTTATACTTTGTATCATATTGATGCAAATATCACCCTGATATTTTAGGTTGATACATTATCATTCAACTGTAGCAAAGACTAGTACCTGATACTGATGTAAATATGATTCCATAATGGGATTTCGCTTCTCCAGAAAAGGTATTACAGTGCCTTGGCGTTGTAGGTGATTGACGAAGAGGAAAGGAAGGCTATTATGTTCTTATAGTTAGTATAGGAAAAGGTGGGGAATATTCCGCCCCACAAAGGATAAAGGACAGATATTACTAGAAATGAAGTATACGTATGATCATTGTATCGTCAAGACTGGTCGGTGAGCCAGATTACAACGACCTAATACTTTGTATCAACTTTATATAATATTATCCGACTGAAAACGTATGAGATCGAGCAGATTATTAGTAGAATCCAAAAATTGATATCGAGTACTCGGTACTCTTAATCTATATCAATTTCATATATCTGATATTATTGAGTGCCTGATACAAGCCATCAGGTTGATAAAATACCACCAAGATCTAGTTTGATTAGCTCCTCAGTGTTTTAGTTATTAGAGTTAAATAAAATAGTAAATCATATTTAATCTGATTTTGTGGTCCTCCATGATTTCTTTTCTTTTATCCCAATTTGGAAGAAACATTATAAAATTAGTTTATATTTCATATTTTTGGAAATTGGCGGGAGGGGAAAGATGGATGCTGAAGTGTAATAATAAGAGGGATGGCTATTGGAGTGGTAGGGGCCTTTCTATTAGTAAAATAAAAGAAAGACGAAAAGTAATTTTCATCTCCCTCAGTTTTATTTTTAAAGCCTTGGTTTTTCCAATTGATCTATGCTGCTTTGAAGTGATCAATGGGCTATACTTGTGGTTAACTTCTTTATTTACAAATATTTACAATTCTCTTTTTTTATACATGGTTGCTCCGGTATAACATCAAGGTGGTTTTGTTAAGCCTTACAAATTAAACCTTTTACAGCTTCTGAAGTGGCTTTTGAGCCGATTCGGGTTAAAGTTCTAAAGAATCTCTGACAGACCCGACGCGGTAAGGCGCGTAAAAGAATTGCTGTAATTTTGAGATCGCCAAGTTTGGCGTTATGCTACATTCGCATGAATAACCATATAAAAACTGTTATTGCCACAAAAACTTCATAAGAATTTTACAGCTAAACTTAAAAATTTTTAACTTAATTTTTATAAATTCACATATTTTAAACTTTGTTTAATGGGAGTTGCGATTAGTCGTTTTGTATTTAATTTTTCTTTAATTTTTTTGAGATGGTAAGACTTTTCTTTGTAGTAAATGTTGTCAATTTTTATTTAATCATTCGTTTTAAATATACTAATCTATCGTAGACTACATCATCTTTTATAAGTTAATTCCTTGAAAAATATAAATCAGTAGAATATATTTAAATTTACTTGGCTCACAATTTACAAAAAAAGATTGCAAAATTTATATTGTTTTTCTCATTTTTCCACTTTTAGAACTTGTAACTGCGGCGAGTTCGCAAATTGTGCAAACTAAGTCTATGGCAAAGGATACCGACGTGCTCTGATTGGTTTAAGCCTTGGCATCTTTTTGGCAATGTTTTGCCAAAAAGATGCTATATCGAAATATTTTTATAAAAATAAATAAAATATGTAAATTTATCCCCCCCCCTCCCCTCTATTTTTTACGGTTTATATGTAATATTAATCTGGAACACATATACAGCAGAAAAGATCAAATCCTGAAACCTAAAATCAGGAAATATAGAAATTACAATTTATTAAAAATATTTTTTGTGTGTGTTTCTTCTTAATATTATCATGTTATAACTAAAATAATTAGCTACGAAATCACATATTCCGTTAATGCTTACATATTTATACGTTTTGGGCATTAAGTAATCATATCCCCAGATGTAGTTGATGGGAAAGTAACAAACGTTCATCAAAAAGTTTCAATGACTGCATAAATTATCTAATAAAGGCAAGAAAATCATAGAAAAATAAGAATTATTTAATTGCTGCATCATATGTTGAGTAATAACTTTTATATAGTTTTTATACTTCTGTACATAAACAACATTAGTTACTTGTATTACTAGTATTATTAGTAATATTTACTATTATTAATAATAATTAGTATTAG
>JAPMOR010119857.1:378555-465214 GCA_026543865.1 Argiope aurantia
TAGTATTATTAGTAATATTTACTATTATTAATAATAATTAGTATTAGTAGTATTACTAGTAATATTTAGAGAAAATAATTATATTAATAAAAAATTAGATCGTGTTGATATTCACTCGTATCTTCCATAAAACTAATGAAAGGTGCAAGATTTGAGCCAAATAAACGAAAACTAATCTATTATGAGTGCAAAACATTGCCAAAAAGATGCCAAGGCTTAAACCACAGAGAAGGAGATATCTTTCTCTGTGGCTTAAACCAATCAGAGCACGTCGGTATCCTTTACCATAGACTTAGTCTGTATAATTTGCGAACTCGCGTAACTGCAAGGCTTTTAAAGGAATTCTCTTTTTTTTAACAATCTGAAAAATATAGCACGTTTTTGGAGGATTTTTTTTTAATTATTTAAAAAAAATTGTAAAACAAATAATGCTTACATTGAAGAGTTTAAATGCTTTGATTAAAACTTTTGTGTAAAGCTTTCTTGCTTGACAAGTATAATACATTTCAGCCAAAAACTTTCCCTTTATTAAAAGTTTTTTATTTTTAGATTTCAAAAAATTTCATAAATGGCTTATTCTTTGCAAGAATTTTTTTCTCTTGTATTATTTTTCTATAAAAGCAACATTGTTTTTAATTCCTATACTTGTAGAAGAAACAACAATACGAGGGTACCGGATTCCCAAAAGAAGCATTATTGTTGGTAATTTGTGGTCCATTAATAACGATCCTGAAATCTACCCAAACCCTTCCAAGTTTGACCCTACAAGATTCTTGGAACGGAACGGTGAAAAACTGAATTCTGATGGACCATATCCTTTTAGCATGGGTAAGGATTTTGATTTTAATAAATGAAGGAGTATTATAGTTAAAATTAGCCTATTCAAAAGACTATGGAGCCGATTCTGTAATTTCCAACGAAATATAATATCATTAATATGTAATGTGAGTGATGTGTCCTGTGAAAACCAAAAAAAAAAGTCATTATTACAGTTTTCAGTAATACAAGGCACTGTGCCAATATCTAAGATGATTTCCTCAGTTTTGTTGTTAAATAAATCAAAAGAAATTCTTTTTCATTGTTGTTAAGATTAAAATCCCTTAAATTAAAAAAAGCTCTAGAAGTGGATCTAAGAATGCAAACATCCCAAACAATACAGAAAAAAATGTAGTGTCATATGAGATGCACTACAACAAACATCAACATCAAACAAAGAAAATAAACATGCCGTTCTGCGACTCATACTGAAATAAGAAGTCTTTAGTTTGGACTGTGACTGAAATAAAATTCTAAGATGTTCTTTAATGTTCTGCCCTTCTATGGAAAGACTTTTACTTCTGGGAACACTCTCTCCAAACATCTAACCAGGATCAGAGGCATAGCTGTCGGGGATCAGAGATGTAACTGCTTCGATCGCCAGCCTTAGAAGGGGCCCGGCAGCCGAGCGCCACTGACAGTCGTTATGCCATTGACGGGGATCAAAACTAGAATCCCCATCTCAAAATAGTCCTCAAACGGGGCTTTGATATAATTAAACTATACTAAACCTCTTACTACCACCATATTACACACACACAGTATCAGAGCGAATCTCATTACTAAAATTTTAAGAAACTTATATTTTGCAATCAATTTTTCTACATGAAAAAAATCATGAAATAATTTTAAATTTAAATAGCTTGACGCTAAAAATATTGATTTTACTAAGTGTCCTTTATATTACATATGCCGATGGAAAAACTAATAAAACGGAAGTGAACTGGACATAAGCTATTACGATGTGGTCACATGCACACAATCGCCATGATAAATATGAAGTTTGCTCTATCAAGAAAATATTTTTTTTTCTTTTAGAATGCCAACTCAATAAAGAATGAAAAATACAAATTTTTTTGTTGACTTCTAAGAAAAATAATTAATTAAAATGATTATAGTATGTCTTGAAGATAAACCACATTTAAATTACAACGTAAATGTTTAAAAAAATCTAATTCAGCTTTACTTAATTTATCTTAAACATTGAAATTCGGGGGATAGAAACAGAGAGAAATTTAGCCATTATGTTTGAAAATAAGTTCGATTTCCTCATTTACATTCAACCATTGCTTGAATGTGATGGTGTCTACCTCTGGGGCATCTATCTATTCGTCAAATTCTGCATTTGGTTATTTTCTGTCTCAGGAGGAAATTCCTACTCTCTTTATGTACTTGGAAAATCTCAGTAAAAAGATGCATTCTTTAATGAAACAAATCAAAGCCTTCACCACGAATTACTCCACCTGTTTATGTTCAGCTGAGATAAATGATATACATAGGAAATTCAAACAAATAGAGCATAATAAATTAATCCATAACCTCTGATCCTGTGTAATACAGCTATATGTTCATTGTTAAAGCACTAAAATACTACATGCATCTCAAATATTCTAGTTTATAAACTCAGATTTATATTGAATCTATATCTAAATTGTAATTCAAATGATATGCAAATGGTTTCATTCGATCAAACATTAGCCAATCAGAGAAATCCGAGTTTGCAATCAAAACTTTCAGGAGATGTTATAGATTCTGCCACTCACCCACCCACCTCCTCAGATATACTGCCGTTCCCAAATTGTCATGTGGTCTTTCACGCAGGCTGAAAATTTGTTGAAATTGTTTGAGTCAAGATTTCATGTGATGATAAATACTGTTATAACCTTATTAATAGTTTCTGTGACTGATTTTAAATCTTTGCTTGAAAAATAAATACGAAATTTTTGCTTTCCTGAATGAAAATGTGTTATTTTTAGGTAAGAGAGACTGCGTGGGAAAGTCTTTAGCAAAAATGGAAGTCTTCCTTGTGGTCGCATCGGTTCTCCAAAACTTTACATTGCAACCAGGAGATAAATATGGATTTGTAAGAGCGATACCAAGAAATTAGGAAAGTTTCCTATACAAGGGTTTTTTGACACAGAATTTGTAAATAAAAGTTTATTTCATTATTTGACATCTGAATTGCACTTTAAGTGCAGCCTGGATATATGTGTTGGATATCTATTCTTATTTCATAGATTTTTTTATAATTAAAAATCATCTTAAACAAATATTTTTGATTCTCTTCATTTAACAAACAAGCATTAACAGTGATTTCGAGTGAATGTTGTTAGCATTCTTTATTATGCCAAGACATTATAGTATCAAAGATCATATATCATTATAAAATCAAAAGTTGCAGATCAAGAAAAATACAGAATAGAGAAGGATGGTGTTCTGGCATTCAAACTTTCGTCAGCTTCACTGTCTCCAGATCTGCACATAGTTAAACAAATTATAATTAGTACAGAGCAAATAAATAATGTCTAGTTTTAATCTAAGAAAATGTAACCATTAATGTATTTTAATAGAAGCGATTATTTAAAACTCATTTTGATAAATTAGGAAGAATTTAATGAAGCGAAAATTGAGAAACACCATAATAAAAGAGAAAATACAATGATTAAAATGTGTTTCCTCTTTCTGACTTTCGGTTACTCAGCAAAGTCTTGCTGACATCGATTAAATTTTCTTCTTAGTGATAGCTTCAGAAAGAAATATCACAGGATGCATATTTTCTATCTGAAATCCAAATAGCTGATAACCCCGAAAAGTATTGCTTAACACTAAATTTTTTTATATTATAATTTTTATTTATTTTCAAGCATAAGTACTAAATACTCTCAAAACTCTGAAAATTCAACTTAGATGAAATGAATTTCCTTGAAATCAGAATCTCTGTAGGTCTTTGTTATCTCCAAACGCATGTGATTAATATTGCATTTATGGAACAGAATCGAAGAAAGAAAAGCCAAAAAAAGAAAAAAAATTCATATTGCCTTACATATATTAAGGGAAGTCAATATGGAAATGTTTGACAAATGTAAATGTAGAATTCAATTTTTAGAATTCAAAATTTAGAATAGTAATTACTTTTTCGGTTATAAGTTGTGATCCATCAAAATTGACTGGCATGAGCATATTAATATTACTAACATGGTGGGAGAACAGTTGATAGCCGATGATAGCTGGTAAAGAATTTATAATTTCAGAATAAAGAATTTATAATACGGAACGGCATCCAGTTTAAAATAAAGAAATAATCAAATGCAATTCAATGCAAGATAAAATTGAATAAATATGAAATAAATTAAATCTCTACTAATACTAAAGGAGAATGTATGCGCTCGCGTGTGTGCGTATGGAAAGTGAAAATTTGTACCTCGGAGTGATTATTTTTTTCAAAATTTTGATTAGTGTCTTAATTACATAAAAATTAAGCAAAATTTCAACAATTCTTTTTACCGTAATTACTTATGGCACAGAAATAAAATTTACAATGCTTTAAAGTTCAGAAAATAATTTTTTTCAGTTATACCATTTTTGTTGCCACACAAATTGTTGACTTGAAACTCAAATCGTTTCCATTGTCGCTGAAAATATTTCATCGTAAATTTTTCTACCATCTTTGATGAAAAAATTAATTAAAATACAATTTGATGGTGGTTAGGTTTAGGTACCAGCTCAGGTATCGTCCTCGTCATCTGACCGAGGTTCAAAATTACGTGGTCCGTCCCAAAATAGTCCTAGTGTTTCTTTAAAACGGGACATTAATATAACTAACTATGTAATACACAATCAAGACAGCTACTAAATGTTAAATCCGGCACTGCCTGCAATGCCGGAAACAGGATTTTTTTTTTTTTTTTAATTTAGAGGTAGGCTGATGAGAATTATAAAATTTGTGTTTTAGACATAGCTGAGTCACAGTTATCCAAATTCCAGTTCAGCCACTAATGGTAGTAAATTGATTAAAACTCATAAATCTATGAATGCACTCAATAAGAATCACTTTCATTAGATAGGATTTTAATTCAATATTTGTAAGAGATCGAGTTTCTATATTGTTAATTATTGCGATTTGTTAATTATTTTTTTATAAATGAATGAACGCTTTTCAGCAATATGAAATGACAGATTATAAAGTGGCCCCATTGGTAAAATATGTGCGAGATTTTTAAAAATATATACAAGTGAGCTCGTAATATCAAAGTAAATCTTTAAAATAGAGTCTGTGTTTTAAAACAATCTCAGAATCATTAAAAAGCAAGGAACCCCACGTATGAGCGTGATACATTTCAAATAATGGTTTGATATAATAGATCGAGAGCATCAACTAACAAATGAGCAAATTAATATCGCAAACTTCTTTTTTTGGTATCAACCTATTTCATTTTTGGTGAAATGATAATTCAATTAGCTTCATTAAAAAGAACTGGAATTTTAAGATGGCTCCCGAATTATTTTAATAGGGTAATATTTCTAGAAATTATCACTAAAAAGCGACAAAATTTTCTTTAATTTTTAATTCGAATTTTTTAAAAAAATCGTTCCGAAGTGCACATTCTTATTTATCGAAATATATGTATGCCAAATTTGATAACTCTTGGTCTAACGATCTCGCCATCAAACATGTAGACATACACTTTCCCTTCATACTAGAAATAATAACTTTGTTTTCTGTAATGAATTGCATATCATTTTTCTGGATGTATCTAATTATGCATTGTATTGTTTTTAGTGTCATATTTAGGATTATCTTTGCTTAGAACATAAGCCAGATAACATTAACCAAAAAAATTAAACCGGTTCTTTATTTTTGTTGCTATCTTTGGTAACGAAAAAATTTTAAAAATAGAAATTGTGATCATAATTAATAGCACAAGCCTGGTGTTTCTCTGTAAAACACAATCTCCAATGTTGATATGGCAAATAAAAGAACATATGAAGTTATTCCATATAATATCAGCTCTACCTCAATTATTTGATTTCATAAGTTATCTTTAATATCGCAAACCTTCATAAGTTATCTTTAATATCGCAAACCTTCATAAGTTATCTTTAATATCGCAAACCTTCATAAGTTATCTTTAATATCGCAGCCTGGTGTTTCTCGGTAAAACACAATCTCCAATGTTGATATGGCAAATAAAAGAATGTATGAAGTTATTCCATATAATATCAACTCTATCTCAATTATTTGATTTCATAAGTTATCTTTAACCTATTTCGGTGAAAGGAAAAAGGAAAAAAAAAAAATCATTCGCCTATCGACCCTTTTTTGTTATTGTTGTTGCTGTTAAATAATAAATATAAAAAGGATACTTAATTGTATTCAACCCATTCACAAAACAATTTTTTTAAATATATTTTCACTAACGAAACATATCGAAAAGATATATTGAAATAAGTGGGGAATTATTTTGCTGGGGATGGTTGATTTTAATAACTGAAAGAAATTCCTTCTTTATCTTTTGGAATAGCCTTTTGTATTGCTTTAATCAGATACACAGCGAACCGGCAATTCCACAAAGACTTCAAATAGTATTCAAATAGTAATAGTAAATATCATTTGTAAATTACATAAACGAAGTTCCTGAATTTTCTGCAAAAACATTTCAAAATACTTACAATGAAGAAACTACGTCACTGCAGTTAAAGGTTTCTAAACTATAATGCCGCTTATCACAAATATCGAGTTGTTCAATGCCATTCAATATCTCAAATGTGATTAAAAGGTCAGCGATTCAGACTCGTTATGGAAAGAAAGAAAACCCGAAAAGATAAGACCACACGATCTTATCGGGATTTCAACATCGAAATTATTTTACAGATATGTAAATCAAAATTTTCCGAAATCAACAAGTAACTTAAAACGCAATAATATCAGGTAACAAAATATAAATAAAATAAAGAGTGGGATTGTTCTCATCTTGCTGGTATTACATATTTACAAAATGCGGAGGGTTTTGTAGAATAGAGAAGAGAAGAAAGCATTTTATTCATTTTCTTGCTGAAGGACTGTCCTGAAATTTGATATGGATCTGCAGCTTTGATGTCAAGATTACAGATTAAATTTCGTTTATCTGGCTTTTTTTATTCGAATTATTATGACATGATCTTCAGATGATCTTTAGATAAACGAACAATCTATCAATTGCAGAATTTATTCCAAAATTAAAAACAGATCTACAGTTTGAGTATAAAAATCATATATTTTCACGACCCTGTTGCCTGGATTTTAACTTGACGACATTTTTGGCTTGCCTTTGTAGAGATTTAACAAAGACTGGTTCAGGAGATACTGAGAAATTCTAGAAAGTCCGATCTTTCATCTCGAAACAGACAGATAGATAGAGAGTTGCTCTAAAATTCAGAATCAAAGTCGGAATGCCAGTTGAATGAAACGAGGTTTAGTTCTGAGATACATAGTTTTATATAGTTTATCCTCCATTTTAATTTGTATTATATAAGCATGCGTCTTCCTAGGCTTGAATTTTAAATTTTTTTTTTACTTTAAATTAAATTATTTTTTTATCTAAGAAATCAGGAAATCAGGCACCATCATTTGCATCTATTTTTATAAGAGAAAGGCATTGCAAGTTGCTACAATAACTTTGCGTGAAAGCATACGAAGAAGCCATGGTGGGGGGGTTGACTACCTGTTATTTATTTAATCAGGAAATAGTTGTGAAAGTGAATATTGCATGCATATTTCACTATATTCCACATTATCTTTACAGGAGATAATGCTTGAAACAAAATTTGTTCTATCCATTCTTTGCTCTGTAGATTTGGTTGTTTGAAATTCATAAGTTTATTTATTGATGAATGATTTCAGAACATCTGCCTGATTTTGAAATCTTACTGTACATTTGCGATTCTACAATAATTTCTAATGTTTAAAAATTATTCAATTTGATCTGGAAATAACTATTGTTTCTAATCTATATGTCTGTCAAAGGAGAGAGTAAAGCGTAAATGAAATCACATCACTTAATTACCTACACACAGTAATGTCTATCACACTTTTAAAAAAATGTGTGTCCTAATGCCTTTATTGAATTTCAAAGCATCTTGAGATATGACAAAAGTTCAAATGGTTGTATCATAATGCATTATTTGTAAAATATGGAAGTCTCTAAATATCACTTATTCCTTTAAGTTTACACTCTTTTCTGTTATGAATTTCTATCAGTTCTATGTAGAATCTAAAAATAAATCTGGCAAGTGAAATATTTCATAAAATTCAATTTATTAAAACCATATGTTCATAAATACATATGAATATATAAAAATATTTTACATGTATTCCTTAAAAACACAGAATAAATAAGGCACATTAATTTACAAATAACTTAATAAATAATGTATTTACAATGATAATACTATTAATGATCAAAATCATATAACAAAATTTATTACATATTATTAATTATGAAAACAATAATAAAAGATGAAGTTTTTAAAATAAATTTCTTTTATAAGTACAATTCAGCAATCAGTATCCAGTATCTACAATTCTGTGCAAGATATTTTATCTCATATTCTCTCTTACTTTATAAGCATGTTCTCATATCAATAATCAGAAAACAATTGCATGAGCAAATTTTTTATCCCTGTTTCCTATGTAAAAATTGTTTGTCATGATCTGATGATCTAGCACATGAAATTAGAACACAGCAGTTTGAGATACCCTTTAAAATCTACATATTACCCTATAGCTGATTCTATCAACATAACAGAGGTAATCAATAAATATGTAGCAAAAACTTTTTTAATTAATAATCTTACAAACACAATATCACAGTGCTACTCTAAGTAATCAGATAACATATATTTATTACAGTGTTTGTAACTGCAAGGAAAACACAAACATAAAATGAACTGCTTTTTTAAAAAAGATAAAAGAAGTGCATACATAATTTAATCCTCTCTAGTTCAAATGCTTATTGATTATTAAAAATATAAAAATTGAAAAAACACTGCAGATATACTTTATATTTAAAAATATTCATTTACTCTTGATTAATTAATTGAAATTATTCATTTTTAACCAGATTATGTTGCCACCTAAGCCTTATTAAATCTTTTACAGTCAAATTTTCAGTTGAAATGCATAGAAAAATATGCAGTATTTTAGTAGTGCCAATGGCCTAGAAAGGCTAAATAAACTTTTGATATTCTTTGCAGGTTTCAAAACGCTATTCGCAATTGCACAGAATGTTGTGCTAACCAAGCAGATTACACAGAAATATTGTTTACATTTAAATAAATTCTATGCCATAGTTTACTTTAATCAATTATTTTCTAATTTACAAAAGTAAGCAATTCCACATCTTAGTCATCAAAAATTATAAATCATTTTAGAAATTTGATAACAAATCAATTCTAACAAGAAAAAGTTTATAAAACAAAATACCCACAAAAAAGTTTTAAAACGAAATTCAATTTCTCAAGTATTATAATTCACACCACATGATCTTCATCACTATTCAAAGAAATGAAAAGATAAAATTTTAAAGAATATTCAACTTATTAAAATCTGATTTAGAATCCAGATGCAATAAAATTTACTAACAGTTTTGATCTAAGATAATTAAGTCCTATTTAAGTAATAATTTAAAATCAAATCAAATGAATAATGAAGTTTGAATAAGAAGAAAGAGATCTAAACCATAATCAAATAAATGTAGATTATCTCAAAATGAGAAGATTTAAGGGGGGGGGGCTTTTCTTAGTCTAGTTTTATTTGATTCTTTATTTCCCTTAAAGCTTAATAAATTGAATTTGTAAATTGATCAGTAAGATAACAAAAAATTTAGAGAGGTTATTTTAGTATTTTCCAATTAACTCAACATTAGTCAAAATGCACCAAGTATGTCAAAAGTATGTAGCAAAACATATAGCTCATTATCAGTAATATGCTTAAAGTTGCTATACTTAGTGCATTTGGTGTCCAGTTTGCTGACCACAATATTAATCTTTAAGCAAACATTTATATTTGGCAACTGTTGCTGATAATACAAAAGAACTATTGTTTCCAATGAAATGTATCAAGGAGACAGCTGAATAAGTTAAAATTTACACAAACAGTAACTAACTTAAAAATCACATCCAGTAGTTACTGAAATTAAACTGAAATAATTTCTCGTAAATTTTCAAAAATTGTAGGAAATTTCATACCTATATAAAAATAAATCCATATAATTAATGTTGTCTTAAAAACTGCATAATTCATTATTTAACTCTTGAATAAACTGGCAAAGATTCTCTTGAATAGCAACAGATTATGCCTAAAAATAAAATGAATGCTTAGTATATTTATCAAGTCTTTCTTACTAGAACTATTTACTCAGAATATTAAAGAACTGAGAAAGTTAATTACAACGCTTTTGTTTTTTAGGGCTATTTTTTTCACTTGTGTTCGTTTCATTGTGTTTCGATTTATTAAACTTGTTCCTTTTATCAATATATGTATTGCACTTTTCATTGTCAGCAACATGAGTAGGTAAATATTTATGTTTCTTTGATTCATAATAAGAGAATTTGTGTTTAGAATTCACTCTGTTCCATTTCAAATGATTTTCAGAAGAGTTAGAAGAAGTAGATGGTCTTGTGAAAGTAGAATTTTCTGATCCAGAAGTTTCATTTCTTTTTTTATTGTCTTGGTAATCTTGATCTTTTTTATTTTTGAAATTATCTGAAATCACAAAAATGTATATTTAAGAAGATATAACAAAATTAATTTTCTGTAATCAAAGAAAAAAAAACTGGTTAAGCACTATAATAATATTTAAATAACTTCAATCTAAGTAAAAAGTGAGATTATTAGAATAGGGATTTCTAAAACAGACACAAACAATTATTTTTAATTAACTGGGCAAACATATGGCTGCAAACTAACTTTCATTAACAATATAGCTAATATTTATTGACAGAAAATTCATGGCAACACAACAACTAGATGCATATATGCTGCTTATATACATAAATTTATAAATCTAATATTAATTGATTGTTCTAATGAGAGAAAAGCAAGAATTAATAAATGAAAATAATAAGATTTTATCATATCCCTAAATAATTTTTCTCCTGATGTACATGATAAAATTAACCTTTAAATAAATTTCTTTTCAGTGTCCATCCCATTTCTTAAATAACTGAACAGAAGTAGTATAACCAAACAGAAGTGGGAAGTTACTCTCACTGAAACTGTAAACATCTTTAAAATATGAAATTCAAATCTTATGAAAATCAAAATTAGATTTAAAGTATCTATTTACATTTTAGCTGAATTCATTTCATTCATATGAATTTACTTTTTTAAAATTATGATGCCAGTCAGATTTAAATTTTTGAGCATAATCAATTAGTGACAAGTTTTTAAAAAAAATAACAAAAGAAATTTCAACATTTTTTTTAAATGTGAAAAAGAGCAATTTCATCAGTTTGGTTTTCAGTTTTGTAACACAAACAGCATGATTTTTGATAGACAATGACTTTAAAATATCAATTTGCCAAAGTTGAAAATACTTTCACAGAGGTCTTTTTTTATGTATAAAAAAGAACAGTAAATCAGTTTTCCAAAATGTATGCCTTTCTCCAAATAAAAGGGTACCTCATTGGATTGTTTCTTCTAAGACCAGCCACAGCAAAAGTGAATCCTGGTGCAAATTTGACGTGAGGAGCCTTGAAACACATTTTACTGCCTTTTTATTTATTTATTATATTATATAGATTGATGCAGTAAGGATATAAGCATATGTGAAAACATTAAATAATTAAAATATTTTTATAGAATTAACAAATAATTTTTAATAACTAAAATAACAGAAATAATTGCTTCATAAATTTATAATATGCAATTTTAAATGCAAGTAATAAGAATAAATTTATAATATGAGATTTCTGTTTCCTTTTTTTAACAGCCTTATAAAAAATAATATCACCACCATTTGTTTTTTGGTTGATTCATATCTAAGAGATGAAATTGTTAAAGAGATAAATGTAACTAGCATAAGATATCAAGTTAATTTTTATTAATTTTCTGCAGAAGCAATAGTAATTAGTAATGCCAATATAATTATCAAAACAATAACAAAATTTAGAGCTACATGAAAAATTTCTTATATATATAATATGTATAAATATGGTAATATTGTGGTCCTGCAAAGCAAATACTGATCTTATTAAATAAAGTAATGCAATCGATATTATCTTGCAAAGTTTCTTTGAAGTCTTTGCAGAATTTGAAAACAATATTCTGCACTTTATACAAATCATATAAAATTAAATAACGTTACATGTTTGAGATAAATTTCCAATATTTTCTTATAAGGAAATATTGAAACATTCTGCACTAGTTATCTCCAAGAATAATACAAATCAAAACATCCTACTCTGTCATGGATTCGTAGACATAATATGTGCACATATCATGTAATATTTAAATGTACGTTCAAGCAAATGAGGGGGAGAATTAGCATAGGAACATGAAGTGCTTGCACCATTCATCCCTCCCCCTTCCAGCCAGTCCTGATTGCTTCATTCATAACCATTACTTCAACTGATTTCCCAAAAGAATGAAAAACTGATTTTTGCTGAAGAAACAAACATATTGAAAAGGAAAGATACAATCAAAAACTGGAAAAAATAGAAAATTCAGAAAAAGAAAAAAACTTTTTAATGATTGAATTGTACTTTTTCAAGTTTTGATTCTGACCTGAAAGTTCTATTTTTCAAGAGCTCGCAAAATTTTTAACATACGTTATACGGGTGAAAGAAGGCATTCTTCAACTAAATAAATAAAAAAATTAGCCACATATTGGATATTGATTTTCAAGTGGTCATTATTTTGGAAAATTTTGCATAAAATACTGAGGAAATCAGTGGATCAAAGAAGAAAAATAAAAAATTCATGATAGCTCAAATATAAGAATTATTTCCTTGATATATCAAAAAAAAAAACCATTTAATAAAAATGAAATATAAATGCAAAAAATACTCTTCATTTATAGTTTATTGTAAAATACATAGTTAATTGTGCAATTCCATTTTTATTAATAATTAATCCACTAAATAATTTCTTCTGCAATAAAAAAATAGTTGTAATAAGCATTGAAGAATAAACATATTGTAAATATCTATATATATTACAAAGAAAATATTACAAATATAACAATAAACATATTTCCATATTTATACAACAATATAAAAAAACTGTATTGCTCATAAATATTTTAATGATTTAAATTTTGGTACTAACTAAATAAAACTAAAATAAAACAAAAATAAAACTAATTAAGCATATTTAAATCAATCTGAAGAATAAAAAAAATCAAATGTTAAACTCTTCTGGAAAAAATTATAAGATAACACTTTCTGACCTTCATATTGTTTGGAATTTTGACTTGGCACACTGGAAATTCTGGAAGAAGGCTGACATTGACTAGTTTCTACAGAAATGTTTCTATATACATTTTGTATGACACTTCTATCATTCCGTGAATGCAATCTATCAATTCTAGAAGGAAAGGAAAAACATATTGATATTTATCTCATATATAAAATTAAAAAATAGAAAGAGTCTTTTGATTTGATTTTTGAAAGCACATTAAATTTAATAACAAAACAAATCAAATTTTTTTAATGGCATAAGTAGCAAAATTATGACAATTAAATATAATTAAATGGGCTTTACTAGTCATGAATATGGAAGATTGTGCTATAAAGTAATAAGTTAGTAAAAGGTTGAAATCATTATACAATACTAAATTGTATGTGCCATATGAGTAGTTAATTCCATATGCATACAGAATTACACATATGCAAAAGAAAGAGTGCTTGCAACTTTAAAGAGACCACAAATAATAACATGCATTAAAATCCACATAATTTGAATGATTAATATAAATGTAAAATCTTCTCATTTATCAGAAATTTCAAAATCTTTTGATTCAGATTAATAAATATAATAATAATCTTTATTAGTATGATATTTTTGCATAAAAGTATTCTGAATTGAAGGTAATCTGTGTTTAGCAGTACAAAACCATTTAATTTAATCAGTTGTAAATTATCTTGCACGATTTATTAGGATTTGGATTAATTATAACTGATTCAGGGTTTTATTAATTTACAAAGCATTATTTACATGTAAGCATAAGATGTTTGAGTGAAAAGAATAATGCTTCCAGAAGGATGAAATACTTTTACTTTCTGGCAAAAAGATATGGTAAAGAAAAAGTAATAAATTTCTACTGCACTCACTATATCTCAAGCCATTGTTTTGTTTGTTTGTTTTGTGGCTCTGTAAAATACATATTATGACAAGCTTAAATTAAAAAGTTGACATCAATTACTAAAAAAAGAATACATTAAATTGTTGATTGCTCTAAGTATTCCAATGCTTAGGCAATAACAACAGGTAATGAGAATATATATATATATATATATATATATATATATATATATAAATGTGTCCAGTAACTGATAAAATTCTATATTTGTACAAATCAATGAATTTTGCAAAGTATATATATAAACTTCAAAATTAGAATTCCAAATGAATAGCTAATACCCAATAATGATGGAACAATAATATTTTCACCTCTACAATAAAAATACTTTTGAAAAAAATTAAAATTACATTTTTATGTAATCCATCAATGCCCTGTTCTTCAAAATCATACAGGAACTTTAATATTAATATCACTAGCTATAAATTTAAAAAAAAAAAAGCTTTTTTAAGTATAATGATAGGTCAATCTTTCTTTCCAGTTTTTTTTTTTAACCCTTTGATATAAAGTGCAGAAGGGGGGGGGGATATTGAAATATTAGAACAATCAAAGTAGAAAAAAAAAAGAAATTTAAAGAATAATTAAATGACCATCTAAAGAAAATTTAATGGAAAACTATCAACTTATAAATTAAATACTTTAAATGTCATTAAAATGTTGTTTATTAAAGTGGGGGGTAAAGAAATATTAAACAATAATAATGACTATTTGTTTAGAAATATTTTTACATATAAGGCACGCTAAAACAAAAAGTATCTTTTTATTTCAAACTATTCCAGAGCTTGTCAGTTTGTTAATTTTTAATATTAATTAATGGCTCTTTACTATTATGACTGATAAAAGCAATAAAAATTACATTCAAATTTTTATAATAAATATAATGAATATTGGTTAAAATCATACAATAAACAAAAAAATCTATTTCATACAAAAACTTACTCTTTGTTAGCTTCTTGTAACAAAGCATCTTTTTGGTCAATCTCAGATTTTGCAGTTTTATAAAGTGAGCAAATATTTTTCTTGAGAATAGCATTCTCTGCTGTTAGCTGAGATATTTTTTCATCTTTCTCACTCAGTGATTTTCTTAAAGAATCTGCTTCTTTTTTAAGCTCAATATACTCAGCATTCAGCTATAATAAATATTTTTTTATTATTATTCTAATATTTAATACATACAAAAACAGATATCAAAATGTAATAAAGTTTAATAGTAATATTAATTACAATCAAATATAAACAATCACAGTAATATTATATTTAATTGAAAACTGATAATTTTAATTCTGTATTCTAGAAATAAATTAACATCAAAGAGATCATTCAAGAAATATCAAACCTTTACTTTACCACAAATTAATCTTCAGAATTTCCATGAATATTTGTCCCAGATAATTAATAAAAATATGCTTGGAAAGCAGCTCGTTATTTATTTTCATGGAGAAATAAATTATTTTATTATATGAAACACTATTTTTAAGAACAAATATATCAGTCAGCATATTTTAATATTCCTAATTTTGACTCTACATAAATCACAGAATGTAATCAATCAAATTTGAACTTTTAATCAAACATAGAATTTTGTAATATCTTTAATATAACAGAGTTGCAGCATGCACAAACACAATCAATCATAAATGCAAATTTTTTAGAAAGAAAAGGTACAAGAAAAGAAAAAAAACTAAACATCAAATTCAAAAAAGTGTAACACTGCAATTTATAAAATCAACTGTAAATGAAAAATTTTATATTTAAATCATGTGGACAGCAGTTATGAAAAACTAACTAACTAAACATGAAAGCTGATGAAATTAAACTTAAATAAAAAGAGCTATCAATAAAAAAGTATTTCATATTTATTTATAATATGATTTGCACATCTTTTACAATAAAACTGCAGTACTTGGCATATTTGATACACATTTTGCTTATTGTTGTGTTTATATGAAAGCACATATAATAGTCAACACAGAATCAATATTAAGTAGGCATTAGATTCTCACACATCTATTAAACAGCTATAATCAAAAACTGACAAACCATCAGAGCTGTTTCAATAAATTTATTGCTTCACTATCTGTAGTTAATTACCAGAAATTATTAACATTTCTAAGATTTTAATTATGATATAAAAATTTAACAAATAATAATTAAATGCTATCATTTGCAAAAACTTCAAATGCAAATGTAAAACATTAAATAGATAATGTGAAAAAGTTTATTGCTATCTATTTCACATTTCAGGATTTACTTGATTGAGACACATTTAAAAAAAACATTTAATCAAAAACTAAGCATTCACAAAAATTTTAATATTTATACAAATCAAAATTATATTCTATAAAGAATTTTCAATTATCTAATGCCTACTGAAACTGAAAAGCTTAGCTAGAAAATTAGCATAAAATAGTTCAAATAATAAATTATAAAATAAGTAAGGTGAAGCTAAGATATAAAGTGTTGAACTAATTTTTCCTGCAATTTAACGCTTAAGCAATAATTACAATAATACTGCACAATCAATTACATATTTCAAATCTATTCATTATAAAAAGAGAGAATTTAGAAAGCCTTACATTTACTAATGCCTTCTTATTGTCCATTTCAGTTACGACAAGATCAAGATACAGTATCATCTCTTCCTTTTTAAGTTGGTCTTCATTTAGCTTGAAATTTGACATAGATGAAGATTGCGATGGAACATTTGTAGTAATATTATCAGTCTTGGAAAAGTCTGAAACATTAGAAGGGTTCTTTTGAATACTATCAGTGACACAAGCAGTTTCAGGATTAAATAAAGAATCCAAATCATCATAAATGTCATCATTGTTGCCACTACCATAGGACTCATTCATTCTGAAATTGTACTACCTGAAAGAAAGGAAATGTATCCATAAAATAGGAAATTGAAGTTCAAAATGTTTCTGTAATAAAGATATTTGCAAAATTATGTTTTTATAGAATGAACCAATAGGGAAACATTTCTTCATACAAAGGTTAAATAGTCATGAAAAAAGGAGGGAGGGGGGGGGATTCTGCTGGGAACAAACTTTATTTTCTCTATAATATTAGACTAGAGAAGGCAGCTTTTCTTAGTACAAAAATAATTTATTTCAAGCTATTTGCAAGTTATTTTTAAAATAAGTAAGAAGAAAAATTAGCATTCATTTATTTTTATAACCCTCAGGTTTTATTGCTGCACAACAGAGGTATAATACCAAAATGATTACATTATATATAAGAAGAGTTGTTGATCTTAGCTTATCATGCTCCAAGTAAAGGGATAAAAATGCAACTTAATGCTTACAACATTTTTTTAAAGATACCTAAAATTCTCTTTCCTAAATTGATACATATAAAGGAAATCCCTATCAAAATCTCATAGTAAATTCACTAAAGGGGAGAATTTCTATTCCTTTAGCCCTTACGTCACAATGTGAAACAACATCAGTTAATCATTGCCTCATCATCTTTAATAAATAATAAAACTATTTCTAGCTCTTGAATAGTCGCTATTCACTTCATGACTGAATTTCTTTGAATCTTATATTCATTTCTTTCATACAGAACATAGAATTTTTGCAAGAACAAGAAATCATTCAGCTTCCTTATTGCTGCGGAATACATACAGAAAGAAACCACGCAAATCAAAATAAAATTAAGAATTTTTATTATTTATCTTTATATTATATTTTTTAAGCCAGAAAATATATGTATTAGAGCTTACTAATATAATATGTATATATATGTAAAACTGCCTCTCTAAGTATCTCTACTTAAAATAAAAATGGATATATGTGCTTTTTATTAGCCTGTTGATATTCTACAAAGCACATCATTGAAGCCAGAGTTATCAATTTAAGACAGATATATTTAGAGGGAGTGGGAATGTATATCTTAAAGCATCATTTTTTTTTAATTGGAAGATAAAGAATGAAGATTTGGCTTATCTCTTCATGATTTGTTGAATATTTTGTATCATCAATTTTTTTATAGATTTTATTAATAAAGCCCTTTAAGACATTAAATAATATATCAGTATGCAGAATGATTAAACTTGCGATTCATTCATTTTTCTTTCGACAAACTCAAAACAATAATCTTTCTCAGATATGCTCATGTAATTCAAGAAAAAATACACTAAATAAATGCTGGAATCAAATGTGCATTTTACATAATGAAAGAGAAAGTTTAATTATAGCATCCTATAGCACAATATACAAGATGTTAAATGACATGAATGATAATCTTTACTGAGGTATTATATGATGTGACTGTATTAGGAAGGTCCAAGTATGCAGTAAGGATAATATGTGTGAAGTTACTACAATAACAAAGTTCGAAGATTCATCCTAATTTGATGCTAAAAATTATTCTATCGATAAAATTATAATTACCAAGTCATACACAAAAATTTAAACAAAATTAAATGCAAATTATGTTTTAGTTGAATTAATTTGTTGCCAAAGGTAACTAAAAAAAATAACATTTAAATGCCTATTTTCATATTAGATTTATAGCTATTTCAAATACTGTATTCAAGTGAATTGGTAATATTTTTTACAGCTCTTTGCCAGAATAATTATTAGTAAATATCATTCATTTTCATCTTGAATCATCCAAGATTATAATGAAAAACAATCTCTATTAATCAGAACTTTTCTTTGTTTTCTCTTAATATCAGCTATTTTCTGGAACAAAAAAAAAAACTTTTAATACTAATAATAACCTTCTCATACATTAAAAGCTTACTTTAGTTTAGTTATAATAACATTCTGCTTTGAAGCTATACAAAAATTATTTTTGGTTAAACAAAACTAAGTACTTTATTCTATGAAAATTAACAGTAATACTGAATAGTGATCACTTAATGAGAATAATACTTGAAGCATTCCCTTTGCTAAGCCTCTACAAGACTCCAGAAGGGCAATGTTTATCTCACAATGAATTTAACTTTCATCTCCAAATAAATGAAGGATATTTTGAAGAATTAGCAAAGCATACTACCTTCCATTTCAGACTTTTCTACTACTGCAGTTCCTACTATATCAAATATATTAATTATAATCTGTACCAGCACAAATTTTACAGCATTCTGCATTCAGCACTTTCTATATATGCGTATGTTTAGCAATATGTGGCTAACATAAAGACAAAATTATCATAATACACAATGTGTCAAAGAATTTTTTGAACTGATATCATGAAATGTCAAAACAGAAATTGTATTTTTTAAAAATTTTATTCAAAATAAACTTTAATATATCTGCTAATTATTTAAATGTCTGCTCTAGTTATATTCTGTGTGTGCCTTTCTTGAATGTATTTTTGAATATTTGTGTCCAAAACACCAATTTTAACTTCACTTTTAAGTTTAAAACGAAGTTGTAAAGTACTTAAAAGTAAGTAAAACTAAGGAAAGTAAAGTCACATAAATACATGTAAAAAAATCTATATAGTCTATTTTTTACCAAAAATCTATGAAAAACAAATAAGCGGTAACACAGCACATGAATATGCAGCAGTATCAACTATTTTCATCTCAATATTCCAGATGGATTCTGATTATTAAATATTTCAAAACATTTAAATAATATCAACAATTCTTGTCCAACTGGATCAAATTTTATGTGAATAATGTCCTCACTATCTAAGAATTTTATGAGCAGCATTTTGATTTTAAATTAAACATTTTTTGGAGTGAATTTTTATTTCCATTCTTCATTTTACTTAAGGATGATATTGTAAATATCACGGTTCATCAGTAGCACTGTGAACTTTATAAAATTTGAAAGCATTTCCTGTAGCTAATTCACAAATGAGATTAAACATCGAAAATTTTTAATATAACATGAAGACTTCATAAAGCATATACAGATACATATTTATAATCCCATGCTCTTTTCATATAATATTTTATAAAGGAAATAAGGTACTCTGTTTTGTTTAACTTACGAATTAATGGATAAAAAAATTTAAACTCACAATTTCAAAAGCCAACCAACATAAAAGCCAAAATTTTGAATGTTTGATAACTATATAAAAAATAAAATAGTGTACAAATATTAATTAAAATAAAGCGAAGCGCGTGAATACTTTATTTGTAAATTAATATCCGCGCGAGACGAAACCAACATTAAAACAAAAATATGTTGAGATGCTATATTGCTGCTACTAAATAAATTATTTAATAATGCACTTTTATGAAAAATTTCTGTGTTAAAAGTGAGCATAGTAATACTTTTAGCTTTAATAATATGCAATTTACATTTTGCTATACTTAAAAATTTTTATCTATTAATTAGATAAAATTTCAACTTATTGCGCAAATTTAAAAGTTGAGTTGTTTATTGAGAATTACCAAACTTGTAAACAAACACTTATCTTTCCCCGCTGATAAAGTCGAGTTCGGACCGTGATTCCGAATTACATACCTTTCATTCTTTCCCTGAGTTAGCCTTGCAGTCACCGGACTATTCAAATTTAATTAATATTAAAAATGCCTAATATTAAAGTTTTCAGCGGTTCGTCGCATGTTGATCTTGCTCAAAAAGTTGTTGATCGACTAGGAATCGATCTTGGTAAAGTTGTGCTAAAAAAATTTAGCAATCAAGAAACTAGGTAAGATTTTTATCTCATATTAATTTTTTAAAATTAGTTACTTTAAAATATTTTATATTCTGTATTTCTTATGTTTGATTTAATTGTTGCAATAATCACCAATTGAATATATATACTATATATTCGCTCCAAATTTTATCACATATTTTTTTCTCTCTTCATAGTATCTGATAGATTATAGATTTCATATTATAAAATTTATTCAGTTTATTTTGTTTTAAACTACTTATTTTTATTTAAGTCATATTGAAGTTAAATGCTGGACATCTTTGTCGTCTGATTTTTTTTTTTTTGGAGTATGTACATATATTAAAAATCATGCTTGTATTTTATTGTTTTGTCTATTTTATTTTTCGGTAATGTCGCCTTATTTTATTTATTTTTTCTTTTGGCATCCTTCATTTTTAGTGCAATTATCATATATCTGACATTTGCGCACATTTTCTGACGTACTTTTAACATCATCTTTCTTATCACTTAAGTTTTTGCAATACTCTTGATAAATCTTTCTTCATTTTTTTCAGAGGTGAGAAAGGTTTTATCTTTAAAACGTGTTCAGATTAAAGCATTTATCTTTTGTTGAGTAATGACTACTGTAGTAAAACTTTAAATAAATACATAAAATTGATTTACAACATTTGATTATAATCTTGTTTTTTTAATGACATTCTTTTTTTTTTTAATTTTAAAAATGCTGAAATCGGCTAATTAATCTTAAGATGTCTGATCTCCTTAACATGTTATTAACCATCTGAATAATTTATGCTTAAATTAGTAAACACAATAATTATACATGAAATTCATAGAATAATTTACTTTAATCTATTTTTGGCCTACCTTGTATTATAATAAAATTCACTATGTACTAAAAAAATTGTGATGATAATTTTTTTTAGGATTTCCATCATAATATAGTTTAAATTTGTGACACAAATTTGTTATAATAATTTATAAAATAATTAATTTTATTTTTTGTAATCTTGCTTGATATTTATTTCTCAATAATTAGAAAAAAATTATAATGCCTAAAATTTTCTTGGGCATTCAGATATTTTATAAGCTTTCTTAAATATAGAGAAGTAGATATATTCTCTCCATCTGCACATAGGCTTGGGATTATCTTTTATCAATTTTTTCTAAGCAATTAAACCTTGATGGATTGTTCTAATAAAAAAAAATCTGAATAGAATTTCAGTTATTTCACTTTAAAAAAAAATATTTTCCTGTAATCCTATTGCCTTTATATATGAATTATTTTTAAGCAATGAGTATTCATGTCAAAACATTTCTTGACATGTGACATTTCTGTACAATTCTGAGGATACCATCTGGATGTCAATGTAGAATTTTAAATGTGTTCTACTTCAGAGTGGAAAAAAGAATACAACAACATTCAAAGTTGGAGGGGGGGGGGGGGCATGGAAATGAGCATGATTCAATGTTCATTCTATCTTTATTTTTTAAAGGATTTATAAAAATAAGAATTTTAATGATACTATAAATATTAAAGCATTAATTTGTCATTTATAAGTTTCTAATAATATTTAATTAAAATTTTATTCCTTAAAAACCTCAATCAAAATTTGTTTTTTTTAACAAAAGTATGCTATTTGTTTGAAGTGTAATTATTATTATTTAACTCAAAAAAATATTTATAAAATAATATTTTTATAATTTTTAATTTATTTTGAAAAATAATAAAGCTTATAAGAATATTTTATTAGTAGTAGATACTTTAATTATGTCTAGTTTTAACCTTGTTTTGAGTGCATGCTATGGTCTGAGTAACTACTGAACAACTGACAGATAATTAATAACTACTGAAACAACTGACAGATAATTAGTCTTTGCTCTGAAATACATACATTCTCCTTTCATTGTAGTTTTGAAAAGTTCGAAATAAGATTATTTTATTTAAAGATATTAAATGGAAGTAATTTAATTACATTTTTTTGTAATACAGCTTGTAGATTTTAAGCATTTCTGTCACATTTCTATGATTTTTTTTCTTTACTTATTTTTACTAGGTTTGACAAATATAAATGCATGTGCACTTGTACAAATTATATTTAATTCCAAGAAACTTTCTAAATATAGTACCTGGTCTTCTACTTTAATAGTCATGATAAAAGAAATATTTTAAATGCTCAAATTAGGCAAGACTTGAATACAATACTCTCATTTGCATGTATCAAATTATGTCTAATTACATTTTTTTTATTTGTGTCTTCATGTCTTCCTATGAAATGAAAAAAATTTTAATGTTTCCTAATTATAACAAACCCCAAAATTTAGTTGCCAAGATGGTGATAAAATTTTGCCAAAATTTAATAAAGCTCATAACTGCATTCTTGGCAGTTACAAGCTTTATTATATTATATTCTAATCTTAAAATTGCCCAAGGATAACTATAATAAAGAAATAACCAAATTTTCTATGTTAAATTTTTTCCCCATTTTTGTTTTTTTTTTTTTTTTTTAATATATATTTTGTCTGTCATGACCTTCATATTGGTTCTCGTTCCATACAACCTC
Source organism: Argiope aurantia (assembly GCA_026543865.1). NCBI lineage: Eukaryota > Metazoa > Arthropoda > Arachnida > Araneae > Araneidae > Argiope > Argiope aurantia. Next base: position 401,867 of record JAPMOR010119857.1, read on the forward strand.
AAACCAAACCATTTCTATAACCAGTGGCGAAATAATTTTTTTTATTCTGGTATTTTTATTTAAAATTTATACATGCAATTAAATATCAATATATAAATTATAATATCAGATTTAAAAATTTGACTAAGAAGATATAAATAGTATTGCTATACATATTAAAATTAAAAAAGAAGCAAAATTATGATCTCTCTCTTTAGCAGCCTTTGTAGTTTCTGAATAATCCTTAGTTAACCATTCATTAGATTATGTGTTGGTGTAAGTGATAATTTGTCATTATATAGTCAAAAGTTATTATTTGATTTTTTTTAAAAATAATTGTGTGCATTGAATAATAAATTTGAATTTGGTAAAAATGTAAGATGAGAGATGAGTGTAGGATAAAGTGTTAGGTAGGCCCTACACTGTGTTTCATCAGAATTAGATGGTAATAACAACATTATTTTAGATGTTACTGTAAATTTTGTATATGTGAACAGTAATATCTGAAGATTTTATTTTTTAAAAAAATGATAAAGATCCTTTGCTTCATTCTGGATCATGAAAAGAAACAACTAGCACTATTCCAAACAGTCACATTTTAAAACTAGCTAGCTTTTTTTTTTTTTTTTTTTTTTTTTTTTTTGAGAATGTAAGAGAAATGTATTACTGAAAATTTAAATTCTCTTTTAAAATAGTTGGCCTTTTGGCCTGTCTTGTTTAGATATCAGAAAATACCTGAGTTTACAAATACCAATATAAAATAAATTGCAGTATACGTTGATTAAAAATAATCAGGAGATATTTTGATTTTGCTTTCGTAGAACTACTTGATGAATTGCAATCAAAATTGATATTTATATTTTCCTGTATATACAGTTTGGATTTTTACAATAAAAAACTATTTCCCATTGTAACCATTAGGGAAATGGCTTTATTTTCCAAGTAATTTACATACTGCCATACATAGTATCTGACTTATTTCACATATATAAGAAGCCATAAAGTATTTTATCATCAGATACCAAATTTAATTATCACAAAATTAAAGTTATTGTAGCCCTTTGAACTGCAATTTATTAACAGTTTGCACTGCTCAGATGGACAATTTAATTTTATTAGTTTAAGAAGGAGATCATTTTCAGTTTTTTCAAGAAAGTTCATTACAAGCTAGATTTCTAATTTTAGCTCAAGCATGAGCTATTTGTGAAATTAACAAAATAACTGTGATTTGTTACTTTTAAGACATTTTAGCAGATCAAAGATTTGCATACAGATTTTTTGATAGTTAAAGATACTCAATAAATAATTTTATTCTTCAGAGACTTAAAAATTTGCTATTCAGTTAAACTTTGAGCCAATGCAGACAAAACAACAGCCATGTGCATTCTTGAAACAAATAATGTACATACATGGTAGCGATAGTGTACACATAGTACATTGACTTTGGACATTGAGTTTTTAACAGTATGCAAAATATGTTTGAAACATTACCTGTATAAGTTATTACATAATCAAAGATTGGTTTATGATGGTGTAACTGTGCAAGAAACATTTGCAAGGATGTTTATGCCTTGCATATGTTTTAAAACCAACTCCCAAGTCCATCAATTAATTTCATTGCATGCCTTTAATTTATTCTGTAGTATGGTTGGATATCATTCAAACTTGGATTTTAATTCTTTGAAGAAAATATTGTTTCAGGACATGAGATCTATATTGTTTCTTTTTTATTAATTTTTGTTATCTTGCATTTGTCTATGGTCAGATTACAAAAATCATTCCTGATAGATCAGAATTGATCAAAATAAAAAAAAAAGATTGATAGGCCCCGAAAAAAAAATTAACTTAAAAATTGGAAAGGAATTGATGTATTTATTAAAGAAAGTATAAAAAAAGGTTGGTATTGCTAGAAAAGCACATTGTACATTCTTTGTAAAGACTTGATTAATTTGGTAAAAGAGGATTTGATTGAAAGCTGACCTTAGAAAGAAAGAAGCGTGTGAAAAAGATGTTTGCAAAAAAAAAAAAAAAAAAAAAAAAACCTATCCCTTACCAAACATTTTTTCCCTTTTGATTTGATTATAAAAATAAAAATTCTTACTCCAGTGTTAATTAATGCCAGATCCCAAATCTTTTAGTCATGACGCTGTTGCAGAACATAATTAGCCATTATTAATGATTTCCTTTTTGGTGAATGTTAACACGACCTTAGCTGAAGATTAAAATATATATATATATATTTTGAATAATTTTTATTAAGTAGGAATTGTATATCCTACAAAATAAAATTTAGTGTTGCAAAGATTTTTTGTAAAACATTTTGAAGACTTTACAAATTATAAAATTTTTGTTAAATTTTGATGAAGCTACAAGCAATAATAATATAAAATATCTTTCAGTGTTGACAAGTTATTTTTCCCTATTTGTAATTAGAGTTGTGACTTATTTGCAAAAGGAATCTAGTTTCTTTAAATGTTATAACAGTAAGTGTGAAAAACATCTCTAACATCTTTAATGGAACTTCAAAATATTCGAAAAGTAACAAAATTCTTCAGAAATGTTTTTTTATGTTTATTTGAATGAACTATTGTAGAGTTATCGGGGAAATGATGTTGAAGCAAGAAATAGGCTAGAAAAAGTTCCTCATTTATTAGATATTACTGTTGATTCATATCATTGTATCCAAAATACCAGCAATAAATTTTGTTCACCTTGCAACTGTTGACTTGAGAATTTAATGAGGGATTCAAAATGGACAACTGGCATTATAAAATGACTAATTGAAGCATACTTCATATTAAATGTTTAGTATGTTTTTCCTTATAAATATCATTTTACATCATTGACTAATTGAAGCTCTAGCTATTTTTTTTTTAATGAATCCCTTAGTAACAGTGACAAACAGTGTATTTTTCTGCAGTTATTTTTTTTTTCTTCTATACTGTATTTATAAGCACAGAAACAATAATTCTGAAAGTAGGCCGCAAATGAAGGAAATATAATGAAGCTTTCATCAAAAAATATAGCTGAAGATAGAATAATCCAGAAGTTATTTTATTGTGGAAGGAAAACTCTTATGAATTGTCATTTTTTTTTTCAACTTTACTTTATTAAAGAAATATGTGTGTGTGCTTCAGCCTAAACAATCAGTTATTCATAAGCTCTTTGAAAAATAGAGATTATTATTTTTTTTATGAATTAGCAATTGATGCTAAGTATAAGCTCAAAATAGCTTTTAAACCTTGATGGAATGAATTATGTGAATTTGAATAAAATGCTTATTAACGCAGGAGCACAGTCCAATGATTATATAAAAAAAAATATGTGCAAAATTGAAAAAAACTTATACATACTATATTGAATACTAAATTGCCTAAGGCAAGTATTTTCTTGATTGACCGGACTGCTAGAGGGAAAGTGGTTACATGTAAGAGGTTGCAGGAGCTGTCATTTTTTTATGTTTTGAACAAACTTTAATGGTATAGAAACTCGCAATGTAAATTCACCAATATCAAATTGATTTAAAACTGTCATCTCCTATTGATGATTCAAATAAACTTTTCCCCACAGATATAGGATACATTAAATTATATTCATTATCCAAAAATATATTAGCTTTAGTACCATGGTGAAAACTATAATTAATTACTTTCATGGTCTTCAGCTTAAAGGCACATTTAATTTGATATCAGATTTAATTGATAAATAATTTGGGAAGTATAAAATAAGGAGCCAACAATAATTGCTGTTAAATATTTTAGTGGAAATGTTTTTTTTTTTCTCGTGCACGATGTTGTAGATAGCAAGTTGTGAAAAAATAAAATCATTGAGAAGTTTCTACATAGAGGAACTTGATAGTAAAAAAATCGCGATGAAAAAAAAAAGAAAGAACAAGCCCTCATCAAAGAAAGAAAAAAAATTGAATTTGATTGGAGTATAAAAAGTTTGAACTATTATTTCAAAAAGTAAAAACCAAAAGGATTAAAAATAATGTATAAATGAAATTTTTACTTGACCATATTTTTTTAATAAATCATTTTTACCATATTTTATTTTAGCTATACTTTCTTTGTAATTCATTTATCATTCATTAATATTTCTTTAAATAATAAATTAATATTTTTAATGTCTTAAGCACTTTATGTATAATTTTTTTGCTTCAATTAATTAACTGTACTTTATTTATATTTAGCATGATTCATTATGTATGAAGTTCAATTTTATTTTTTGTATTTGAAGCCTAAGTCATATTTCTAGTGTTCATGAGAAGTGGAAACAGTGCACCAGAATGGATAGGCTAACATGTAAATATCAATGAAAAATTGAAACTCATACATTATTGAAATGATTCTATTTATAGTCTTTGTACCTAAACTCTTCTACTCAGTTTGAGATATAACTGAAGTAAAAGAAAACAAAATATATTAATACTGTAGGTGAATCAGAAGAAACTTAAGTATTTTAGCTGATAGATATGATACAGTGTAAGTGTTGGAACATAAATTTAGTGATGAAATGTCTTATTCACATAAATCTGCCTATCCGAAAGAGCAAGGATGAAGCTTAAGGTATCATAAACATTGATTCTAAGTCTTTACAATCTGAATTCATGCATCTGTTATCAGCATTGGATTATTAAAGCTTGCTAAATTACTGAAATGTAGAAAAAAGTTGGAGATCTGGTGTTTGCTGAAAAAATCTTTGATCCTTGGAAAATAGTTAAAAGAGTTTTGCCAAAGCAGGATTAGGGAAGATGAAGATGTTATGGTGAATTATAGGAAAATGGCCAATGAAAGGAAAATCTTAGGAAAATGTTTTACCCAATGATAAATACTTTATACTGTCAGCTTCATCATTGGTTCTGAGGTCTGAAAAATGTTTGATACTACTTATCAAGTAATTTAAAATAAATAATTTAATGAAAGTAAATTATTCACAATGTTCTTGGTTTTACGGTAAAGTTTGCCGGAGTTAAGCATTAACAACATTTTTCTCCAGTTATACATTCTAGTTTTCTTCAATGAAGATATTTTTTAAAAGACCACATGAAAAATTTAATAGCCTTAAAGGATTAGCAGAATAATAAATCAGTACAGTTTCATTAAATTTTCATGATACTCAACATGTATATCCTACTTAAAGGTTCCAGTAATCATAGTTAAGGTGGAATTATGTTTCTCAAACTAAAATTAATAATTAAAAATATCATATGGAATAGGAAGTTTGCCAGTTTTATTTTACCCTCAATTAAAAACCATAAAATCCAAAAATTCATTTTTATGACATATAACAAATTAGAAAATAGAAATTTTTGTGATTCAGATTTTAAAATAAAGTATACAGAATGATTTGTTGGTTTGTAATTATACTGCACAAGTTTTATATGTACAGTGGATAAAAAAAAGTTTTTGTACGAAAGACTAAAATTAAAATAAACTTGCATAATTTCTAATCTTTGCTTTTTATCTTTATAAAATACTTATATATTGTTAATATGAGTCTTTAAAGGGGAGTTTCTTAATAAATTTCTCTTTTTTACAAATTTCAGCAAGTCCGTTTGCAATTTTTAAGATAAATGACGAAGTTTCATGCAAAAAAAAGTTTCCGTACGCAATATACAATTTCCTCCTGACGTGCTCTACAACTAATCCACAGTAAATATTCGAAGTTTTATGGTTTGTCAGAGTGAAGAATTGATATAACAACAGTTGTTTAATTCCAATGTTTCGCTGATTATCTTAAAATAGAAATTCAGAAATCCATTCGAGAGTTAGTGATTCGATTGCGAAAAAAATGGATTAGTTATGAAAAAAAATCAATGAAATGACTTACAAACCAAAGTCTACAATGCAGTATGTTATTGAAAGATACCGTGATATGTAAACATTTGAGGATAGAGATCGACCCGGAAGAATTCCGAAGTTAAATCGCTTGCATAAAAGAAATATCATTTGTAAGGTGCTAGATAATCCCTCAGATTAGTACACCTCAACTTGCAACTGATTTAATGGTTAATTACAACATTAAATTCGCATCTTAAATTGTGAGAATGTCATTTAAAAAAAGTTATAATGGATGTGAGGCCCGTAAGGAGCCTATTATAAGTCTCTTTTACAGAAAAGCGGTCTCGAGTTTACAAAGAAGCGTATAAGCAAGCCTCTATCTTTTTTGGGAATCGGTCCTTTTTAGTGATGAATCAAAATTTAATATCTGCAGAGAATCAAAACAGCATATGTTCCTTAAGAATTTATGTGGAACAGTGAAGAACGGGATGGTTGGAATATGGTATGGGGGTGTATAAGTGCTCATGGTGTCGGATATTTATGTTTTATAAATGGAAATATGGATAGGTACATACATCTTGACATTCTAAAACAAAACATTTTAACCAATGTAGATAAACTGTCCCTTGGGATGATTTTACTTTTCAACAGGACAACGATCCTAAGCACACCTCCAAGATTTGCCAAGTGTAATGTCACTGTAATGTTAAAAAACAGCTTCATAGCCCTCCCCAGTCTCCCGATTTAATCCTTATAGGACATTTATTGGAAGAAATAGGTCGTGAATTTAAAAAATATGGCACAAAGAACAAGGTTGAACTCAAAAGGGTAATTCAAGACATTTAGAGTATTTCTCCAGAAACAAAAAAAAAAACTGATGGAGGTTATGCCACATCATTTGAGAGAAGTGATAAAAGTCAAAGGAAGGCTTACCGATCATTAAATGCAAGTGGGTCAGCATGAAAAAGGTTTTTCATGTATTATGTAAATACCGTACGGAAACTTTTTTTTTGTTCCTTATTAGTGGCATTTTTTTATTCTTTCAATTTATTTATCAATCTCGAATTTAATTTTCTTCATACTTTTTCCTTTATAATATTCATAAATAATAAATGAAATTGTGTTAAACCAATTTTAAAATATTTCATTTTCATAACAAAATATTTTGTGCCAAAAATTAAACTTTTATTAACAGTCATAGCTGCGTACGAAATTTTTTTTTACTCAATGTATATCCTGTATGGTAACAGATAGCTGCTGATATAATATTGTTTTTAACTTAATAGAATTAAGCAGGAATTGAAATGGCATATAATAACGCATATGAAAGAGACATAAAAATGAAGGAAATTTCATTCAATTTAGATTTTGTATGAAGCTATTTTAATTATTAAGATGATCAACCCTAATTAGAAGAAAAAGTAGTTAAAGTTTGGTGAAACAATAAAGGGAGACATTGTCTGATAAATAACTAATTTTTTAACTGCCCCAAATAATTAATTATGACCAGGTATAATTATTTCATATTATTTTTTTCCTTTTTGTCTGATTTTATTTCTATTATTATTTCAATAAAGTTGTTGATTAAAATCTTTGGTACTATTATTTACATTGGTGTACGTCTAATTATTGTTTTTTTTTAATTATCTAGTTTCTTCAATTTTAAACTGAAAAAATATCTATATTGTTTACTAATGCCTTTAAATTATTAAAAGAACTTTTAAAAAAATATTAATACCTTTAAAATACATATTAGTTTATTAAATGTTTAATCTTTAGAGCCCCTTTTGGGCAACTAGAATCATTGTCTCTTCCCATACCTCCTCCCCCTGTCTCTCCAAAAAATGTTACAATTGTTTAAATCAAATGTTTTTATCATGAATGGCATCGATTTATTTAAAGTGGTGGCATAATATAATTAACATCATAACTCTTGTATTATAAAAATCCAAACCATTTAAAACAATCATTCTGCATTAATTATTATTATTAACCAATAACACCATTTCCTCTAATTTTCTTTTGAAGAATTTTCTTACATTACCTTTAAAATGATGTTATAAAATTATGTCAATATTGATAGAAAATTAAGCAGTAATATAAAATATATAAAAATAACATATTTCCATTTTGTAAAGATTGAAAACAAGGTATTTTTCTTTGTCAGAAATATAATTTTTAATGACCATGAGAAAATTCAGTATATTTATAGTTTTTTTTAAATTTTGACTTTATTATTTGTTTTATTTTATTTATCTTACATATATTTAAGAAAAGTACAAAATTTGTCTGCTTAAAAGTATAAACAAAAATTCTCTATTTTATTGAAATAAATAATTTAGTATGTAAATTAAAAAGATATTACTACATTATAATGTAATCAATAGTTATGTAAGTAATAAGGTTATTCATTATCATGATTGCTCATGTAGCACAGCTATTTGCAAAAAATAAGATAATTATATAAGATCATTGCTTGAAATATTTTATAACCAAATATGAGCATGGTCATGATGATTCTACATTTTTGGATAGTGGTGATATAATATGTGTCAATTTCTTCAAATTGAAAAATATTTGACTGGATTTATATAAAATTAATTCGTACCACATAATAATAAAATTAATTCTGTCATTATGTGAGTAGAAATTCACAACCATTTCAGTGGAATCACTTCTCAAAGAGTTTTAAAATATATGGAAATATATGTCATTTTGTTTATGAAGATTAATTTGTTTTGAAAATGCTCCATTTCTTTGGCTAAAACAACATATAGAATTATTAAGAAATAAAAAGACAAAAAGGTTTTTTTTTTCCCCCATCCTTGAGTCTTTTGTGTTTAGTGCAAATTTCTTTTTTATATATATAATGGGTTATAAAAAGCAAAAATTTTACTTTTAAACATGTTTTTTTTAATGCATAGATTGTTTTTTGTAAAAATATTTTTGGCTATTTTAAATTTTATATTAAAGTTTTAATTTTTATAATTTTTTTTAGTGTTGAAATTGGAGAATCTGTTCGAGGTGAAGATGTGTACATTATTCAGAGTGGTTGTGGTGAAGTGAATGATAATCTGATGGAGCTTTTGATTATGATCAATGCTTGTAAAATTGCATCAGCATCACGTGTAACAGCTGTCATTCCTTGTTTTCCTTATGCACGACAGGATAAAAAAGATAAGGTAGTAATTTACTTCTTACAATTGTATGTTGCTTACAATTGTTTCTATGTGTTATAATTCTTTTAATTTGTACATTTTCTTTTATCGGTCACTTCAGAGTAAGCTAGTTATTCTTAATTTGTTTGTTCTAAATTTTAATATCATTCACTCAAATTCTCTTACTGATTAATAGTCACGGAATTGTCAGGAGCTTTGTTTTCAGATATTATAAAATGTGAGAAACTTATTATTATAATAATTTAAAAATTAACTAACAAATCTTTCAGGAATATAGATTTTTTTTAAAAAAAAGGTTTTTATGTTTTATTTGTCCATTTTTTTTTTCAATTACAAATTTTTCAAAACTGCACATATGTTTTGAAAAATCCTTTGCATTTCTTTTTTTAGTACAAAAAATTAAGAAATTGTTATATATTTAATATTAATAAATTGGAATGAATTTGTCATTACTTGATATCTCAAAAGTCTTCAACTAAATTATAATCTCAAAAACTCAATGCTGGTAAATAATCTGCAAATATCAGTGCAAAAGGGAAATCATTTTGTTCACTGTCTTTAGATATATTATAATCCATAGACTGGAGGGTAGAACATAGTAAGAAAGATTTAAGAATTTGATAGTTCATTTGTAACACCTTTTTCTCCTAGTTAGAATGTTAGTGTTCTGTAATAGACCTTCTAAACATTTTAAAGTTGCAACTGTTTATTAATTATTTTAAAAATAAACTTTTATAGCTCTATTTCCATTTGAAAATCTTTGTTTGAATTAAAAGGAACCTCAAATTGCAGTACAAGGAAAGAGAAAGGACTAAAAAGCGAATTAATTGAGAATAGCTGTTTAAAAATGTTTAATTAAATTCTTTTAGTCAAGAATCTTTTCTTAGCTATTTTTGCTAATGAGTAACATCTGGAGGTAGGGGTAAAAGACATGTAAAATATTAATTTTACACAACCAACAATTTTAGAAACTCATTTATTATAAAATGTGTTAAATTTTAGTTAAATCTCTTAAAAATTGAAGAATCCTGAACTTAATAATGACTGAATTGATTTTCATTATTATAGTTCAAATCTGTAGCAACCTTGAATTGCAAATATCTTGGACTTTTTGAGTGAAATTTTTTATTTTGTATGATTTTTTTTTGTTCGAAACAATATAAATATTTTCTTCAAAGATAGTTTATTTAAACATTGCATAAACACTATAAAAAATTCTACAGAAAAAAAAATATTATTTTAAATAATAATTTTTTAAAACATATTTCTATATAGATTTAAACTTAAATTTCAGGGGATTTTTTTAAATAAAATTTTATTACTGTTATCAGTTTTCTATAGTTCTTTTTAACAACAAATGAATTGTTTTAAATATTACAGTATTATGTAGAAGTTTCTATTTTTTATTCAGACCATCTTTTAAACATTTTATCATTATGATATTATTGAAGACTAATTGTTGGAATGTTTTTATTCTTCTTTTAGTTTTTATATTCTTATAAGTACTTTTTTCATTATTATAAGACAAAAGTATGTTATATTTTTGACTGAAATAAGCTAAATTAATATACACTGATTGGCCATAACTTCACTTTGTTGTCACTAGAGGGTGCAACACCTATTAAAAGAGAATGCAGAATAAGTGAAACATCAGTTGCATTGTGATAAAAGGGCATATATATATATATATATATATATTATTGAGTTTGAACTCAAATTGTTTATAGACTCTCAAAGCATCAGAACCAGTATCAGCAAAATGGCTGCATTTATAAAGTGCTCAAGAGTAGCAGTTATTAATGTTTATAGAGTGTCAACTTACAAGAAGAAAACTGGGTTTCAGCATCAGGCTACTGAAAGCTTAATCTGAAAGGAGATTTATCAGTACTGTTCCAATCCAACAGAAGAGCTCCTGTACATCAAATTGAGGATCTTAATCAAGGAGTAACTAGGAAGCTCTATAAACAAACTTACACTACATGTTGTACTGTATTAACAATGGAAGCCGACAACTGGTACACTGCTGAGGATGGATACTTCTGAAGGACAAAGAAGAAAGAAGCCATCAGACAGTTGGATCCAGTCTTATCAATCTTAAGGAATCAAATTCATCATACTACTTACAAGCATCTTATAGAGTCCATGACTAGAATTCATACAGTATTGAGGGCAGAAGGTAGCCCAATGTATTAAGGAGATTATCATAATAATTTGGTCACTCAGTGTATGTGTTACTTAAATGCACCTTTAAGTTAAAATACTTTTTTTTTTTCAAATGTAGTAATAATGGTCATTATCATGATCCCATTTACTATTTGTCACTCAATGTCAAGTGACATATAATATTATGATTTTTAATGCAGAATCTATCATTTTTTGTGTGTGTTTGTTATAGTAAAAATCTGTTATTATTAGAAATTTTCACTTTTAATAAGCTGTTAATTAACTTATGCTGATTATTTTTCTCTATTAACACTTATATGTTGATTAACATTTGTTGTCTGTAGAGCAGAGCACCTATATCTGCAAAACTAGTTGCCAATATGTTGTCTGTTTCTGGGGCTGATCATATTATAACAATGGATCTTCATGCATCACAAATTCAGGTAAACGCTTGAAAAATTTGTATTTATTGTATAACATCTCTGAATTTATTTCCAATTTATAAAGTATTAACCTACTTTAAAAATCAATATTACTTTTCTAGGGATTTTTTGATATACCTGTAGATAATTTATATGCTGAACCTGCTGTTTTAAAGTGGATTAAAGAAAACATTCCTGAGTGGCGTAATAGCTGCATTGTTTCTCCTGATGCAGGAGGTGCTAAGAGGTATTATTTTGTGTTACTTTGTAATATTTAGTTAATCTGATATTACTATTGTCATTTTCATTGGTTATTGTTTTCAAGCTGAAGCAAAAACATTCAAAAGTCTTTGCAAAGGGCTTTTTCCATTCCTTATAAATAAAAAGAATATTATATGATTTCAAAATTAAATTCATTCATATTTTTTTTTTATTCATATTGTTTTAAAATTCGTGTTAGTCTTATTATTAACTAAGAACTTTTGCAAGCAAAAAAAATTGGAAATAGGAAAATCTCTTTTTAACCTCAGTATTTACTTTCTTGCCTTTATAATTTTCAGAGGAATAGTTGTATAAATGTTAAAAAATATATAAATGTTTGGTAACTAATTAAAAATGCACCATTTTTTACAGAGATAAAAAATTCTCCAGAAAAAAAAGATAAATCTTTCACCAATGTGTTTTATTTTCATAGAATATTTCTTTCTTATTCCTAGTACTTACATAAAATAAATATCCAATGTAAATTAATTACTGGTACTATTCTGCCATTGTAATTCTACTTATCCACAGGTTAAGAAAAAAGTAATTAAAATATAATTTACTATATTCTTCCAATTTTGCTATATTTCATTGTATAAAATTTTTAAAATATTTTTTTTTTAAGCTTGAGACATTTAAGTTCTTAATAACTTGTATTATATTTGCAGTATTAGCATTTATACCAATTGTAAAATGCAATTCCTGCTTCATATCGAAATATGCAATTCAAAATGGATTTCTGTTTGCATATCTTATTACTGAGGCATATCTTCTATTAGTTTTTTTTTTTAATTCTTAAAGATTATCAAAATTATTTTCATATTTTTGTACAGCTGAATCTTGAAATGATTTGATGATTGGTTGCAACAATATTTTTCTTCATAAACACACGTACAACTTCTGCTCAAATTGTTAGGTGTATTGTAAAACATGGGACAGTAAAATGGCATAAATGTAAACTTAAGGATTTTGATTATGTTTTATTTATTCATTTTCTTCATTGTGAATAGCAGGAAAACTAGATAATAAAATATGTTGTAGATAAGAGGAAAACATTAAACACCTAAATGTAAAAGTAAGGTAATTGTATTGCTAATGTAGCTGAAGTTATTTAAATTTAAAACATTTGTCATGTTTAGTATATTCAAACTACTAAATTTGGATAGATAAAAATAAAATCCAAACAGCTTCATATAAGCCAGTATAAATTGTAACTTTCTGATTTTGATTAATCAGAAAATACAATTTGAAATTTTCAATGTAGATTTTATTACAAAATTTAAACACGAATAAATATATTTTGAATAAAATTTACATAAAATGCTACTTATAGAGTAACATCAATTGCTGATCGTCTGAATGTGGAGTTTGCTCTTATACATAAAGAAAGGAAAAAAGCAAATGAAGTAGCATCTATGGTATTGGTTGGTGATGTATCAGACAGAGTTGCAATCCTTGTTGATGATATGGCTGATACTTGTGGTACAATTTGCCATGCTGCTGAAAAGTAGGTTTCTTATTTTTATTAATTAAGGTTAATTTCAAAAGATCATTTGATATGGCTCAGTTATTCTGTATATATATACAGTCATAATTTTTATTAAAATTATAAAAAATATTAACAAAACAAAACTAAATTGTGAGAAATCAAAAAAAGCATTTTTTTCAGTTAAACAACTTCTTTATGCTATTTTCTTAAATACCAAGTGTAATATACATTTATTTTCAATTATTATTATTATTTTGTTAAAAACTTTAATGGAATGAATACACTCACAATGAACATGCTCAATTGAGTCAATTACTTTTCTTACAGATTGATGGAAGCTGGGGCATCTAAGGTGTATGCTATACTCACACATGGTATATTTTCTGGTCCAGCAATATCTCGAATAAATAATGCTTGCTTTGAGGCTGTTGTTGTTACTAATACTATTCCACAAGAACAACATATGAAAGAATGTCCAAAAGTGCAGGTTAGTATTTAAGAAATCAGAATCTTTAAATCTTCTGAAGACGTAAATTTTTAGGAATTTTTATTAGGTATATCTTGCATTTTAGACTATACTTGTAACTTTCTCCTCTTTAGAAGTTTAGATATATTTTTTAAAAACTTATTAAATATTACAATTCTTGTTAAAAAATGTTTGTAATAAGGAATACTGAAATTGCTATTCATTTCCAAATTTGCTATTAACAAAATTTTTCTTGATTCAACAAAATGAAAAATTTATTTCAAAAAGTTAGAAAAAGAAATATTCATAGATAAATAAGATATAAAATGAAATGTGTTAATTTCCTTTTAAACTCAAAAGTGGGTTGTCCCCCCCCCCCACCTCCTCTTTAACTTAAAAGATATTATGATAGTTTTGTTCCTTCAAATAATCCTAGCTACATAAAAGTTATACATTGCTGTCTGTTTTTGATTCTGTTAAAGATATGCATATACTGACTTTTGTTTTCACAAATTAGTTTATAATATTTAATAAATTTAGGAATATGAAGTATCTAGATAATATTCCTAGATACTGTAAATCACTAGCATTTAAAAAAAATTTTGAGCAAATTAATGCAAATCTATTAGTTGCAACAAATATTTTTAATATACAACTTGAACATAAGAAAAACTGTTTATAATTAAATTTTTATTCTTTCTCTTTTATATTTGTACTGTATATGTATTTTGATCTTTAGAGGAATGAAAGAAATAGAGGATATCAATTTCTTTTCTGTTCTTTTTTGTTTAAAAAATTAAAGAATTATCATAAAAGTACTGTTGAGCTATTTAATTAAATGTACATTAAAATCTACATATATCAATACCTAATTTTCACAGTTCTAATATCCAAAATTTTTGATTTGTAATCATTTATTTCTAATTAATTACGTTTATTTTATTATGTTTATGAAACTTAGAATTGTTTCGTCTTAAAGTGACAAGTGTAACATATTATCAATTAATATCGTTTTTATGGAATTTATTGATCTTGTTTGTTTAATTTCATATTTATGTTAGTACACATGTCTTCCAAAGCTGTTTTCTTCAAGTAAAATTTCTGTTTCTCAGTATAATTAGCCAATCTAATAGTTTAATAGCAAAATATAAATAATTCTTTTTATAAAATTGAAAAGAATCAATAATACTTGAAGTTTGTAAAAAAGTACATTAAATTTTCAAGAAAAAAAAAATCATTATTTGCTTGAATCTGCATCTATTTTTTGCTTGCATTTATGCATTTATCTACACTGCCTTGATATTCTTATTGCTTTAATATTTAAATTATGACTATCTGCCAGATATGTCTGTATATAATATTAATGTTACTTTGATCGTACTGAATTAGTTAAAAATTTTGCTATTAATAATTTATAATGAAATGTCTTCATGTTTATAATGTTGTTTTGATTTTAAGTACAGAACTTTATTATATGATGTTTTTTATAAAACTGTACATTATTTATAAATGCATAATGATTTTGTATTAATACTTTGACACATATTGCATTTTTGGAATTTCTTCATTTATAGTAAATTTACCTACTTTATCTTTACTGTATTTAAACTGTAAATATTTCTTTGTAGATTTTTCCATATTAATAGGATGCATAATATAAATCAATGAGTTAACTTTACATGTTTCTAAAACCCTAAACAGTTGTCATTATCAAATGCTTAACAAAATTAAATTTTTTTCCAAGTTATTAATCAAAATGGGTAAAATGTTTCATAAATCGTAAAATTAGTTTGAAATATGTTAATAGATTTTAAGACACAGAAAATTATACAAAATACTGATCAAAATATAACTATTACTTAAAATTTGTATTAGAAAAATTTCTTTCTAAAGTAGTTAAATGGAAGAACTATTTTAAATAATTATACCTATGAACATGACTTGATTGTGGCTGCATAAAATGTATGTGACATAGTGGCTTAAGAAGAGACATGTTGATATGCTCAGAAGAAAATATATATATCAATTCTTGATTAAACCAAATTTTTAATATTGGTTTAAACAGACATTTTAAAGAATTGCTTCATTCATATAACAGGGATTTAAAAATTTAAAATCTTTTTTTCTCTCCTTGAAACAGTAAAAATACTTAGTCTGTTCTTTTCACTGTAATTTTCTGAGTCAATTATATGTACTTAGTATTACCTTCATATTGATGAACTCTTGTTCATCAATATGAACTCTTGTTCATCAATTGCTTTGTTTGATCCTATATGAGATTCCAAGATTTTGTTGTGTTCATGTTCTAATAAAGGAAATTTTGGAAATGGGTTTATTTATATGACATTTTCTCATAATTGTGTGCTTTTGCTTATCAATTGCTGGGTGATATTATTATGTTTATTATTAGGGATTTTGTTAGGTTTGTGTATTGTAATAAATGGAAAATTGGAACTATTTATATTGCATTTTCTCATGATAATTAGGCAGGTTGTGTGTCTGTTAACTCCAGAAATATTTAGGCACAGTGTGTGCCTGTTAACTTCCTCAAACACATTTCTCTCTCAAATTTTTGAGGGCCGCATGAACTTGGGGATAAGATTTTAGCTTTACAACTAAAAGATCATGGTTTCCTGACACCATGAAACCAAAAATATCCATGATATACAGGGATTTGGTGCAAATAAAATCTGGAATGAAGATAAAATATCTATTTATTGGTGTGTCATGAAAGAAAGTCAGAGAATATTATCTGCTTATGTGTCATTTTTACTATTTTGACTATAAAAGAAAAATTACCAAAAATATCCGAGGTCTATGTAAAGTTAACCTTCATATAGATTGAAAACTAGACATTAATATAATTGAACTAAACTCTAAAATTATTGTTGCAGTGTTTTTCTTGCTACCAATGGAAAAATATTAAATCTAAATGTTATTTGAAAAAATGTGAATGTTTGGTTTATCCATCAAAGACTAAAAAGTAATTCTGTTTGCTAATTTTGTAAATATATGGATACAATTTGGAATGACTTTTTCTATTTTCTGATGATTCTGACATATATTTTGTAGATGTTTTCTGATGTTAAAAAATGTTGAGTTGGTTTGTTTATAATTTATTGGATTTTTTCAGTGTTACAAACTTGTTTGCCAACTATGCAAAATCATGTCATAAGTTTTCTGTATGAAAAAAAAAGGACAATGATGAAATTTTTTATTGAATAATAATAAGTGTATTTTCATCTTGATAATGATCAATTCAGTACACCGATAATCAGTAATGATATAAAGTAGATGCTTCAGGTTGTAGTTTCCATCATTGTATAGTCTGTGATGCATTTTTGTACTAATTGCATTTAAAAGAATTCACCAAATAAACAAGCTGCTGAAATGGGGACAGGGGAGATCAATGTCTCTATTCTCAAAATTTCTTTAACAATTTAAAAACAAAAAAAGTTATTATAACAATTTTTAGACTATTGAACTGTATTTATCTACTTAATAGGATTTTAATGAATCATGATAAAAATGTAGCAAAAGAGTTAAGTCATATTTAATATGCATAGTAAATTATACATTGGCATAAAAATCAAAATTAAATTGATGAATAATCCATGGAAATAGAAATTATCTTTACTAAATTATACTTTAAACTATTTCCAATAATACAGATGATTGCCATGCTATCTATTCCAATAGAAATTTTATTTTTGTATTGTATTAAATATCCATGTTATATATAGGTCAACTGCTTGCTGAGTTTTTAAAATTATTTCAGAGAATTGGGAATCTTTTTATGGTCATATCTATATATTTTAGTATTGCTGAGTTTCAAAAGTATATGTGAAAGAATAAATTTACTGCATTTATATTTCCCTTCAGTTGACTATTTTTTAATTTTATGCAATATTACTGAATAATTATAATTAGATTATATTAATCTAAATCTATAGTAAATTTCCCTTTACTTAAAGTTAGTCAGATGGAATTAATTTTAACTATACCTAATTGAAACTTCAACTATGCTGAATGAAGTTTTATTATTAAACAAAAAAAAGCAAATATTTGGTGCATCTCCTTTAAAATATTGTTAAACATTTTTCCTGGCATCAGGGATTGTTTATTTATATTTAATATTAGTGTTTCTTTATGCATTCATTGTGTAAAAAAATAACCAACACTGTCAAAATTTTATTGTAGAAATTTGACTGAATAGAATTATTTAACATCAAAATAATATTTTATATTATTAAATAATGATGTAATAGATGTCTCTATCTGTTATAATTGAAATGGAAAATTAATTAATATATTTTCTTTCAGGTCAATAATTATCTATAAATTTACAAAACTTAATAATAATTAAGACTTCAAAAATGGTTTGATTGGGATATCTTTCCATTTATTCTTGTCTTCATTTCACCTATAGATTAACTTGATATTTTGAGGATTAATTTATTTCTTTACTTATAATTTCATATATATATATGTATATACATATATACAGCAACTGTCCCAAACAACCATCATCATTATTTGTATTTATGAATATCAATATTAGCCAAATTGACTACAATGAAAATATGTAATTTGAAATAAGAGTATATCATTCAATAATCTAGGCTAAGTAATTGTGCATGTGTTACTCACCAAATTTGCTTATTTGTGAGTGGAATTAAATTTCAGGATCCATTGCTGTATTCCATGTTACTTATTGCCCTTGACAATTAAAAACAACATCTATTGAAAATGCATGGTTATTGCATCACAGTAATGCATGACAACACATGAAATATAAAAAAAAAATCTTTTAAACAAAAAAAAAATGCTACTAATGTTAAAACTACTTCATAATATATATATTTTTAATGCATTTTCAGACTTTTTATATCATTTAAACAAATTATCTGGTCAGCAATTTGCTATAGATACTAATATCCATTTTACTACATATTCATTTTTTTAAGTGTGCCGAAAGAAGATTTTTGAACGATTGCATATGTAAAATGGTAAAAGGTTTATTGATGTCAGAAATGGTGACCAGCACTTCTTGAAGGAGAAGAAATGTATTTATATAAACAGCAATAACAAATAAATGCTGTAAACTTAGTCTTAAAATAAATATGTGTTTTTAAACATCTGTACTTTTTTCAAACATTTCTTTCTAAACCACCTTGTAATCCACTGTATTGTTAGCTAATGCTTTGAGCTACAAAACAGGTTTGCAAGCTAACATTGTTTGGAGTTTCAAATATGACTGGCAGTTGCTTTGGGACAGATGTTGGATGTTCCCTAGTAAACTGCACGCAAAGTGTAATATAATATTAGTATATTGATCCATTTTATTTTTAGTTTAGAAATTTTTTTTGTTCTGATCTTTTTTTGAATTGTATATAGTATGTAATTTATTTTGAAATGGCATTATGTTTTTGATTCATATTTTTATTAGACATTTTTAATTTTTGTTCCTTTTAACACCAAATTATGGGTGTTAAGTCACCTCATGTTTTAGTGCTTATCCTTGTGTCTTTACAGTGCATTGATGTCTCAATGATACTGGCAGAAGCAATTCGGCGTACTCACAATGGAGAGTCTGTTTCTTACCTCTTCAGTAACGTCCCCATGTAGACATGGCATTCCATCCCCACTAACAAGGTTTTCATTCCTGTCGCATGCTGCAGTTACATGTGCCATACATTACCAACTCATATTATAAAAACTGTACAGATTTGTGATGAAATATTTTGCAAAATAAATTTTTGGTTGCAACGAACAGCAGATGCATGCAATACTTTTGCATGTAATATTAAATGCATGGCTGGTTAATATAGACCAATTTAGTATGAACTGCTATACTTTTTACCATATAGCTATTTTCATTTATTTAATTAAACATGATTTATATCCTAAAGAGCTCAATTTGGGATTTTACAATAAGGTTTATTCCAAGTAATATCTTATTTTTCCATATTTATATTATTTTTCTATGGGATCAAAGCCATAGGATATATCTATTATTAAATTATAAACCATATTTTCACACTCAGTTCGTAATTATCAAATTATATTGTCCTAAAGAGAAATTATATTCTTTTGGTATTTGCTTTTAAATTATCGTAGCTAATGCACTTCAGAACAGATTGCTTAATTAGGAAACATACCTTTAGTGTCAATATAACTTTCAGTAATATTATTAGAAATGGTTTCATATTGATTTCTCTCTGAATAAATTATTTATCAATTATTATCATTTGAAAAATATTAACTTCTTATTTGAAAATTTAAAAGAATATCTCTGTGGTATGCAATTTTAATTAGATGAGGGAAGGGTTTTTTAAGTACCACTTAGATATGTGAAAATCATAAATCTTGTCTGTCTAGGGATTTTATTTTTGTTATTTCTGTAATACTTGACCTTAACTAAATTTTATTCAATACAAAAAATACCAGTTTCCTGTGCTACTTTTACTTTTTTGCATTAAACTAAATCTATATCCAAAAGAATTATTGGAAAATCTACCTAAGGTGCAAAGTAAAGGAATTAAAAATATTCTTTTTAAATGAAAAACTTTGGGGCTTTTTTATACGTTTTTTTTTTAAAGTTTATATTATAAACTTTTTTTTTTTCATTCTGAATTTTTTGAAGATCCAGATTTTTCCTGTTCTACTGTATCTATAACTTTTTAATTTCTTATTTATAAAAAAGGCTTATATATTTGGTTTGTCATTTCCTGCGATTTAATAATCAATTTTTCTCTTTCAACTCCTGCATGGAAATATATTTGACACCCAAATTTTTATATTTGATTCCCAGTACCCTCATCACCCTTACAAATGCATTTTGTTGCTTTTTGATAATTAAATGTAAACTGAACTATGAAAAGTTTTTGATAATGAAGTTTTAAAACAAAATTGAATTTATTCTGTCATACTAGTTCTTATATTACATAGCTGCAGCAATGTGCAGTTTTTGTAGACCATACACAAAAAGATTTGATAAGCTGTTTTATTTAAAATAACAGAATTTTATAGAATAATTTTGCTACATATCTTTTTCTCTTAATGTAAAGCATCATGAGAGTTGTTACATAATTATTAGTATTAGTTAAGAAACTCAGTTGTATCCTTTCATAAAAATCATCATATACTTTTTGTTACTGATCAGTTTCCATGTTACTTCTTTCAATTTCAGTGTTTAGATGTGTCACGGTTTTTTAGTGAAGCTATCCGCAGGATTCACAATTGTGAGCCACTAGGACCTATTCTTAGTGAAGTACCATATTAAGAGAAGTTTTGTTTTATCTAGAAAGTTTCAAAATGTTTTTGATGTTCTTCATGTAACCATTATAATTTTTGTGCCTTCTTAGTTAGCATTTGTATACCTTTAATTACTTCAATAGTAAGCAGTTAATCTCTTGAACAATTAACATGAATTCTAATATTCATTGTAATTGTATAATTGATGCTGTACTTCAATAATAATAAGGGAAAAATTAAATCTCTTAAATGCTTGGGTATGTTATATACAAATTATCTATAATATGTGGTGTATTTATTATGAAATAGCCTTATACTAGATTATTCTATATTGAAATATAAATGTTTGGATTCTGAATCATAAATATATGTCAAAAATATCAATTTTTGTTTATCCATTATGTAAAGAAATTCATAATTAAAATTTTTAATTATGTAAAGAAATTCATAATTAAAAAATGATTCCTTACATACATAATAGTGCTTATATTCTGGAAATTAGGTATTGTTTTAAGCAGTTTTTGCTTACTTTTTGAGATAAGCTCATCTGTTCTGCTTTTTAAACAATGAGAATTAATGTTACACCAGATTTTACTGAGTTCTGACCATATTTTTTTTTTCATTTGTTTATCAGAATTTTGTAAAATCTTTTCTTAATCATACTAGAAGTTCTTTTATTTTATTATATTAATTTTTATTGAACTTATTATACCACCTGTCTAGTTTTGAACATAGATGGATATTTCATAATTAAAATTTAGCATAAATGTTATAATCAACTTAAAATATTAAATAAAAAAATTTTAATTTGTTATGGTTAAAAATATTTATGTGAATCTTCTTTTTCCTTTTGGAATTATTTTAACATTTTAGAGCCAAATTCTTTTTTTTTTCTTTTTTAATATATCATTTTCTTTTTCAATGTTTTTATTAATAATAATAAAAAAAGAAGAAACATTTGGGAAAATTTCCTTCCACAATATGCAATAAAGAAATAGCAAATTTTTTGCACTGCCAATAAGTGTATATATGCTACTAAAAGTTTTGGAATTATGCAAATTAAACCACTATTCAGTTCTCTAAATTATTTTTGTATTATTCTTAATTGTAATAAATTTTGATTAGTTTTATTGAATTGGTTCTTTGTAATTAAAATTTAGTTTATTCACATGTAAATATAATTTTGATCAAATAATTAAAAACTTGCTTTGTTTTTTTTTGTTTTTTGTTTTTTCTGTTTTTTATTTAGTTTTGTATGAATTACAAAACTTTTCAAAGTTTTTGGAAGATTGATTGTCTGTCCAATTGAAATTTATTAGTTATTATTAAATATTATTATATTTACATACAAAGGAGTAGCTTTTAAATATATAATTTTTTTCATAATGCTTTTTAGTTTGCAATTTAATCTTAGTAAATTATAAGATTTGAAATTTTTTCTCACTAGATACATATTCTTATTTTTGATTAGCATTGAAAATAAACAAAAGAGAAGCTATAAAATAGTTTTTATGATGTATGTAGAATATTCTGTAAAAGATTTGAATAATTCTTATTATGTGCATAAGTGAATAACATTAGACTTTAATATCTTACTTTTATTTTTTAAAATTGTTTCATAATTGGTATAAATTTAAAATTTAAGTTAGTGTATTCCACTTTCATATCCCAATAATATTTTCGCAATTTTGTTTTTGTGTATGATTTACAATGAGTTTATTTAAAAGTCATTTATTTCATAGAAAATATTAATTACTTGCAAGCTGCATAAAAAATTATTTTAAAATAAAAAGTATTTGCTTTTTCTTCTATTAGTGTAATGAAAATAACCCTTCTGTAATAACATATTAATGATGTTTAAATCATCTTATATTGTGTGAAACATATATATTTTATTATTTTTTTTTTGTTTACAATGTAATACTTTTTTAGTATAATTTTATTTTAAATTAATAGTATTGAAGTTGGCATTCTTATATTTGATATTGTCTGGCTAGCATTTATTTCAGAAAATGTAACAACTATATATATGTATAAAGTATATATATAATGTCTTAAAGTAGTCATTTCATATAAGAAATTAAAGAATGTAGATTTAAATTTATTTTCAAGAATAAATTCATGTTATTTTTACTTTATTGTTGATTATGAATACTTTTTAAGTAGTAATTTTATTGTATCTGTTGCTGTTAATGAGTCTGTTAATCTGAAAAGTGATATATTTTGCATGTCCATCTATGTAAATACTTTGAGCTTGTAACTTCCAAGGTGGATAATAAAAACATATTTTTTGAAGTTATTGGGTTTTTCTTTATCTGAAATTTGTTATTGTAGATTTTTATTCCCATTCATATGAGAATTGTGCATCTGTTTTGTTGTTTATGATTTAAAGAATAAATCATGTGTTGAAAAATTTGCTATTTATAATTAGGAATATTTAAATTCTTTTTTTTTTTTTTTTTTTTTTTTAGAAAGTTCAACTTTAACGTATGAAATTTAATTTTTTTCTGTTTGAAAATTTTTGAGAAAACATTAACAATTTTCATCTATTTATTATGCGTTTAATTTTCATCTATTTTTTAGATAAATATATTTTTGTTTTCTAGCATAAGAAATGATTCCAATGCCCTTCATCACTTGTTATGTGCATGATAAGCTATTAAGATATCCAAATACACATATCAAAAAACAAACTCTGTCAAAATGTGAAATTGTGAGACCTTGAGGGTTTTTATTATTATTTTCACTTTTAGAGTAATTTTATTCTATGCTTTCATTTGATTTACAAACATATTCACCCAAATTAAAAGCAAGTGTCATTTAAATTATGGACCATCATTCTTGGGTTATTCTTCATGTTCTAAAATTCTTTAGCATATGCAAATTAGCATTTATTATCATTGTTATTATTATTTACAATTGGCTGGCTGACTCAGTAGTCAATAGCACTGATAAGCATCATATTTGATTATATTTAAAATGCCAAAGCTTTTATAAGTTTTGTTGTTTGTAATTTTTTATAGAAAACTATTTTCGGCACTTGTAAAATTACTTCAACTCTAATTTGGAGAAAATTTAGTATTGAAGGAAACTTTTTAATACAACTTTTAATAAGATATTTTTAAATAATAATATTTTAATTAAAAAAATATGTGAGAAAGAATGCACTTGTGTTGACAAACCAATTTTACTTAAAGAATATGGATCTAAATTTATTAACAATAGCAGTTAAATAATTATTGAATGTATCAATATTTTTCAGTTTATTGTATAAAAACTTAATTTTACTGGTTGCATTTTCAATAATAATATCTTTCTAAAAATTCCAATGTTTACATTTCTGTTATTATAGCAAGATTTAATATTTCTTATAATTCAATGAGCAGCTTCTAGTATGTGTGGCATTAAAATAAGTCACATAGTACGATATTTCCAAAATAGGAATGGAGTTATATATAGTCTGTAATGTCCTGATCTAGACTGATCAAATAACAAAGCAGAATTTCCAGACAATTCTTTATTTTACAGCCCTATACTATATACAAAGAACAATTTCTAATCTTGGTTAAATAAATAATTATTTACACCTGTAGTAAGAGATACAACAGTCCAAGTCGAAGGTTTTTCTTGAAACTCAGTTCTCCATCACGTCAACACCACTCCAAGGGTAGTTTCTCAGACTCCGAACTCGTTGGCGTAGTCCAACCGTTTCCTGCAATTCGTTTCTTCTCTCCTCCTAAAACACAAGGAAAATCGTTAGGAGCGCCATCTCCGGGCGGCGAAAAACTTGTAAGCATGACTACCTAGTTTGTTCATGAGTGGGTAGAGGTCTGGATCAAAGTGGAGCAGGGTCTTGAATGCGTTGGGTGCAACAAAGAGACATCGCTTTAAGTACTATGGAGGAGGTGAAGGGGTAGACGAATCAGGAGGCTAGTTCTCGGCGGTGGGTGTGGCTAATTTGTTGTGGGGTCTTCGGCTAGGAGAGCATCTAGGATGATGAGGAGTTTTTCGCGTTTGTTTTTTGCTTTCTTGCTTAACCTTATGGCTTGGAGGATATTGGGGAATTCATTCAGTAGATCTTTAATTTCTTGGATGTCGTTTAAGTGGTTTTTCATCTCTATTATGTCTTCCATTTCCTGTGTTGAATTGGCTTGGGGAGGCTGTGGACGTCTGGGTTTTTGGCTTGGGTTGATGGTTTCTTGGAGGGTTATTTTCGCTTCTTTTGGGGATTCTTCTGGTCGCTACGTCTGCATATGAGATTCTTGGGTGGTTTACTATTGTGGTCTGTGCTCTTGGAATTGCGGAGCATCCCTTCCAGGCTGCGAGATGTCTGGTCATTTTGCAGTTGATACATACGGGGTTCTCTATTTTCTCTTTTATTTGGCAGTCTCGGGTGGGGTGCTCTCCATTGCATTTAATGCATCTTGGTTTGATGTTGCAATTTCTCGCCGAGTGATGAAAACCAGAGCAGTTGAAGAAGATGGTGGCTGTAGGTTTGTTTCTGTAAGGTTCGATTTTGATAGATAGGAAGCAGAGATTCTTTAGGTTGTAGATGTTCTTATAGTTGCCACATTTTTTGACTTCTACTAGGAATAGGGGAGCAGGGTTCTGGTTCTGAAGTTTTTCATTTGGCTTACTCTCTGGATTTTGTAGCTATTGTTTTCAAGATCAGTTTTTATGTCGGTGATGTTGGTATTTATGGGTAGACCTCTGATGACAATTTTAATCGGCCTTTCCTCAGGGGCTTCGTTCGTAATAAAATCTTGTTTTTTGGTCTGAAGGAGTTGAATGATATCTAGTCGGGGGTTTTCTGTTCTGGGTTGAATTTGAATATATCTTCTTTGGTACTGGTTATCGGTTTCTGGGTGTAATCTTTTTATCTCTTGTAGGATAAGATTGTATTTGTCTTTGATGACCAGGCTTATAGATGCTATGGATTGGGTTGGTTTTTCAGTTTCTTCTTGGAGGTGGGAGTAGGCGTTATCTGTGCTTAATTGGAATTTTTCTTCGGTATGGGGCTTTTTGGCTGTTTTCTTGGGTGGTACTGGTTGGAAGTCGTTAAATGATTTCTTCTGTTTAGGTGGTGTTGGAGAGGTCATTATGGCGTCTGCATCTTGTATTTGGAGAGAATTTGGTTTTTCAGTCTGAGGTTTGCTAGTTGATGTAGGAGTAGATGGAATGATGGTTGGAGTTGCTGGTCTGTCTGTCCAGTTTTATGAGCTGACTTGAGTTTCCATGTTTTCAGGGGGAGCAGTCTCGACATAAACTGTAAAGCCGTCCTCGGCTTTCCTGGCTTCGAGAGGAATCTTAGCAATCGGAGCTTTGCATATGAGGCATTCTCCGGCAAATGTAAGTGTAGATTTTCCGCAAGCGGAACAAATTGCATTATGTAGTAGGGCCTTTGCGAGAGCAGTTCCGGCGTCCATTCACTTGGAGTAACAGAACGATAAAAATATGACAATTGAATAGAATAATCTCTCCTCTCCTCCTAAAAAAAAAAAGAGAGAGAGAGAGAGAGAAACATCTAGCATCCAGATGTTTGGACACCCCTTTCTCTTTGAATGTACTATCAATACCTCTTGGACGAGAAATTCTACATGTGGCCTTTCATTGTAGTCGCTAATGAACAGATGCGAGACCACCCAGGTGAAAAGATCCACCATCTGGCTATCTCGAGGAGTTTAGTAAGTAACAGTGACGACACAGCTGGCTGTAAATGTCTTATCAGTCCTGGGAAACGGGGAATTTTACTACTCCCCTACCCTTGCAGAAAGAATTTTTTCTTGGTTTTAACGAGAAAAACACTCCTTCAACACGCTCTTCAATATTTGGTAACGGGAAATATTGTGTTCACACAATTGAGTTCAAACGTCTGTAATCTATACGAGTTCTTTTCCCGGAGTTTCCACTAAGATCATTGGAGAAATATAATCGGATTGACCGATTTCAATGATTTTTAAATCCAACATTCTTTTTATTTCAGTTTTAAGAATCTGAGTCTGGCGCTGAGTGGTACGGTACGGTTTCGACCTAAATGGTTCATTACTAATTAATTGTAGGTCGTGCTCGACTAGGTGCGTTTTTCCGGGCTCATTTGAAAAAACCCTTTGAGATACCGACCTAGTAATTTTCTCAATGCACCAATCTCTAATGAACTGAGTCGATACTCTAGAGCGCTATCCCTAATTATACCTTCAAAATCATACACATTTGGATCAGAGATTGGATAGGGAATTTCTAAACCCTCTGATTCTTCTTCGAGTTTTTCTCTACTTTAACTAATAACCAGATTTATTTGTTCGGATCTTTGATGGTACGGTTTTAACAAGTTCACGTGGTATATCTGAGTTCCGCCACTTTTGTTAGCCATTTTTACAATATAATTGGTGTCTAAAAGTTGACTTTCAATTACACCAGGGCCGGTCCACCGTACTGCCATTTTATTCGGTTGAGAGGTTGCGAGAACTAAAACCTGATCCCCTACTCGAAATTTACGACGAATTGCGTTTTTGTCGTACCAAGTCTTTCGCTTCGCCTGGAACTCCTTCATTCTTTCCACGGCTAATTCCTGGTATCTCTTCATTCTGCATATAAGGTCGAACATGTATTCGACTGCGGAGGAGTCTATTTCTTGGGGCTTCACCCAATGTTCATATAGCAGGACTTCCGGCGTCCTTAAATTTCTGCCATGCACAAGTTCTACGGGGCTAAACCCTGTACTCTCATGCGTGACCGTGAGGTGAGACCGTGACCGCTAACAAGGTTGCGGGGAGGTTTCTTTCCCAATCATTCCCTGACTCAAGACATAAAAGTTCCAAGAGTCCTGTGAAACTTTTCAACAGGATTCGATTGCGGATGATGTATCGAACTATGCGTTACTTTAATCCCAAATCTCTCAAAAAATTCAGTCGTTAATTGACTAGTAAATGAGGTACCTAGGTCACATTGTACTTCAAGAGGAAATTCCATACGACTGAATATCTTCAACAAAGCATCCGTCACCGATATGGAACTTATATCTTCGACCGGTATTGGGTCCGGATATTTAGAGGACATACATATCGCTGTCAATAGATATCGATTGTTTTTAGTACTAATAGGAAGAGGTCCTACTGCATCGATATTAATTTTGGAGAATATCTCTGTGATGATCGGTACTAATTTAAGCGGAGCCTTCTTCTTATTGCGAGCCTTCCCTTTTCGTTGACACGGGTCACAGCATCTTACGTAATTTTACACTTCTTTTATGCAGTTTGGCCAAAAATAATGTTTACGCAACCTATCCTTAGTTTTAGCACAATTCAAAACTACAAATCAGTGTCTCAATTTTTCTAATTTGCATGATAATATTCTACTATTAAATTCAATTCAGTTAAATACAATACGAATTCTTGAATAAAGTTTTACTTAACTTGATAATACTATCTCTGACAAAATTACTCTTAGCTTCATGAACTTTTGAACTTAGTACTTAAATACACAATACAATCTAACAATTTTATAAAGCATAGCAATGAGAAAACAAATTCAAAATTAATCTAAAAATTTAAATTTAGCTGTTAAATTTAATAACAATGGACTGCAAAACCAAAGTAATAAAATGAATCCATATATGTATATATATATTTTTTTAGAAATAAATTTTCACTATATTTTTTAAAACTATTCGCCTCTGACAGTAGAAAATAAACAAGCTTACCGTTTGGTCGACTGCTCGTTGTTTTACTGATCTCTGGAGTTGATTCTTTAGAAGAGCGGTAGGGTCTGATCTTCCACGAAGTTCACTGACGGAGGCACTTTGTGGATTTTTTGGACTAGAAACTTCGGTCCAACTTAGACGTTGTAGCAAATTCTCTCAGGCTAGAAATAAATCTTCTGAGCCCATGCGGAAGTCCAGATATCTAATGATAGATTTCTGCGCAAAGTTCTTAATCTTCTAACTTAGACGTTGTAGCAAGTTTTCTCACGCTAGAAATAAATCTAAACCCAAAACGCAAGTCCAGTTATCTACTGATAGATTACTGCGCAAAGTTCGTCCTTTACCGCTGCCACCAATTTTATATAAGGCTGTAATGTCTTGATCTAGACTGATCAAATAACGAATTGAAGGTTTTTCTTGAAACTCAGTTCTCCATCACATCAACACGACCACTCCAAGGGTAATTTCTCAGACTCCGTACTCGTGGGCGTAGTCCAACCGTTTCCTGCAATTCGTTTCTTCTCTCCTCCTAAAAAAAATTTCCATGCTTTATTTGCCAGTAGTACGAATATTTATACGGAGAGCCTGGGCGATCTGCCTTTAATCTCCAATCCTTTAGGGAAACTGTTAGAAAGTGACATAACAATCTGGTTTAACTTAATAATGTAGTGCAGAATGGGTTAGGAAATTTTCAGTTATTTGTTGAAAAAAGAAAAAAAAAAGAAAACATAAGTAAATAAGTGAGTTAGAGATGTATTAAATTAAAATAAAATAAAGGGAGAGAGTTGCTTAATAGTATGAGTTATTAAAAGTAACAGTGACTGGTCAACAATTCGAATTCCCATCAGTCAGTCCAGTGGGGTAGGTGGCAGGGTGTTAGGAGCTGGAAGGTGTCTGGTTAACCCTTTTCTTGATTAGACTTTTTTTCTTTTTCTTCACAATTTAGGTAAAATTTTTTTCTTATTTACATGAAGGGTGAGGTTTATTATTCTTCGCTTAGGTTGGTGTTATCCATCGCCTGTGCGAGGATAAATAGTTTGTTCAGGGGATTGTTTTCATTATCAAGTTTTTTTATTAGATCTTTGATGTTGGGGATGGCTTGCAATATTTTTTCTAAGTGCTTGATAAGTTTGAAGGTATCAGTAATGTCCTGGATATTGGTGATAGTATTTTCTTGAGGCAGGTTAATTTCTTGAGGTCGATTAATTCTTTGTGCTGGTATGGTGTGGTTTTCTTCTTGCGTCGGGTCAATCTGAGTTGTTGATTTTTTGAATAGCGAAGCAAATGATTTTCCTTGTATTAGGACGTTGTTATTTTTTATTTTCGGGAATTTAGGGCATCCTCTGAAAGAAGCTGTATGTGGACCGCCACAGTGTGCACATTTTATTTGGGGTTTTTCTTTTATTTTTTCCGGGCAAGTCCTGGAGTCATGATTTTCGGCACATAGCACACATTTTGTTTTCATCTTATAGTTGAAGCTGGTATGTGCGAAGGATTGGCATTTAAAGCACTGCCCTATTGTTCTTCTGATGAATTTTTCAATTTTTATTCTCATATATAAAATGGTTTTTTCTTCATAGATGTTAGCTATATTTGCCGATTTAAGTAGGTGGACTTGATAGATAGGGAGGAGGGCTTTTGTTTTGAATCTTCTGAATTGATTAACTTTAGAGACATTATATCCTTTATTTTTTAATTCTTCTTCTATTTCTTCGCAGGTGGTGTCAATGGGCAGGCCTTTAATAACAACTTTGATTGGCTTTTCAGCTTGGGTAGAGATGGTAAAGTATTCTAGATTTTGTTCATTAAGGTAATTTATTAGCTTATTTTGATCTTCTAGAGTTACGCAATAAATGTGGAGATTATCCCCTTTAGGTTTAACTGAAAATTTTATTTTATGAGTATTGATTCTTTGAAGGATTACTTTGTAATTGTCCGTCTTTTTTAGAACTATGGGGGGAATTTTTTGTAAGTCTTCAGCATTTTCTTTTTGCACTTCTAGGGTCTTTCCCAGTTCTTCGTATTTATTTTTTGGTTGTATGCCTGAAGATGGGTCAGCTGCGATTTTTTTAATTGCAATTTGGTCGCTTGACAAGGTGCGTTTTTTATTTTTTCTATTACGTTGGGTTTTGAAATCTTCTTCATGAATTTCTATTTCATCCGTTTTTGGGGTTTTTTTCTCGTTGACCAAGTCAGGGTTGTTATTAGTTAGGTTAGTGGGGGTCTCATTAGGGGTTGGTTGGTTAGACACTACATTATTAGTACTATTCAAATTGTTTTGGCACTTACCCGCCGCATCAAGTTGTTCAAGGAAGGCTTTTGCTTCGTTGGTTTTTTCCATCAGCTCTCTTGCTCTCTCACTCAATTCAGTGTTGCCATTATTCATACCATCTAGATGCTGAATTGATAATATGAGGTACTTGCAGAGGTAAGGAGTAAGGTAATCCTGCTTTAGAATATTTTCTACGTCATCCAAATTCTCACATATCAGCTTTTTACCCGTAGGTATATCCTCGCGAATTGAAGCAATCGGTTTCTGCACCGACCCTTCCATAACAAATCCTAAAAAGGACGAGTTGGGTTGACAGCAGAAGTTCTAGGCAAGGTTCGGAGCGTTAGACTACAAGTCTACTTGGTTCAGTATCCCAAAACCTGCAAAAATGCCATGCAAAAATCTGACTTGAATCAATGACCCGAATTAATTCAAAAATGCCATCTCCATGCTTTATTTCGGCGACAATCTCCGCCTCTTAATTTAAATTGTTCATTTGAGTTCTCTTTCGGCCAATCAGTGTTCAGCAATATGCTCTCTCAGCGGCGCCAGTGGGTCGTGGGAAGGTCCTTTCACAAAGAGAAACATCTAGCATCCAGATGTTTGGACACCCCTTTCTCTTTGAAGGTACTATCAATACCTCTTGGACGAGAAATTCTACATGTGGCCTTTCATTGTAGTCGCTAATGAACAGATGCGAGACCACCCAGGTGAAAAGATCCACCATCTGGCTATCTCGAGGAGTTTAGTAAGTAACAGCGACGACACAGTTGGCTGTAAATGTAACGGGGAATGTTACAAGTCCATCTGAGAACTAGTAGGTCTTCTCAGTGGCATAGCGGTCGATATGAAAGAGTGTTATAAATGCTAATAATTGCTGGTCTTAAGGGTTGCCAAGGAGACTAAGTGTTAATACATTGATGTAACTTTTTGAGAAAAAAAATATAAGGTAAATGCAAAAAAAAATGATACCTTATATATGGCGTCATTTGCACTTTGGAAATCCATTGATAGAAACTAGGAGTGGAGAAAAAATATGAGCCCCAGGCATTATTTACCTTCGCTCTGCCTCTGGGTTTGCCCGATTGGGAAGTATAAATGCTGTACTGAGAAAAAGGTATAATGATAGCTGCAAATTTTCATAAGATCTAGTTGAAAAACCCATTGCATGGTCGAAATATATATATATATATATATTTGTAGTTTATAATTCTGATTGTAAACATTTCAAAAGAAATAATTATTCCCATCACTGATAAAATTAATTTCTAATTGCATAATTCTATTTTTTTTAATTAGAATTATCTTAAATTTAATCCAAGCTCAAACGAAATACAGAAATTGAATTCGACAGACAAATTAAAAATCTTGGAATTTAATTACAGTTACTTGTATTATTTTTATATTTCAATAACTTTAAAAAAATATAATTATTTTTCTATATTTTGAGCATATGCGATATTAGTTAGACATAAGAAAGGTTTTGATATTTTCTAAAGCTAATATTTAGGTCTTGTAAGGGGAGGATGCCGTTTTTATAAAGGAATTTAAGGTGGGATTTAGTCTAATGGTAATATGTTTTCAGGATGCTCATTCATTATAATTTCGAAGCACAATAGTCAACCAATTCCAAGAAATTAATCTTCAAATTTTCAGCATAACTTATATATTAATAATTTG
The DNA here is from genome assembly GCA_026543865.1 of Argiope aurantia. Classification (NCBI taxonomy): domain Eukaryota; kingdom Metazoa; phylum Arthropoda; class Arachnida; order Araneae; family Araneidae; genus Argiope; species Argiope aurantia. Next base: position 434,517 of record JAPMOR010119857.1, read on the forward strand.
TGAGAGTCGCTAAACGCGTCAGCAGGGGCGGATTTTCACAACTTGAGGTCACAGGTGCAAAAGTATTCTGAGGTCCCCTTTTAGGTAATGTGTATTAATGTTTAAAAAGTGTTTTGAACTATATCTATTTTCGCCTTAAATTGATCTATGCTTATTTTATATGGCTTGTGTGTGTGCGTGCGTGTGTGCTGTTGCTGTACTTTATCTTCATTTATTTAATACTCATGAAAGGATAAAGTGATGGTGATTTCTTTTTGTCTTTGTTTATTCTCTAAATGGGATAAGCATTACGGTATTCAAATATTCAAACTGAAAAATTGTTCTTGACAAATGCATCACATTCGTTTTTCTTTATTTAAGTTTTTAAAAAGGGTAGGTCATTCAATTGGCTTGAATTTATAAATCCCCAGTTTCTTTTAATAAACTATAACGAATTTTATTATAAATCGAGAACTGTTAAGGAAAAATATTCCTTACGAATTGGAATAGATAATGTCAATATTTTTTGTCTCAAAGACTGAAAAATATGTATTAAAATAATTAGATTAGTATTACTATCTTATTTAAATTACTTAATACTTAACTTATTTTAAATTTAAGTTTTTAAATTTATTTAATGTATAAAAATGAATTTTTGTTGGTTCGTATTTTATGCTCTACCATACCGTTCATCCGACTGAGATAAAACTTTGCCAGCTTATTGCTTGCACTTGCGCGAAGGTTATAGGCAATTATTAGCATTTATTTTAAACACAATAAAATTTTCAAACGTTTAGTTTAGTTTTATTAACGTCCCCTTTTAAAGCAACACTAGGGCTACTTTGGGACGGACCTCGTAATTTTGAACCGCGGTCAGATGACGAGAACGACACCTGAGCTGCCACCACCCTCTCCAAACTGCTACATTACACCAGCGAGAGGACATTACAAACATTTATTTTGAACACAATAAAATTTAGAGATAAATTGTTTCATACGTTTCTATTATTCAACATTATTTTAAAACTGGCAATTGATAATCGACAAAAGACAAACAATAAATCGGAAACGGCATATGCCATTCGGAGTTAATCGCACATATATTAAACAAAATGAAATTACTGTCATCGATGCTAATCAATGTGATGGAAATGAAATCAAACATAATATACATTGATTTATAACACATATCTATATTTAAATGGAATAATGCTTCAAAATTTCTAGAATTAAGATGTTGTATTGTTTAAATTTGATTTAATAAACTTAAATGTCTTCCTTCTTTCTTTTTTTTTTTCCTTCTTTTTTTACCCTTTATGTATAAAAGTATTATAGAGAAAGTATAACAATCGTCAAAAAATTCGAACTCCAGATTTTGATGAATCTCCACTAGAGATGCATAATCCACGATTTTTTGATTAAGAAATAATTTTTCTATTGTTATTTTTAAATATTTGTTCCAAATATCTGTTATTTCAGTCATATTATTAATTAGTATTAAATATTAAGTTTATTAACTGTAATTAATATTTAATTGACAAATTTAAATGTATGATTGAATTTATTTATTTATTTCAGCTTACTTTATAAATTTGATTTTTTTTCAAAACTATTTATTTAATTTATTTATTGAAGTAAACCATTTTCTGAAAAAGTTGAATTAAAAATGCATTTCATTAAAATGTTTACTTTTGTTCTATATTCTACCAATAGATGGCACCAGCAGGGAACAGAATGTATGCAATCAGAAAGTCAGGTCACAAGCAGAGGCGGCGGAAGAGATTTGCCGACAAGGGGGCATGGCAACTCCGACAGGGGGGGCGAGCGCAATTTCTCTTATTTGGCTTCAAAATAACACATAATAATTAATTATATATTAATTAATTACATTGATTTTATTAATTTTGCATTTAATTAACAAAAAATTAAGTATCATTTATTAAGTATTATTATTTTAAATTAATTATTATAATTTTTTTATTAAGATGCTGACAATGCTTGCATTCTAAAAATTTATAAAGATATTTGCAAAAAAATGTTCTCAGTTTTCTTTTTTCCCTGACCATCAAAAGATTGTCAATATTTGAGTCTATTCTTTTATGAAACTCTTAAGATTTAATTTCTCTGAGATCTAATTTATTTCATTCTACATTTTGAATATAGATAGAAATACAAATTGTGCCAGAATGACGTGTCACGATTAATGAACAAATGCATACTCTTATCATTTTATATCAGAAGCAATATGAAATGATTATTGAAACTAAATTCAAAAGGTTTTATAAAAGAAACTTTTTTAGAAATACAGAATAATAATAATAAAATATTGGATGTTTTCGCAAAAAATTGATTTTTTTTAACTTAGTCCTTTACCTAAAGTAATTTTTAAATAAGAAATGGGACAACGAGCAGGAATTCAGATACATTTTGAATCCGTACGATGTATTTTGAATTAGTGTGTGTGCTCAACAAAAATTTACTCTAATTCGGACATGAACAATTTAGAATGCGGAAGGGATTCAATGATGTTGTGAAGGTTGGAAAAAATGTTTTGCAAATATATGAACGAAATATTTTATATAAGAACTGAAAAAGGTACTTGTGAAAAATTGATTACTTAAACATTAGATTCTTCATCTGTTTATTCTTAACAAAGTTAGTTTAGGCTAGTTAGGCTAAACAAACCAGTACATTTTATTAAGAAACTATTATATCTTGAATAGAACTCCTCTAAACTCCTCTATCTTCATGCGTTCTTATGGTTAAGTTTTTTTCCCCCCGAAGCTTTGCAAATGAGCCCATAAGCCGCTCAAAAAGTTAGTTTTATTCCCTCAGTTACATGTGTTGATTTTTCTTAATCCGTTCATATACAATGACAAGTCTGACTCGCGCAAAGAATTGCTAAATTTTTTGTTTTAAATCAGCAATTAAATTAAAGTATTAAGTAATTCAAAATGCACAAATCGCTTGAAGATCAAACATTACCTCAAATGCCTTTATATTATTCTAGGGATTAAAATAATAATACTTTTTCCAAAAACGATGTGCCATTTAATTAAGAAGTTAAATAAATTCGTATATCAAGACGTTAATATGTTATAGATAAATATTTTATGACTTACTATTTTAATCATCTTTTATCAAACCATCCTTATACAAAATCTATTAAAAATTTAGAAGAACCTGTAATTATTTAGCCTTTGCCACAAAGACAAAAAATTGGAAAAAAAACTTAAAGATACGCTCTCCAATTACATAGTTATAATATTGAATGCAAAATCTGAAGAATTTAGGTAGTAATTTATTTAACAAATTAATAAATTTTAATTTAACAAATTAAAAATATTTTTTTTTAGTGTAGCTAAAAAGTTATCATACCACATATATTTATTTTTGTCATCAATTGCGGTCGGTTTTATTTCTTTAGTGTAATAATTGCAGCCTGATAAATTAAACTGCATTAAACAGATATTTTACTGTTAAATTAACTTAATTTACACTTAAGCAATTTACTTATTCCAGGAATTTATATTCAATTCACATAATTTGGTTACAGTTAAGTAACTCTTCTTAACATGCATATGCACAAGAGTGTCGAAAGTACTTTATTAAATTTAATTTAACCATTAACTAGATTTTTGTCAGACAATTCTCATAGTGAAATAAAAAAAAAAACACCTAGTTCGTTACTGTGGAAGATGAAAAATATGACGATTTATTTTAGAACTTGAATTTGAATGATGAGTCAGGAAAACCAACTCTATCGCGTATTCATGTGTAATATAAAAGCTTCAATTTCCCTTATAATCCCACTGGCAGGTAATCGGACTACTCGATGAAAACTATTTTTTCCCCATAACCTATGATAACATCTTAGCCGAAAGATAAAAATTAGTAGGAAAAAATGCGACAACTTATTCATTTGCCAGTTTATTGATTATTTTACAAAATAAAGTACAAATTATAAATTGAATGAACGGTATTTAAATCAGATGACTGAAAATTTGAGGACTTAACATCGTAGACATCCCTCGCATTGAATTCTTAGTCGTCAGATTTAAAATGTTCGGTAAAATGTGATATATTGTTCACATGTCGCCTTGTCGGTTATATTGCCAAAAGTAGTGCAAATTAAAAGTTTGATGAACGACATTTGAATCAGGTGTCTGAAAATCTGTAGATACAGTGCTCAACATTCATTGCATTCAATTCATAGTCGGCCATCCAAAAATTGTCAGTGGAATGCAAATATCTTTTTCACTTTGCCGGACAAATAATAAGCTCGTTGAGCGACATTTTAATCAAATATTTGAAATACATCATACTGCAGACATACATCAACAATCACCGTATTGAGTTCATAGTCGACCGACCAAAATTTGTCCGCAAAATGCGCCTATAACCTTGTCGATATCTTATTCACTTGTTGCCTTGTTGGTTGTATTTCCAAAAGTAGTGCAAATTATAAGCTGAGTGAACGATATTTGAATCAGATGCCTGAAAATCTACGAACAAGGTCTCAATTTCATTCAGTTCTTAGTCGGTGTATCAAAAATTGTTTGCAAAATACGTCCTCTTATTGATCTGGCAAATATAGTCAAATCGCTTTAACCATTACTTGGATATTTGGAAAGTTTACAATATATTAACTTTAAGGTGGTTTTTAAATAATAATGTTCGATGATGCACAACTCTCTACAATCATCCTGAAGTGGTGAAGATTTTTGCCGACAAACGCGCAATCTCTCGCCTACGGAGGGGCAAGAGGCTGCCGACAAGGGGGCAATTGCTCCCCTTGCCCCCCTGCAACCGTCGCCTCTGGTCACAAGCAGTTAAAAACGATCTATATGGAATAGTGCCTTGTCAAATACGAAAGTAAAGATCTCTACCATAAACCGGAACGGTGACTTCGCCCTTTCCAGTGAAGTCACCGTTCCGATGAATTTCAGTGATATGCAATTCTATGATACGATAATTCTAACAATAACCGGTCCGCTCACTTTTCAACCTATTCACAGATTTCTCTTTTTCCCTTTATTCGCGTTAAGAGGATAGGACCCTGAGGACACAAGAGAAGAATGTTTTGTGTTTCTGGGATTTCCTTTCCACCCCCTTGAGGGTCGAGGATCAGCCGATACCCCTTCTTTTCTTTCAGAGATGTCATCTGCTTGATAGTGTAATGTCAATACGGGGAGTTTTTCAAATTGAAGGGAATCCGTGACTCTTCTTATTCCTTTTCCACTTACAACATATTTGCCTATTGCCGACTTTAAGATTTTACATTAGTATCGGGCATAAAATTGAAATCGACTGACTCCTTCGATATCTTTTTTATACATTCACCTAAGAATGGTCAATCGTGTATAAATTTTTAAGCATTATGAATTAAATATATTTTTCTTTTCAATACATATTTCAGTATTTCAAGGCACAAATATCAATACTGAGGAAACTTGAAATTCATTTTTCTTGAATTTGTAATGCAGTTTTTAACGTTTCTATTTCATTTCTGCTGTTTTTGATAACGAAGCATTATCAGTGTTTATCTTGAGGTATCATGATATCTCAACCTGATAATGATTAATTTTATATTAAAAAAGTAAAAAGAATTTTTTTTTTAAGTTGATTATTTTTTAAGCATTATATAACAAAGAGGTCTTATATTCTTTTTTGTTAAATGTATTTTGAAAAAAAAATGTTATCGTGTAAATATTTCTCATACAAAATAATACTTTTATAGATGTGATTTCACAGATCTTTGTAAATGAAATCATTCATTTCTTCTATACAATTAGAAAGAATCTTTAGATGAATGGATTATTCTAAGCATAACTAATTTTATATTCCTTTTATAGGCTTTTTTTATTCTTTGAAAAGTATTTTGAAAAAAATATACACTTTTTTTTCTAACATGTTTATTTTAAATCTAATTTTTAAGAATGGATGACGTAATATATTTATGCATTGTTCTGAAATGAATTTTTTTAAATTGAATTTCTCCATTTCTTACATGGTTTAACATTTGCAGCATTGTTTACTACTTTCAAGCGTCACATATTTGGCAAGATATTGCTTTCCCCTTCTGCAGATTGTCCGCCCAGTAGGAATGCTAATTAACTCCCAACCACCCTATAGGAGGGTCAGTATTGCTTATCTCGTCGAATTTTCGCTTTGTGAGAAGAATAGATCCTTCTTTTTTTCTATTTATGAGAAAAATTAAAATTACCTTGTAGTTTCAAAACGCAGCAAATCTGTGTGGGAATTGGTAATCGTGTTTCATATAACGCTGCATTATTACATTTAATTATAATATTATTACATTTAATTGTAAAATTATTTCTCGAAATTATTGAGAACGATTCAATTCTTAAAACAAAAAAAATGCTTATATTTGTATAACTTTTATATGGGGTGAATTCATTTTTTGTTCAGCTATTAAAATATTTGTATCTGTTTTTTGTTTTTTTGTGTGTGTGTGTTCATTTTTAAGAATAAGTAGAACTGATTTGATTTCATAGTACCGAAAAAATAGTATTGTTAGAATATTTTATAAGCATCAATGAATTAATATCTTAATTATTTACTCTGCATTTTTATTAATTTTTACTAAACCACATTTCTTCATAATTTTTACTAAAATGTTGAGAATACTATGTTTGCTTCTTGTAACCTTCAGAGAAATATTTTTACTGTATTAAAATTTTTAAATTTTTTTTCATAATAATCTTATTCTACGACACTATTCGGCAAGTTTACCGTAGAAGGATTTAGGGTTACTTTTTTCACAATTTTTCTATAGGTGAAATTTTCTGCTGCATTACCAATAATATGAATGTATATATTCTTTTGTGTTCATAAAAATAAAGAAGAGACTAATTTGATTTTGCAATAAAATAATAACTAAGTAAGAATCTTATACGATGTACAACTGCATTAAAATTCTAATTATAACAAATGTTATTATACAAGAAGTGACAAATTTAATAATTATTATCACTACTTGAAATTAAGTTTTCAAGCAAATAAAAAATCTCCAGCGTCCATCCAAATGTCATTTAAACACTAAACACATTTTTTCAAAATGCTTTATTGACTTTTTTTTTTTTTTTTTTTTTTTTTTTTTTCTTAAAATCGTAAAATTTTTAACGATCTTGCATTTTAGGGGTTTTTTGAAAAAAAAAAACGTTAAGTCAGCTAAATTATATTTTGAGGACATTTTGGATTGAAATATACAATAATCACAATCAAGATTAGTGAATCGAATATATTCGCCAGTGGTTTTCAAAAGAGATTCTTGAGAAATTATCAATTTAAAATTTGGTGAACAATAAAATAAAATTATTTTGATCACATTTTTTTTTTATTTTAAGCTAGATGCAAGAAGCCGAAAATAAAATAAAACTGCAAATATTAGAAAGAGTGGTGTAGAAAAAACCTATTCAAGTCTCCACAACTGTTTAGTAATTGCGTATTCAAATAAAAGCTATTGATCCACTTTTTCAGATAGAATTTTTGCAGAATAAATATTTTTCTGTGGTGACATGAATGTGAAAGAAAACTTGTTTTCGTGCAATGAAACAAGCCGCGTATAGCTTTGTAGGAACAGGTTGTGAGTAACTCAACTCATCATCGCAAGTCATTGTGGTTCACACGTAACGAAATATTATAAATAATTATTAATGTTTTGTATTTGTTTAATTGTTATAATTGTTCATGTTTGTTTTTGAGGTAATTGCTGCAAAAATATTTTATATATTATTTTGTGTTTAATGAAACTGTTTTTCTGCTGTTGCATCTGGCAATGAGGATGATGTTTGTAAAAATAAATAGAACGAGTGAGATGCTCGCTGTTACTTGGAATTTGGTAGTCTATGTTTGATTTTAATTTCTTTAAAATACTTTCAATCGTTGGTAGTAATATCCTAAATAAGAAATGTTTATTTTATGTATCGAGCGTTTACAATCTGCACTTTAAAACACAGAGTCATACGCCGATAAAGTGGTGACCCGGAAACAGAACTGCAGTGGCGACTGACGAAAAAGACGAACCGAAACTAAGTGCAACGGATACTGCATCTAATGATGAAGTAGCCAAGGTTAGTGTAAAAATTCCTCCATTTTGGACAGAAAAGCCAGAAATTTGGTTTTACCAAGTGGAGGCGCAATTTTCCATTAGTGGTATTAAATCAGAGGAAACCAAATTTCATTATTTAATTGCGCAGATGGAACCAAGATTTGTTGAAATTTCATGGGATATAGTCACAGATGCTAATGAAAATAAATATACCGCTGCGAAGGAGAGATTGCTGAACACCTTTAAAGAAAGCGAAAATAGACGTATTCAGCGTCTCGTGTCAGAAATGGAGTTAGGTGATATATGGCCAACTCAACTACTTCAAAAAATGCGTAGTTTGGCGACAGATGAAATTTCGGAGAATGTGTTGAAAACTCTATTTCTTCAAAAAATGCCGGATTCCATCCGTGATATACTAATCGTCAGCAATGAAGATATCCGGAAACTTGCCGAAATGGCTGACCGTATTGCAGAAATGCATCCGAATCGGGAATTATATGCTATATCTAGAGGTGATATACAGCAGGATAGTGAAATAAATAGTTTACGTTCGTAGATTGTTTCTTTGGAGTGTAAAATCAACCGCTTACAACTTGAACGCGGTCGTTCAAGAAGCAGATGTGCTACTCAAAACAATCGGGGACGCAGCGCGTCTCGTAAACGATTTAATCCTGCTGCTAAGTACTGTTTTTTTTTCATTATAAATTTGGAGCAAAATGTTCTGATAAATGTAAACAATCTTGTGAATGGAAAAATGCCGATTCGGAAAACTCGCATCAGCAGCAGACTTAACGGTGAGTTCTGCTGCGGAAGTAACTCAGGATTGCCGTAAATACCGTCTATTTGTTTTTGACAAAACAAAGGGTTTGCGTTTTCTTGTGGACAGTGGAGCTGATGTCAGCATTATTCCCAATACGGCAAAACAAATTTCGTCTAGTGACTATAAATTATATGCTGCAAATGGAACTGAAACTGAAACATATGGAACGAAAGTAATGACCCTTGATTTGGGATTACGGCGTGAATTTCAATGGCCTTTTGTCATTGCAAATATAAAAAAGCCAATTTTAGGAGCAGATTTTTTAAATTGTTTCCCTTTGTTAATTGACGTTAGGAATAAAACATTAATTGATGGAATAACTAACCTCTCTACTCAAGGAAAAGTTGCACCTGCCTTAAACGTCAGTGTAAATACAATTTACAGTGCCTGCAAATATTCAGATTTATTGTATTTGTACCCATCTATCACAAAACCTAATTTTTTTATTTCTGATGTAAAGCATACTGTAAAACACCACATTGAAACTAGGGGACCACCAATGTATTCTAAAGCAAGGTGATTATATCCGAAGAAATTAGAAACTGCTAAACAGGAATTTAAGTTTATGCTGGACAATAATATTATTCGTCCATCTAAATCAGAGTGGGCCAGTCCACTGCATATGGTCTTGAAGAAAGATGGATCTTTCCGACCATGCGGGGACTATAGAAGATTGAATGACCAAACACTCCCAGATATCCAATTCCTAGACTCGAAGATTTTGAGCACATTTTTCCAAACAAAGTTGTATTTTCTAAAATTGACCTTTTTAAGGCCTATTTTCATAGTCCTGTTGCAGAGGAGGACAAGAAAAAAAAACAGCTATTATTACTCCGTTTGGACTTTACGAATTTAACAGAATGAGTTTTGGTTTGCGAAATGCTCCGGCAACATTCCAAAGATTTATTCACGAAGTATTTCGAAATTTAGACTTTGTGTTCCCTTATTTAGAGGATGTATTGATTGCCTCTTCTAGTGCAGAAGAACATCGTTCACATCTCAGAATAGTTTTTCAACGCTTAAATGATTACGGGCTTCGCATAAATGTCAGCAAATCAGTTTTCGGAGTTGATTCACTATAAAATTTCGGCTAAAGGATCACGACCTCTGCCTGAAAAAGTAAAGGCCACATTAAAGTATCCATTGCCGAATACCCTTAAAAAATTGCGTACATTTTTGGGTATGCTAAACTTTTATCGTCCGTACATAAAAAATGCTGCGGCAACTGAAGCCCCTCATCATGAATTTTTAAAAAGTGCCAAAAAGAAAGATCAGAGAAAAGTCCCATTAAGTGAGGCGACTGTAAAACTATTTGAAAAATGCAAAATAGATATAGCAGAAGTTGCAATGCTGACATATCCAAATTCTGATTACCCTCTGTCTCTTCACACAGACGCATCGGATTTGGCTATAGGAGCAGTTTTGAAAACAACACGAACCTGATGGGTTGAAACCTATCGCATTTTTTTCAAAAAACTAAATGAGACACAAACTAATTATTCGACGTACAATCGTGAACGTTTGGCTATTTATTTGTCCGTAAAACATTTTAAGCATTATTTGGAAGGTGGAGATTTCCAAATCTTCACTGATCATAAACCTTTAGATATTGCTTTTAAGCAAAAGAACGACAAATCGTCGCCAAGACAGTTGAGACATTTACAGTATATTTCTCAATTTACCACAAATATATGCTATGTAAATAGTCAGGAAAATATTGTCGCAGATACATTATCGAGAATTGCTAATGTTAACCTGCCAACTATAGACTATGATCAAATTGCTGAGGCCCAAATTGATGATGATGAACTGAAACAACTGCGACTTTACAGTAAATCCTTGAAATTTAAGCAGGAAAATCTTTATGGTGCGACACATCTACATCAAAGGTTAGACCTTTTATTCCAAAGCCTTTCCGTATGCGGATGTTTCAACAAATCCATTGTTTATCTCACCCCGGAATTTGTACAACAGTTAAAGAAATGTCATCACGATTTATTTGGTCTTCACTGAAACGGGAAGTTCGTAACTGGACACGGGCATGTCTACATTGCCAAAAAAATAAAATTTCGCTGCTTACAAAATCCGAATTTGGAACTTTTAAACCACCAGATGATCGTTTTAATGTAATTCATATTGATTTGATTGGGCCGTATTCTCCATTCTCCCCCGATGAAGGTTTGTTGGGTGATTCTAAAGCCTTAGCCAATATTAGACTTAACCAAACAGTTAAGCGATTCCATAAGAATCCCATGATGCAAAATTTATATATGGAATTTATTGCAGAATATGAAAGTTTGGGTCATATGGAAAAAGTGAATAATGACTTTTGTTAAGGATCGTATTATTTGCCGCATCATGGAGTTTACAAAGCTGAAAACTCAACCACAAAATTAAGGGTTGTATTTAATGCCAGTGCCCCTAATACATCGAGACAAAGTTTAAATGATTTGCTTCTTGCCGATGCAGTGAAAGAAAATATTTTTAAAATAATGACTAGATTTAGGACTTATAAATACGCATTTACGGCAGATATTAAGAAGATGTACCGTCAAATATTAATTGATGAACCAAAGAGAAATCTGCTAAAAATATTATGGAAGGATAATATGAATGAGTTTCCCACTACTTATCGTCTTAACACTGTCACGTACGGCACAAAATCGGCTCCATTCTTGGCCATTCGTTGTTTGAAGCAACTCGCTTTGGATGAAGCGAAAAAATTTCCGTTAGCTTCGCAAGTTACACTAACAGATGTGTATATGGACGATTTTGTCTCGGGTGCTGCTACTTTAGAAACAGCCCAGGAATTACAAAGAGAATTGATACAAATGCTGCAAACTTGTGGCATGGGGCTTCATAAATGGACTACGAATTCACCTGAACTCATAAATAATAGCTCTGAGGAAACTAACCAACAATATTTTCTCGTTGATCGACATTCTTCAGTAAAAGCCTTGGGTCTGAATTGGCAACCAAAAGAAGATTATTTTCTTTTTAAGGTAGACTTAAAGATCAAGCCTTTCTACACTAAAAAAGACGTGTTATCAGTTATCGCCCGTTTGTATGATCCATTAGGTCTCGTTGGTCCTGTTATCACAAAGACCAAAATTTTTATGCAAAAATTATGGATCCAACAATTGAACTGGGAAGATACTCTCCCTCAATCGATTCAGCCAGAATGGTCGAATTTTGTGATATCTTTGAAAATCATCGAAAATCTCAAAATTCCTAGACATATCTTGACAGAATCTTATGAAAGAGCTGTTATAGTAGGTTATGCTGATACTTCTGAAGCTGCTTTCGGAGCGGTAGTTTATATGAAATCTATTATGGAAGATGGCACAGCTATCAATAAACTTATTGCCAGTAAATCAAGAGTCGCTCCCATTAAGGTAATTTCGATCCCTCGTTTGGAGTTGTCAGCGTGTCTCCTTCTCTCGCAGTTGATAGAAAGAATTCGTCTTTCTCTTGAGATGCTAATCAGTGAAACAATCTGTTACACAGATTCAACAATTGCACTGGCCTGGATAAAGACACCTCCATATAAACTAAAAACTTTTGTTGTTACTCGGGTATCAAAGATACAAACTCTAACAGAAAACTACCAGTGGAAACATATTTCTTCTCAACTTAATCCTGCAGATATAATATCTAAAGGTTTGAACCCTCATGAACTCTTAACCAATGACTTATGGTGGTGTGGTCCTGACTATTTACCGGACTCTAAAAAACACTAGTGTTGAACTTGATGAGTCTGTAATTTCAGATGAACAATATCTGACTGAACTTAAATCATAGTTAAATATTAGTTGATCTTCTGTAAACAATATTTCATTTCTTGAGGATTTTTCTTGAGGATTATTTAAAATTAATTCATGTATTTAGTTTTCTTTGCAGGTTTTTATTCAATATTAAGAATAAAACAAAAATTACCGGTCCAATCACTTAATCGAGATTATTCAGGTAAGTGAATTTTATAAAGAGATAAAGACCTTAAAAAACGGAGAAACTTTGAAGAAAGGTCATATAAGTCACTTAAATGCCTTTTTAGATGCAGTCAATTTGTTAAGAGTAGGTGGTAGATTGGTTCATGCAGATTTTAGTTATAATTATAAACATCAGATAATACTGCCTAAAAAGCATAAAATTACCACTCTAATTTTCCAGTTTTATCACTTAAAGAACTTTCACGCCGGACCTCAATCATTATTACATTTTGTTCGGCAAGAATTTTGGCCCATTGGAGGCAAAAATATCGCAAGAAAGGTTGTGCGCAACTGTATAACTTGTTTTAGGTGCAAACCTACTCCTTTAGACCAATTAATGGGGAATTTACTTCCTGAGCGAGTAAATTCCAACCTTGTATTTTCTAACACAGGAGTGGACTTTTGCGGTCCATTTTTCATAAGGTACAAAAATCAAAGAAAGGGTAATTTACATAAGGTGTATGTAGCTATTTTCGTTTGCCTAGTTACTAAGGCTATAACATCTTGAAATAGTTTTTTGACCTGACATCACAAGCATTTATTGCTTGACTGAAAATATTCTTCTCACGTCGAGGGAAATGCTCAACCTTATTTAGTGATAATAGTAAAACCTTTCTAGGAGCCAACAAAGAATTGAAAAAAACTCGCTTCACTTGGATAAATTTTCATCAGGAAAATTGACAAGTTTTTGGCAATGTATCTCCTAGAAATTTCTTTCCCCTCGGGTACCTAATTTCGGTGGACTCTGGGAGCCTGGAGTTAAGTCCTTCAAGCATCATCTAAAAAGAACTGTTGCTGATGCAAAATTATTTTATGAGGAATTTTTAACTGTTGTTACTCAAATAGAAGGCATCCTAAACTCAAGACCTATTTCACCTTTATCTTCCGATGCTTCGGATTTAGAACCATTAACTCTAGGCCATTTTTTAATAGGCAGGCCCATAAATTCTATTCCAGAGCCTTCAGTAATAAATGAACTAGACAGTAAACTAACCCGTTGGCAAAGACTGACAAAAATAATAGAACAAATCTGGAAACTCTGGTCGATTGACTATCTAAATCATTTACAAGACCGAAAAAAAAATGGCGGTTTTCAAAAAATAATATTAAGGAAAATGATATGGTTTTACTAAAGGAGGATAACCTTCCACCTTTTAAATGGTGTCTTGGAAGAATAAGCCAAGTTATTCCCGGACAGGACGGCAAAATTCGTGTTGTAATTGTCAAAACTAAAAATGGTCATTTTAAAGGACCAATCTCTAAAATTTGCCTCCTACCCATTCAGACTTGATTTTCTAATTTGTACATAAAAAACTGTATATTGTTCTGTACATATTCAAATGTTTATTTTTTATTTTTACATATTTAGTTGTACATTTATGGTTTATACTTATTTATATTTCTATGTATTTTTATATACATTTTCATGTTTGAATTCGAAAAAAAAAGTATTTTGTTGTATATTGTTGATTATAACTTTGAATCTTGAATTGTAACTTGTGTTGCATAAACATACAACGCGGGGCGGAATGTTACCGCTTCGTTGGCGCTTTTTGTTAAAGAATCTTGCAACCATGCGCTGACTTGGCTTCAGCGATAAAATTTAGTGTAACCCTGTTGACATGGGATCAGTTTTCAAAACAGTTTCGTACTGAGTCGCCAAGAGGTCGGTGAACCTCAATAAAATAAAAAGATGGCTTTCGAATTGTCGTTTTATTTTAAATAAGATTACAGTCCACATATTAAAAAATTGAAATGAACCAGGTTTAACTTATGGTAAATTCGTACCACACAGATTTCTTTCAAATTTTGAGTGAGATCTGTTCAGAGGAAGTTCGTCTGTCGGCTGTTCGAATATAAGTTAACATGATAATTACAAAGCAGAGAGCTAGGCAGATAAAATTTGGCACACAAAGTTAACATATGTAGTGTTGGCACCTGTCAAATTTTGAGCCAAATTCAACAAGAGGTTGGCCGTCTGTCGGTTTGACTTTCAGAAATAAATAAACTAGATTATTAAAAAATGCACTGACAAATATATCAGAATTGGTATGAACTTTTGTGTCTACAGGTGCAGTCTTGTATCAAATTTTTGTTTTAATTGGTTAAAGAAAAACGTGTCTAAAACAAAAATTCGATATTTGGATACTATAAAGGTATGCCAGGAATTAATCCCCAAATAACTCGCCAACTATGACGCTATAGATTCAGTATAAATGCAGTATTAGTGAACTTATTTCTGATCTTTAAACCTTTATTTGTACCGATTTACACTGTTTCCAAAATATTTTAGCAGAAAGAAAAGCCAAATAATGTTTCAAGGCACTTTAAATTTGAGAACGTTTTGACGTTAAATTTTGTTTTCAAGACTTAACTGTGACCATTCATTTCGCGTCGTTTTCGTCAACATTAGCACCACGAGGTTTAGATGAGCAGTTATTTTAAGCAAACTTCTTGGAAAATTAAAGTAAGTGATTTTTTTTAAAGTATTCTTATTATTTTTAGAAGCATTGATCATTTGCTATTTTTTGTGAAAACTAATATAATTTTTTAATAAGTGTTAAGTTTTATTATATTAAAAGCAGTTAACAAGAATAAGTGCTTTCAAAGACAGAAAACTAAGGCAATAAAAAGAATTGAATGTGATACGATAATTTTCTTATTTCATTACAACTTGCGGTAGTGTTTCTTATGGCACATAAATTAATCGAGTTGTACCCTGATAATGGGGCTATCAACTTTAATAAAATCTAAGAATCTATTAAATACGTTTTTGCTGCTGTTTCATTTCTCAACAAGCTGGTCTGATAAGAGATCCATTGTTATTAAATGCTGCACTGGGTTCAAATTTGACAAATTATATCAAATTTGACTATTCCAGCATTGTTATAAATAGACAAGGCCAGTAAAACTTTATCTCCAAACATATAGTTAATATTCTGGTACTACTCACACTTTTTTGTAACCATTAAAACTTCGTTTTAACTTCACTGGCATATTTTAAGTGAAATTTCAATAAAAAATACAATGTTTAGAGTGCAAACTTTTGAAAGTGTATGTTGAAGATTGCTTAAAAGTAAATAACATTCATTTTTGTAATTGTTAATTACTGATGAAATATTAAATCTATGATCTAATTCTCAGCACATTCATTTTTTAAAAAATTTAATATAAAGCAAATAATATTTTATTCATTTGAAAATTCAGATTTTTATTCTTACATCCTGATACTGTTTCAGATTGATTCATGCATAAGATATTCAATTTTAAAATTGCTGAAAATAAACTAACATAGGCTACATTACTGTCTGTTTAAATCTATCTTCATGAATTTTATTTTTCTAATATTTTATGTTTTGGGATTCTGTGTCGTGTTTTTTTTTTTTTTTTTTGTTTCTAAGTGTTTTTTATGCATCATTATTTCATTTCATATAATCTTTTAATATATATCATCATCTTTTTACTTTTGACACAGAGGGAAATACAAACTTTTTTTATAGTGTATATTTTCTGAAATTTTCAGCAATATTCAATTAATAACAATTTTATTTTCGGTTTGATAATTATTACATTTTATATAATAAATAGATATTATTGTTTCTTAGAATGCAATAACTGTATGTAATAATAATTTAACATTCTCATTTCCTATAAATATTAAGCTTTTTTTTTTAAAGTTGAAAACCTAGTTTATTTTTCTTCTTATTTGTTCATTAATATATTTTTTCAATCTAAGAGTATAAGCTAGCAAAAGTATAAATATTAAATGTAACTTTAGTAAACAACAACTCCTTCTATTTAATAAGAATTGTCTCGACAAATGTTTTATTAAATTCAAATGCACATAAATTAAAGAAAAATGAGTGTTGAGCATAAATCTATCTGAAAATTGTACATTTTTTTAGCATTGAATAATTTTTTATATTGTTTTAGAAAGTTTTTCATTGCCTTAATTTATGTTGTTAAAATTAATTACTAAAAAAAGGATAAAAGAAATGGAAAATTTTGAGGAATAAAATATTCCAAAGGAAGAAGGAGGAAGGGAAAATAGGTGAAGAAAAGGATTTTTAAATAGCATACAGATTTTGGAAAAGTAGAATGCTCTTCATCTAGCTTGTATGGATGTATACAGCTATTTTGATAGTATATTATAGAATATAATATTAGCTTCCTATTATGAAGCAATATTGCAGTTATTTTGAGACACCACATAATTTGTAACAATGGTTAGGTGATAAGAGTATTGACTCAGTTGGCTCATCTTTTCCCATTTCTGCATTGTATTGGGGGGAGGGGGCATTCAGCTTCGACAAATTTAACAATATTAAATCCATTTATGTAACAGTTCTTCTTTAAAATTACAAGAACACTCCGACTCTGAAGCTAAAGCATTACAAACAAACAACCTACAGTCCTCAAATTTGATGAAGAAAAATGGATTCAATGCTTAATTTGAAAAATATGGGTCCCAAATGTGTGCGACTGGAAGCAGTTTATCATTTGATTGCATTAACTGTAATTCTGGTGCAAACTTAACTTTTATGGGAGCAGCTCCCGTATACGGCCTAGTGGCACCATTTTTTTCGCCAAGAAGTCGCCAATAATGCGTGTTTAGAATGTTGTGATTCTTAACCGGAAGTTTTGAAGCCACATTAGGCTTATTTCCAAGACTGACAAAATGCAATAGACTATAAGTCAGGGGGTGGCGATGTCCCCTTTTTATTTTAAATAATTCAGATAAATGTTGTGATTATTGACTAATTTTTAAAACCATGTTAGGCTTAATCCTAGGACTGACAAAATACACGAGCATAAGTCAGGAGGAGGGGGGTATTGAAATATTTATGATAAAGATCCAAATGAAACTATTCGTTTAATTATACGTATAATGAAGCATGATGGAATGCTCATTTGCTTTTATGTATAATGAAATGCTCAAAATTATTATTAAATGATTATGACGAAATTATTTTTTGCTCCGATTTTTTAATATGATTTCTAAATTTTATGCTGAATATGTTCTCATGATATATAAACATTGATATTTTTTTCATTTTAAAAGCATAGTTTATAAAAGTTAATAGCTGTATATGTGAGTTGCACCTTATAAAAACACATAAAAATACTGAATATGTTCTAAGGTTTAAGGTTACCATAAAGAAGAATACATATGCAACCAGAAATTATCGTTTATCCGCCAAATTTCTCGCCAATTTGGCGGAGGCCGTATACGGGAGCTGAGCCCTTTTATGTATGTTATAGATCAAATAATTTTGTTTTTATTTTATTGTAAATTAATTGATATTATTTATTACCACTCAAATCAAATGATATCCATTATCAAATGATAATATTTACCAAATGCCTTATATATCTTAATTAGTAAAAGAATGGTAAAGTGAAAATAATAGTAACATAATCAAAGAATCGCAAATGCATTTAAAAATTTAAACCTTTTTCAGAAATTGTAACAATTAGTCCTATTTTATCCATATATTAAAAAATGTGATTTCTGACATTTGAAATTCTTGATAAATTTTGTATTTAATATTTTTTTATTTGTATTGCTTGGATTTTCATTCTACATAAAATTAGACTGTAAAAAATATGTATTTATGGATGTATTTTTACAATATACTTTTAATAAAAATTTATGCATTTTTGATTTTTATATAACATTTTTTTTTTGCAAACATATTTTTTTATTGTACAAAAGCATTAAATTAATATTTCTATTAACATAAGATTTAAATTGATACTTCTTAATAAATGGATATATGCTGTCTATATTTGCTTTTAAATTACAATTTTTTTCTGTTAGTTTTAATTTTGCAGTTATATATAATTTAAGGTGTAATTTGCATTTTTACAGCATATTTTAATAATCGATTATAAATTCAATTCTTTTTTCATTGATTAAAAATTAATTACTATAGTATTTGTGACATACTGATTCAATTATATATAGGAAACTTAAATGTTCAGATTTTTATCAGTAAAGATTATGTAATTTCCATTACTTGTCTCATGACTGCTTGCCATATAATTCCTGTTTTCTTTTTCTTTTGGGGGGGGGGGTATTTCCCTTTCCCACCATTTGATGGTTGCTATTTTTTGTAGCCATTCAAGATGGTAGACATTTGGTGAGTTTTATGTGTTTGGCAAGAAACAGGGTGCCTGATTCTCCTGTTATTACCCATCAAAAATCAAACATTAAGAAACATTTCTGGACATTAATAGCATACATGCTTCTAATAAATGTGTACAGAAGTGAAAATTAATATTTTGTATAGAATATTGTTATTATTTAACAATATTATTGAGGGGAAACAAATTCATTTAGAATAAAATGAAAGTATTTAATAAGCTTAATAATCATAAAAATATATATAACCTGTACTGAGTTGCAATTTGTCTTATCATGTTAGTTACATCACATATAAATAATATAGTTGATATTTGATTTTTATATTTGTCTAATTAATCATAAAAACTGCAAATTTACTTTTAATTCAAAAATTTTGGATAACATTTGATGCCTTTAAAATTCAATTTTCAAAAATAAAGAAATTTTTATTGTTATAGTACATTTATATAGTTATAGTATATAACATTTTTTCTTTCTCAATATGAGGTGTAAATATTTTATGACCATATACTTTTTAAATAAAAAGAAACTGAACATTTGTGTGCTTAAAACTTTGTTATTTCTTCTCAAATTTGTGTATAAATTTACTTCCTTCAAAATTGTTTTTAATCTGAACTCCTAAAACACCTAATCAGCATGCGCTATTTAGATATACTCAAATTTAAGATCTAAACTCAAACACAGATATTATTTTATATGATAATGTTAGCTCAAAGCAATTGATTTTCCTGATAAGATATTTTCTCGCTGAATGAGCATATAAAAATTTGATTTTTATTAATAACTTGCAATAACATAAAATATGTATTATTCTAATATCTAAATTACATATTTGTTTTAATTTCAGAAATATGTATTTCTAATATCAACAGATCTCATTAACTTTTATTCTGAAATATCAGTATTTTAAAATTTTATTTGAATTATTTTGCTGAAAATTGTTCCAACTTATTTTTTTAGTGATAAAAATAATTAATTTTTTAAATTTCTTCAGGGGGGCTTCAGTTCTAGAAGCATGAGAAATTTATTTTAGATGAATAATTTTTTTAAAAAAATTATATGTTTATAAATTTTTTTACTACATTCGCAAAAACTTTATATAATTGTAATTTTTATAAATAATTGTTGAAATATTTTGAATTATAAAAATCAAAATAATTTGAATTAAGGTTACATAATAATAATAATTATTATTTTATTTAAGCAAATAAAAAATTATATATTATTTAGTTTAATATTAAAGTATATATAACCTGACATTTGTTTCACTTGAATTGAAATGCTTAATTATGATGATATGCAAAACATTTAATTTTATTCCTTTAGATACCTGAATGAATCATGGTGAAAAAGGTTTTTAAAAAGACGATTTCTTTCAAAGGAGAAGAGAATCCTTTTAACTTAAAATTAAACAGAGAAAAACACACTGTCCTAGGCCAAAATACGAAAGGTACAAAAGGTTTGCGATGCATATCACGTGCCAACATTCACTTGAAAAGGAAAGAATTATATAATAAAAATAAAAGAGCTTCTCAAAAAGCAAATAACTTTGTGGATCGTAGGTTGCTGCATGAAAATGAAGAAGACAGTGTCACAGCCAGGTTTGTACAGGAACGAAAGAAAAAATTAAAGAAAAATAAGTATAATTTAAATGATGAAGAGTTGACACATGGTGGAGTGCCACTGCATACACTTAAAAGTTTAAAAGATGAGCCTATAGGTTCAGATGATGATGAACAGCTAGATGCTGCTTTTGTTAATAAAGCTCATTTTGGTGGGGCTAATCAGGAACCTCTCAGTCATAAAGAAATTATTGATAAACTTATTCTAGAGAGTAAGCAAAAGAAGCTTGAGAAAAAAGTTGAAAGGGAATTAACATTAGATTTGACTGAAAAGCTAGACCAAGATTGGAAAGCCTCCATAAAGGCAACCAGTAGAGTTCCTGAAGCTCTGGAACCATTGCAAGTTGCAAAAAAGAAAGAATCAGTTTTAGAACTACTGCAAACAACAGATAAATCAAAAATGCCTTCATCAGTTAAGCCAAAAAATGATCCACCTAAAGAAGATCCTTATAACATTTTAGAAATTGATTTGAAATATTCGAAAAAAAGTACACCAATAACACGTGGAAAAACTGCAGAAGAACTGGAAAAAGAAGAGCAAGAAGAACAACTTAAATTGGAACAAGAGAGGTGTCAACGTATGAATGATGATAGAGAAGAAAAAATAAGTGCTAAAAATCACTTATCTGCAGATAGCATAATTGATGACTTTGATTTGGAACCATTGATAATTGAAGACAATGTGAATGAAAAATCATCTGAAAAAGATTCTGATTATTCAGATAGTGAAGATGATGTTGATAATGATGAATTTGGTCAGTTATCTGAACATGATCATGATGAGGTTGTAAATGATGCTGAATCAGAAATTAGTGAAAATGATTTGATGAATGGTAATAGTAATGAATCATTTGGCATCCCAACAAATATAGATGAATTTGAAGAATATCTTAAAAATCATAATCATATTTCTGCTGAAGACATATTAGCAGCTGTTGGACAAATTATAAACCCTTCTCTTAAGGCAAAATCTGAAAAGAAACTAAATAAATTAACCAAGTTCTTTGGTATTCTAATAGAATATTCCATAAAATGTCTAAAATATAATCCTGCTGTGTCTGAAAATCTTGTCCCATATTTATTTGATATTGCCAAAATGGCACCTATAAAGACTGCAGAGAAGATTCTCTGTCTCTTGGACGAAGAACAAGATTTGTTTCAAAAAAGAAAAGTTAAGAAAAATAATTTCATCCGACTCCAAAGTTTACTTTTACTAAAATATTGCAGTACTTTATACTCAGTTTCAGATTTTACACATCCTATAGTAACACCAGCCATCTTATTTATGTGTGATATCTTATCCAGTGAATTTTTTATTACTTTTCCAAATATTGAATCTCGACTTTATATTTGTAGTATAATTCTAGATTGTGTAACTCAGTCTAAGCGATTAGTTCCAGAAGCACTTTCTTTCTTAAATAAAATATTAAAACTAGCATGCCCATTTAAAACTGAATTTATCGCAAAAAATCAAATGATCAATCTTGTGATAACTGAAAAGCAAACATCCAATTTAATTACTGACATAAATATGTTTCTTCCTGGTGAAACTGAAGTAACTGAAGATTTAAGAAAACTTCGCATAATTTTAAAATCTGTTAAGCTATTAACCAAGTTTTCTGCTTTGTATGTTCATTTACCATCATTCAACAATCTTTTTTCAGAAACTTTGTCATTTTGTTCTGAACTTCCTACTGAATACTATCCACCATCCCTCACAGATGCTGTCTCTATGTTGCTTCATGAAATAAAGAAACAGGATATTAGAAAACTGCTTTCTCTTACTTATGAGAACACTAAACCAAAGCCATTAAAACTTTTTGAGCCTGCGTATGAATCAAAATTCACTAAAAAGGACGATATTAAAAAGAAATTAAAACTTCTGAAAAATGTTTCCCAAAAAATCAAAAAGGAGGAAAAAGATATGCTTAGAGAAATGCGTAGAGATTTGCAAGTGGTTGCAGCTGAAAAACTAAAGGAACAACTGGAATCAGATGCCGAAAGAAAACGTAAAGTGAAAGAACTATATCGTGATCTTGCAGTGCAAGAAAGTGAATACAAAAAATTAATGAAAAGTAAACCGTGATGCATTTGTTTCTAATTATAATTTAATGATGTAATATAATTTTGAAAATTTATAAACTCATAATTTATAAACTTATAATTTGTAAATAAACACTTGAAGATATTATTTTTTCATTATAAAATTGATTTTAAACACATCATTCATCATGATGAATATCTCCTATTATCTTGCTACAAAACATTCCTAAAGTAATATGTGTCAAATACTTGATTCCAATTACATATTCAGTGACAGCCATACTCAAAAGTATTAGACCATTTGGAAAAAATTTATGATATGGATACAAAATAAAGCTTTAAAGAGATAAGTTTTCTTTCAGGTGAAGTAAAGTTTGATATGATTTTCAAAAATGATTAGTTTTGTTCTGAATTAATAAAAATTTTTTATATAATCTTTTTCATATATATGAAAAAAACATTTATTTAATATCTTTTTTAATTAAATTTAGCTAACTAAGGACTTTTTCTAAAAAATTCTGAGAATGAACTGAATAAAGACGTTTATAATAAATTTATAAAATTTAAAATTGACTTTCTTTATGAAAATAATTATTGAATATTGTTAATCAAATAAACTTTTCATTACGATAAGACGGTTGTGGATAAATATCACTATTCCCTTAATTTTTGTGCTTCAGTTCATGAATTTATTTGAATTTTTTTAAAACACACTTTTATTAATATACCAAACTAGAATTTCAGAAACTTTATTTTTATAATTTACTAGTATAAATATTAATAAATCTTAATATCAATTTTTCTCATTTTAATTACAGATAACCGTATCTGTATGGAATGAAAATTTAATATTTTTTGACTAACAATTATCTGATATCATTGATTATGAATATATAACACAGATGTTATTAATTAAATGAAGTCATTTAATGTTTTATATTATATATATATATATATATATTTAATTTTCTTTGTTGTGAGAAGTAAAATAAATAATTCAATTTTAACAGTAAGAAACAAAGAGCTGATTGCTTTATTATGTACAAATAGAAGTATTACAAATTCTTACAAATGAGAATATACTGTTTTTACCACATTTCTGTAATTTAAAACTACAAATGCTGGCCTTTATCTCAAATGGAAAACAAGCAATCCAAATGATATTTTGCTCAGAGTACTGACTAGAAATTCATTTTAATTAGTCAAACAATATCAAAACATTTCATAAAATATTTAAAAAATAAAACTTTGTCAACAATTTAAAATAACACAGTCAATCAAATAAATAGTCACAATTATACATAAAATTAATTGATTGGCTTAAATTAAATTTCAGAAAAAAACCTGAAATTTTTCAATTTCAAAACATCACTTGATTTCTCTCATATCTTACTGTCAATAAGAACTAGTTGTTATCAATCATTTAATGTCACTTGCCAAACTATAAGATGGCTTCGGTCACCTTTCACTGAAATTGCTGGTCGTCTTTCTTCACCTTCAGAAGTTAGTGAAGCCAAGGTTTCATCTTCTTCACCATCACCTTTCAAAAAATTTTAAAACACCATGATGTTAACTCCAAAATCAATATATTTCATTCAATATTAAATGTGTAGAATTTGACTAAATTCTTATTTTTCATTACATAAATAAATTTTCAGTTTTTGTAAAACAAATGAAGAACCTATAAATATGTACGTTACCGGATGTTTTATTTAAAAAAAATCTTAATTAATGCTGTCACAAGTGTGCCATGTAAAATGTAAATATACAGCAAATTCTTCAGGAAATTATTTACATCAATAAAAATAGATCCCATTTTTTAAAAAAGATTTTGCATCTTTATATTAAAAAAAAAACAAAATTCATTTCATATCCTTAAGAACTTTTGATTTGAAATAAGCTGCAGCCTCTTCAACCTTTTGTAATCATATATATATAGTGAGTCATTCAATTATTTGAACATGTAGAAAATATTTAGCTACAAAAATGGAATATAAGCTACAATACATGTTCTAACTTATCAATTAAAAATACCAAAACATTTGTTTTTAGAAATATATTCTCCTTAAAGAATTTTTTCAATGTTTAGATATTGATGAAACACTTGTGACAGCTTTAGTAAAAAACAATAATTAACATTAAGCATACTAGCATTTGACGCATATCAATAAATGCCAATGACTAATTGACCAGTCATGAAAGTTTTCCAGACTAATTTTTTAATATGCTTTTTTTTTAATCCTAAGTATATATAAATTAATAAATCAGGATGCATAGTGATAAAATGCAGCAAAAATTATGCACTTTCATGTATACATACATAAACTTGCATGCTCTTTAAGAATATAATTTTTCTGTTTTATAATAATGCAGTTTTATTGAAATCTTTTTTAAAAATTAAGTCTGTATTTTTAAATTTTAATATTTAAATACTTATACTATGTCTTATTGTAAAACAAATGATGTCCTTTTAGTTTTGACGAAAACAAAAACAAATTAATTACCAAAGAATAAATCAAATTTCATAAGATTAGCAATAAAAATCTGCTTTATTTTTCAATATTTCTTAAAATTAACAGTTAATTTGGATGGATGCATCATTTTTGAAATTGTCGTTATTAATGCAGTATGGTCAAAAATCAATTCTGATATATATATATATATATATATATATATATATTGTCTTGTCTGCTGTGCTGTAAATTATCTAAAAGAAAATAGTGCCTTTGCTATATGTGTTGAGCACTATATTAACGATATCAGGACTGATGCTTATAAATGAATAATTTTTTGCAATTAGTTTGGTAAATTATGTACCTTAAAGTTCATTCTCTAGCTACTTTCTTTTGTGTGTGTGTGTCTGGTCTTGTTAGAATACGTTAATTACTACCAATAGTATTATATCACATGAGTTATACCATACTGTATTTAATGACTGTGTTTATGTATTTATGATATTAAGAATTTGATATAATAAATCATGATTTTTATAAAACATATTACAAATACAATTTTGTGATTATAATTTGATCAATTTAACTCTATTATCTGATCTCGGTTATTTTAAAATCATAATTTTGAATCAGAACTGTTTAGCAGAATTTAATAGTAATATATATAATCTAGATTAATTAGAAGTTGCCACGAAAATCAAGTTCAAAATAATATCTATTATTAAAAGAGCTCCGATATTTAAATGGTACATAAAATATATGAAATATTTAAACACAAAATTTTATTTATTAGTAATATTTCATTTATTATGCATTAATCATAATTTTCAAGCAGTATGAAAATGCATTATGCATTTGGTTTTAGCTGTAAAATTCATATAATTGAGATTATCAACATGGTCATAAAAAATGACATAAATTGAGTAACTTACAATTTATACTAGTTCTAAAATCGATTAAATTACTCAAAATCAAACTGTGCATACCTATTCTAAAATCAATGTATCCTTCACCACCTGATAAGATTAGCATACAATCTGGTTTACTATTATCTTGTTTATCTTTAGATATGGCTCTCTTAATTTCAGACTGCAATGATTTTCCATCTCGATCATCAACTTTATTGATTGAAGAATTGCCTAAATTATGTATAAAAACATTCAGTTATAAATATTATTTCATTCAATTTGGAAAATTATGATTTAACCACTCATTCAGTTGGAACATAAACTATTAAATAAACAATAAAGTCCTTGGAAAATTTAATCATTTTTTTTTACTTGTTTCTTAATTTTTGCATAAATTACTCCTTATTTCCATTGAGTATGTACCACATTCCAAAAATAGAGAGAACAATACAAATTGCGAATAATCAGTTAATCATATACAAAAGCAAATTTCAAATAATACAGTCCTTTGGTAAATCTCAATGAAATGTATTCAACTAAAGTCATTATCACAATTATTATGGAAAATATAAGAATCCTGCCTTTAAAGTAATACAAAAACTAATGAGAGCACACAAAAAATGAGAATGTTATGTTCAATTTGACACAGATATAATGCCAATATCCAAACTTGAATTCCAGTACATCAGAGAAAGAGTATGTAGGGAGAGGGGGATGATGAAGACTAAATGTGATGAAAATTCCCCCAAGAAATTCAACTTAGAATAAATCGTTTTGGGGAGGGAAAAAAGCAGGACATTTATTATATCTTCTATTTTATCTTTTATGTGAATAGTGTAATTTGAAGGTAAGCCTATTTTTTTAGGCTTAAGTGAAAACTGGTATATAGGAATAGAAGAAACTGTCCAATGATTAAGTTGAATGCAATTATAAGTAAAAATATCTAACACTGTGTATCTTCCAAACATAAAATTATACAACTGTTGTATACCAAATACTACATAACTGGAAATTACCCTTGCATCCATAATGAAATAAAAAGAATGATATATTCAATTTCAAAAAAATCTAAATTATTCCAGTAACAAAGAAATTATTAATATTATATATATATAAAACAATTTTGCAGATGTGTGACTGAAAAGAAGACAAATTTAGAATGAACTTCACTTTGTTTTTTCTTGGGAGGACATGATTTGTTGGAGGGTGGACTGGAAGGATCAATGACACATGTCTGTTTACAACATTGTGACACAAAAGTAAAGTGAGAGAAGTTTGTCCTTTACTACTTTTAGGGATTTCTATGACATGTGTCGATTAAGGAAAGAGAATCTTAGGTATCTGAAAGAAATTCATGGTTAGAGATTTTTATGCTTTCGCTCAAAGTGTGAGAAGTGCACGAGTCAAATATTTTAGAATGCATGTTAAAAATAAATAAAAGAAGTGAGACTTTAATGAGGTAATAAGAATAAATTAATTTTAAAATTTTGGAATAAAGTAACACTGGCTAAGTTAAGATTAAATTTACGATTTAAATGAAGAAATATCATTACATACATGTATATATATTCCTCTGGAGGAGATTGATTGGACAGACAAACTATATACTTTATAAAACATTTGTTTATTGTCATTTTCACTAACAATGAGGCACTTTTAATGCAAGATAATGAATATGAAAAGGCCATTTATCAAAATAAATATTTTCAATATTAACATATTCAGAAAGTTTGTCTTATGTCAGGCTTTCAGGATTTTAAAATATAGATGTAAATTGAACAAGACACATTAATTACTCCTTTCAGAATTGTCTGATTAATTAGGAAAAAAATTAAATTAGAATGCCTCAAAATGAATATATCTGATTCTTAAATCAGAAAATTATTCTAATTTATACATTTAAAATAATAATAAATAAACCAAAGAACCAATCATGAAGCTCTAATTATTGGGTCAATTTTTGTGATTTTCATTTCATTTGAAAGTTCATGACCCCTAGATATGTCATAAGTGATTGTCTACTTTTCTCCATTTTCAAAAGAAGTTGCAAGAATACTACTGCACAGTACAGTCTCTGAGGAAAAACCTAAGAGAAAGCTCCTCAATAATAGTCGCCAAACAAAATTCGAAATTTTTTATTTAATATAAAAATTTTGACTTTAAATTTTATTAACTTAACTTTTTTTTAATGTATGACTTCAAGATATATCACTGATGGTTATCTATCCTTACCTCCCCATTTTGAGAGAAAAAATAAAATTTTGAAATGCCCTCAACAACTGGATTAATTTTGACAATTTTAACTGTTAGTTAATTTTGCAACTTTGAGTTTTTTATATAATTAAAAAAATATTAATATTAAAGTAAATACAAGTATATCGTAACAATGGTCTAAATATAAATTTAGATAATTGTTACTATATGTTTGTTATGATAGGATGTAATTCATTAAAGTTGACCAACATGCCTAAAAAATCTTAAAATAATTAGCCTATAGTGATCATATTAATGGTATTAATATAATTATATCAATCAATTTTGATGAGATACATTTGATAAGAAAGTATATTTCAAGTTATGATTGTATGATACTAATAGAGCATTCTAATTGCTAAACTATGCTTGCAAAGTTGAAAAATCGAACCATTTGTTAAATTGTCTCCATCAAACTTTTATTTTGTAATATCCTTTGAAATAAGAGAGGGGTTATCAATGACAACATCTTTAAGGATCATAAACATTCATATGAAATAAAAAATTTTGAAACCAGTTAATAGGCTGTATGACTCTATCAAGGATTTTACCCGTAAAAATACACAATGAAATTGTATGTTTGAAATTTCTCTGGTAAATGGTTGTAGTAAGAGATGGAAACTACTGATGATGCATTTGGATAGCATTAATTTTCATATGAAATAAAAATGTACATTAATGATGGTTGGAGAATTGATTTTCAGTTTCGGCAATTAATTTTAAAATATAGATGGTGGCTGAATACTAGTTGCTAAAGACACAGTATACATTTAAAAATATAAATGATTTGCAACAGTATTAATAAATATATTATTTTAACTAACTTTCTGCTTATATGGTTTTATAGCAAAGAATGTAAGGAAGAGCAAGAATAGAATATATATATACCTGTCTTAAAATGTAATATTTAAAGGGTATAAACAAGAAGATATATATGTATATATTCAAGTCTTAAATGTATATAAAAAAGATATTCATTAATAGATATAAGCATTCTCATGTTAATGAAATGGGATAAAAACAAAATTACCTGGTACAGCAACAAAAAATTTCACAGCATCCCTGTGACCATGAAATGAGAGTTGAGCTTGAGCCATTGAACAGTAAGGAATGAAACCAAATCCTTTGGTTGTGTCACCTGCTTCAGAATATACCCTAACAACACCTCCAGGAGCTCGACCAGAAGTTTCTACAGCTGGTTTTTGTGCTTTACCTATTAAAATACATATATAAAGAATTGTGGAAATAAAAGTATATATTTTTCAAAGGTAATTTTTCTCAAAAAAATAAATAAATAAGTTAATGAATTTTAGCTAAATTATTAAGAGAAAGGCAAAATAATTTTTATAAGATATGGAAAAACAAATTATCTTTACTAGAAACTATTATCAAAAAGTTAAATTATACTTTTTATGTCACAGCATCATCTGTAATTAATGTTTTCAGTATTTAAATTGAATGGAAAAAATAGTGTGACAAAATAAATCATTCAATTTCATAAATAAAATTTATATTTTTAAATTTTGGAAAAATTAGAAATAAAAATAATTTCAGATTTTCAACAATATCTTCTACTTGATATAGAAATATTTTTCTCTCAAAATATGCAAAATAAATTACATTTAAAATTGTTATTTTATATCAATATACAGTATACAATTACAAAACATAAAAAAAGACTACATTCATTATTAAAGTCCTTTAAATTAAACATTTATGGGGAATGATTCAATAGATAACAATACCTTCTGCTAAAGGTACTGAAATAATAACTCCATTTCCAGTGCCCATCCATAATCTTTTACAGGACACTAATAAGGATGTTATACGTACAAAAGAAAAGCCTAATTTACCGGTACCTAAACACAAAAAACAATTCTCAAATCAGCATCATGTACATAAATTCATATATCCTTATTGTTTAGTATAGATTCCTATAATAACTACTAAAATAAAGATATAAAATATAGTACAAAAAAAAGAGAGAATAAATTTTAAGATCCCGAATGTATTCCTCTAATCATTAAATTAGAGGAATACATTCAGGATCTTAAAATTTACAATCAAATACTTTATTCAATATTATTTTTTAAAATTTTTATGCATTATCCATGTTGAAAATTTACTTCTTATTCTGATTACATATAAAACATTATTCACATATTTTATAAATCTCATCTCATGTTGTAAGAAAAATAAATAAAATATTTTAGATGCTGTAAGATGAACTTTGAAATGAACAAAATTCAACTCCTGATTTTCAGCTGATTTAATGTTATCTGGAACTGAAAACAAATTTCATTTTTAACAAAAATTTTGTATAATTGCTTAAATAACCTACCCAACATCAAACCAAAACTGCAGAAATTCAAAATCTTCATTTTAAAATAGTATGCTAAAAACATTAAA